>JAIFZK010000014.1:2467500-2497500 GCA_027481765.1 Tenualosa thibaudeaui
CGTCCCAAGACCAGCCCATCACCTCCACGCCTGCTGGGGGCGCTGAACCCACCCCCACGCCCCTCTCACAGGTGGACTACGCCGAGTCCTACCTCAGTCTGCTCAACCTGGGCGGGACCAATGGCCTTACGACCAATGGGAATGCAGAGAGGAGAGAGAGCAGGAACGGCTCAGACACGCCCAGTGAAGAGATTGGTCAGCTCGTGAGCAGGAACTCCTTGTCATTGGAGGAGCGGTAAGAGCATTTCTTGTGATGAGCACAGTGTCCACAGAAAAGCCCATGAGAAAGTAAACCCATTATTTCATTATTTCTCTAAAAACACAAAACAAACCGCACAAGTAGTCCAGTACACCTCTGATTCTGTTAACTTAAAGGTTTTGGCACAGATTGAGTCTCAAACTCGACCCAGTCACATTATTACACCTCTCTTATATTTGGACACTTAATAAGGCTGCAATTTCGAATATTATTTGAACTCTTAATTGCCTTTTAAATTTGGATGTCAGCTGGATTCTTAATTGGGCTAAATGAGTCCAATTTGCCCATCTAGAATCAATCAGTGTCTCATTACATCATTTTGCCTCTGTGTAGATGTCAGTGTTTGTGTATCTTCCCTGTTCCAGTCAGCTATTGACCAATAAGCTTATCATGGGTTTTGTGTGTTTGGTGTGTGTGTGTGTTCCTCAAACAAATACTCTTGGATATGACCAGGCCATGTGTCTAGTCTATAGTTACCCAGAATGCACTGCTACATTGACTTTTCTCATTTGTGTTTGCATTACATCCGTGGGCCTTTGACTTTGAACCCTCTAGCTTGTGTGTGTGTGTGTGTGTGTGTGTGTGCATAATCTGTGTGTGTGATTTAGCATATTAATGTGTGTTAAGCAAAAGACCTCAACCCCATTAAACTGAAACAGATGAGGCTCTAACACACAGACAGCGAGCTTTGACCATAATGAGTCTGACCAGACACACACACATGCACACATACACACATAATCATACAGTACACACGCACACACACATGCATACATATGCACGCACACACACACACACACACACACACACACATAAACATACAGTACAAACGCACGCACACACACACACATACATACGGTACACACACACACATATACACACATGCATACACACACACATAAACATACAGTACACACGTACACACACACACAAATACATACAGTACATACACACATACAGAAACATACAGTACACACGTACACACATACACATATATATACAGTACATATACACACACACACACACACACACACACACACACACACATAAACATAAACATACAGTACACAAACGCTCACACACACACTCACATGTACCCACCATATGGGTCTGTCCTTTGTGCTTTTTGAAGTACAAACATTTTTTTCTTTTTTTCTTTCTTTCGTTCTTTCTTCTCTCTCTCTTTCTCTCTCTCTCTCTCTCTCTCTCTCTCTGCCACCCCTCTGTCCCCCCCCCTCCTCCCTTTTTATTTTCTATAATGGAAATGAAATTAAATGGAATAAGGGGGTGGGCTAAGAGAGAAAGAAGGAATGAGAAATGAAGGATGAGAGAAAGAGAGGAGGAAAAACAGCAGAGAGATGGAGGGAGGGAGTGGTGGAGGGTGCAGCAAAGTGTGTGATTATTACTTTGGAAACAGTTTGATGTGTGGAAGACATGGCAAACATGGAGTGTGTGTGTTAGTGATGGGGGCGAGACCGCTTATGTGGAGGCCGAGTCAAGATCAGGTCTTTGAAGGGTTCGGAACGAGTCGAGACCGACACCATTGTTCTTTCAATGCAGTCGAGGCTGAGTCTTTCAGGAATCAAGACCAAGTCGAGACCAAGACCATAAAAACAAGTCAGTTTTCATAACATGATTTTACCACCCCAGTTAATAATCAACAGTCAGGCCTCCAGACTAACAGACGGTGGTACATTTAGGCATTTAGCAGACGCTTTTATCCAAAGCGACTTACACAAGAGGATAACATTCAAGCTACAACACAATGAAAGAACGAACAAGGGGTGCATATTGCTAACATAGAAACTGCACCATGGTAGCGTAGCGGTTAAGGAACCTGGCTAGCATGCAAGGCACTTAACCCTAAGTTGCTCTAGGGGATACTCAACAATTGATAGTTGACAAAAAATGTAAGTTGATAAAAGCATCTGCTAAATGCATAAATGTGAATGTAAATGCAGACAAATGTAAACAATACTGGGACTCAAAGGGATAAAAGTGTCACACACTTTCTGAAAGCATAAATGTAAATTTTGGTAAAAGGTAAAGTTAGCTCCTGCAGAGGAAGGGATGGAAAAAACAAAGGATGTAAAAATGGCCATCAACATTCTCCATGTTTTTTTTGTAATTATGGATAATTGGATATATTTGTTAGTCAAGACCATGGTATTGAGACCAGACTCAAGTACTACAACACTTTTGTGTGTGTGTGTGTGTACGTCTGTGTGTCTCTGTGTGTGACATTTGTGTTCTCTGTGTGTGACATTTTGAAACAGGCTGCTTTATCAAATTCAAAACCTGCAAACACACACACACACACACAAACAAACACAAACACACATTTTTGACCTTCCTTCCATGCACATGCACAATACAGACAGAGAGTTCATACAGACACTATCAACAGTACTAACTGCTTGCCTGTGTGCTTGTGCATGTGTCTGTGTGTGTATGTGTGTGCTTGTGTGTGTGTGTCTGTGTCTGTATGTGCTTGTGTCTGTGTGTGTGTGTGTGTGTGGGTATGTTGACTCCTCTCGTTGTGTTGCAGAACATTTCCGCAAACCTGAAATCTGACCCACACCATCTGGGCAAAATTACAGCTGCTTTCTGGAAGAGAAACACACACTCACACACACACACACAATAATACACACACACACACAGGCACAGAAGAAAGATGGAAAATAGGAGCAAAATTGTAAAGAGTTTTCCATGCTGGAACTTTCCGACTCAACATTAAGACCATCTGGACTCAGCTTGGTTAGATCAAATCTCTTCAAAACATACTCATGCACTCACACACACACACACAACACACACACACACACACACACACACATACAAGAGCGAGATCACCAGTTTTAGAGTAGAGGTTTTACTTGTATATCCCGTGAAATTTCCCTCTGTCTCGCTCTCTCTCTCACTATCTCTCTCTCTCTCACACACACACACACACACACACACACACACAGTAGGTTTTGTGACACTAGCACACCTGCGCTCTTGTATAAAGCCAAGCACTGTTCAGTTTTATGGCAAAACAGTTGGAGCATGTCACATACCCACACATACACACACACACACCTGCGAGTGCCGTGGTTGCTATGGCGGCAACCCCTGTGGGTCAGGTGGGCAGGTGGTCTGAGCTTTTCTGAGTCCAGCAGCAGGACTGTGACAGACAGAGCAGGGGCAGGGTTGCCGTGGAGACAGAAGCAGCCCAAGGGGTTTTGGGAGGCAGAGACACGCATTTAAAAAAATACTTTTCAGCAGCAGGGAAAAGCTCCGTTTCCTCAGTATGGTCCATCCATAGAGGTTTGCACACACTGGCAAAAAGAATTACAAAATAACGTGAATGTTCACGAGCGTGTCCATGTGCTCGCTCTCCTTTACTTTTCCTGCTGTATATTTGTGTCACACACACACACACATACACACACACACACACATACACACACACACACACATACATATACACACATACGCACACACACACACACACACACACTGTACTGAAACAGCTCTCATAGAGGACTGATTATTAGGTTTTCTGTAAAGCAAACACCAAGCTCTCATATAGGACTGATTATTAGATTCTCTGCAAAGCAAACATCATGTTATGAAAGATAGTCTAAAAATAAGAAGGTACGTGTGCATATGTGACCCTTCGCTGCAAAAGTAGTTGCTTGTCACAGTAAGCCATTCCAAAGTAATTTGAAATATAAAATGTGTGTGTTAAAATTCTCAACTTTCTTATTTTAGCATAATTTACAAAAACAATGATTTCTAAAAGGTTGTATGACTATGGAAATGCTTAAATATCTTTAAGTCCACAATGATTTTTGTGCATTCAGGTGTAAGCCACAGTCCAGCTCACTCAGTGACCCAAAGAACACAGGCAGATCACAGGCCATCCAGAACACTGATAAAGAGCTGGCCCAGTCTAAAATAGACCTGAGACAGGAGTCCCCATCCAGAACACTGATAAAGAGCTGGCCCAGTCTAAAATAGACCTGAGACAGGAGTCCCCATCCAGAACACTGATAAAGAGCTGGCCCAGTCTAAAATAGACCTGAGACAGGAGCCCCCATCCAGAACACTGATGGCCATCTATTACCCTCCTGATAAAGAACAGGTCCAGTCTTGAACACTCCTGATACAGAACAGACCTGATCCAAAATACTGATGGGCAACAGGCCCAGTCTAGAACATTCCTGATACAGAACAGGCCCAGTCTAGAACATTCCTGATACAGAACAGGCACAATCTAGAATACTGATGGGGAACAGGCCCAGTCTAGAACCCTCCTGATACAGAACAGGCCCAGTCTAGAACATTCCTGATACAGAACAGGCACGATCTAGAATACTCCTGATACAAACAGGGCTTTTCTCTTTTCTCTACGTTCTCTATCTTAAGTTAAGTTCCAGACTGTGTGCATCTGTGTTCTCTATGTTCTCTATCTTAAGTTAAGTTCCAGACTGTGTGCATCTGTGTAAGTAGATCTCCTGTGTGTTGTACTGTGTACTGGTCTATATGATTGCCAGTGTCAGACCAGCTGTCTTTGGGATGTGGATACGTTGGGAAATTGACAGAGAAAAATTAGACATCTCTGTAGATGTAAAACACACACAAACCCTTCTGCTGATTATGGGCTGGCAGTGTGTGCATTGTCTTTAGGTTTAATACCTCATTGTACACACACGCGCGCGCACAGACACACATACACGCACACACACACACATATCAAAATATATGCATTCACAGCAGTCCGTCTATATGCGGAATGATGGGAAAGCATAAGGAGCTCACAATTTCATAATAGAGGAATAATAATAGGTTATGAGGAAAAGAAACAGATAGAAAGAGAGAGAGAGAGAGGAGGGTGACAAGAGAGAAAAAAACTGTTTATGAAGAGAAACAGACAGACGGAGGGGGGTGAAGAAAGAGAGAGAAGGGGAGAACAGACAGAAAGAGAGACAGAGTGAGAGAGAGAGAGGGGACAGTGTTTATGAAAAGAACAGAAAGAGAGACAGCAAGAGAGAGAGAGGGGACAGTGTTTATGAAAAGAACAGAAAGAGAGACAGCAAGAGAGAGAGAGAGGGGACAGTGTTTATGAAAAGAACAGAAAGAGAGACAGCAAGAGAGAGAGAGGGGACAGTGTTTATGAAAAGAACAGAAAGAGAGACAGCAAGAGAGAGAGAGAGGGGACAGTGTTTATGAAAAGAACAGAAAGAGAGACAGCAAGAGAGAGAGAGGGGACAGTGTTTATGAAAAGAACAGAAAGAGAGACAGCAAGAGAGAGAGGGGGGACAGTGTTTATGAAAAGAACAGAAAGAGAGACAGCAAGAGAGAGAGAGAGGGGACAGTGTTTATGAAAAGAACAGAAAGAGAGACAGCAAGAGAGAGAGAGGGGACAGTGTTTATGGAGAGGAGAACAGAAAGAGAGACAGAGAAACAGAGGAAGAGAAGAAGAGAGGCAACAGTGTTTATGAAGAGGAAAACCAGATGGATGAACAGTAAGGAGAGGAGATTGAGAGAGAGTGGAAGAGATGAAGGGAGATAGAGAGAGAGAGAAAGAGACAGATGAAGAGAGATGGAGAGAGAGAGGAAAGAGTTGTGTTTTTTTACCTTTTTCGACACCATTACATGTGGGTGTAGACAGTTACTCTGAATTGCCAGACTTTATTAGTGTAATTTGGTGTGTGTGTGTATGTGTGTGTGTGTGTGAGAGAGAGAGACAGAACACACAGCAGCTATATGCATACTCCTACATTTATCCCATGCTAGATTTATCCCAACACACTTTTATCCTCACAGATATAGAAGAAACAAAGCAACTGTGTGCCTCTTGCCTGCTCATTAAGCACTGATGAGATGTGTTGATGATGAATGTGTGTGTGTGTGTGTGTGTGTGTGTGTGTGTGTGTGTGTGTGTGTGTGTGTAGATTAATAGTATCCTAGAGCCCAGGACCCCCACTGGTCTTTGACTTGCTGGGGGATTCCCTTTGATGTGGGATGAGCTGCCGTTAGTCTGTCCTACAACACACACACACACACACACACACACACACACACATTCATCATACACACACACACACACAGACACAGTGTTATGACATTGTGGCATATAACTGGTTGTTTTTTGGGGAAGAGAAGTGCAGGCCTCTGATTGGTTGGCGGGGCCTCAGCTGATCTGCAAAGGAGAGATAAGAGTGGTCGCCGTGGGATACAGAGTTCCTGCTGGGTCGCCACGCCGATGGAGTCTGTCACAAGTCAGCAGATGAAAGGACTGAAGGAGGAGAGCTGATGGGTGGGAAGGAAGGGGGGATAGAGAGAGAGAGAAGGAGAGAGAGAGAGGGAAATTGATGGAAAGGTAGAAATGAAAATGTTATACCACTACATCCCCATAGCAAAACATAGTAGTCTGTGTGTGAGTGTGTGTGTGTGATAGAGAGTTTGTGTGTCAGAGAGATTGTGTGTGTGTGTGTGTGTGTGTGTGTGTGTGTGTGTGTGTGAGTGTGTGTGTGTGTGTGTGTTGCACCTGTTTTTGTTAGAACATAGCCAGTGATAAATTAAATTGATAATGTGACTTCATACGCCCTGACACATAGGGTTTTGTGTGTTTGTGTGTGTGTGCGTGTGTGTGTGTGTACACATGTGTGTACCTGTGTGTGTGTGTGTATGTGTGTATTCTGACTCTTGTTTCTCTCTGCTCTGATGCAGGTGTGAGGACCCTCCTCTCCTGCTCTTCCTCTTTCTCCTCTGACTCCCCCCCCTCTTTCTCTCTTTCACATGCTTCTCTCTATTTTCCTTCCAAACTGATACTTTTCATCCCCTCTCTAAGCCCTCATTCCTCTCTCCATTTTGTCTTGCTTTCTTTATTCTGTAGTTTATCTCTGTTCTCTCTATCCCCTCTATCTATCTTCTCTATCTTTCTTCTCATCTGATCCTGTCTTTTCTCATCTCTTTCATCACTTCCTCTCCATTCTTCTCCATTTCTTCTTTCTCTTATTCACTCTCTCCTTCCTTCTTCTCTTCTCCTCTCCTCTGTTCTCCACATCTCTTCTCTCCTCCACCTCTCTCTTCTCGACTCCTCTCTCCTCCTCTTCTGTCCTCCACCTCTCTCCTCTCTTCTCTCTTTCACCTTCTTCGCTTCTCTGCCTCTTCTCTCCTACATTCCTCCTTACCCCATCTATCAGTTTCTTTCAGCTGCTCTTCCTCTCCTCCTCTTCCTCCATCTCTTCTCTCCTATGTTCCTCTTCTTCTCCCCCTCCTGCTCTCCTCTCTCCTCCTCTTCTCTGTGCTTCCTGTCCTCTTCCTCATCTTCTTCCTCCTCTCCTGTTTTCTCTGCCAATCCTCTGTGAGTATAACCAGCTTGAAGAGAGTCTGTCCATCTTCACACCGCATGCTTACTGCCTGTGTGTGTGTGAATGTGTGTGTGTGTATGTGTGCGTGTGTGTGTGTGTGTGTATGTGTGTGTATTAGGGCTGCATGATAAATCGTTAAAAAAACACAATCTGGATTCATGCCTACGTACAATCTAATTTCACAGTAAAAGACACACATCACGGATATCTAAGAAAATAAAACGGAACAAACCAAAATCTCATAATGACATCATAGGAAGTGTGGATGCGGGACAACACACTTCTGTGGGGTCTCTTTTGCCTTAAAGACAATGAACGTTCTGTGGGGTCTCTTTTGCCTTAAAGACAATGAACGTTCTGTGGGGTCTCTTTTGCCTTAAAGACAATGAACGTTCTGTGGGGTCTCTTTTGCCTTAAAGACAATGAACGTTCTGTGGGGTCTCTTTTGCCTTAAAGACAATGAATGTTCTGTGGGATCTCTTTTGCCTTAAAGACAATGAACGTTCTGTGGGGTCTCTTTTGCCTTAAAGACAATGAATGTTCTGTGGGATCTCTTTTGCCTTAAAGACAATGAACGTTCTGTGGGGTCTCTTTTGCCTTAAAGACAATGAACGTTCTGTGGGGTCTCTTTTGCCTTAAAGACAATGAACGTTCTGTGGGGTCTCTTTTGCCTTAAAGACAATGAACGTTCTGCGTTCTTGTCTGAGGCCGCATTGTAGCCTATTGCTCACCTAATGTGTCCTCACAAATAACACTAACCCATGGTTAGGTGTCTTTATGTTGCTCTGCATAGTCAGTGTTTATAAACTATTTGGATGTCTTACAGTTTTTAGGGTAAAAATAATTCTGGGTCTAAACTCAAAGAGGCATTTCAATTTATTAAAAAACAAACTGTGCAGAGAATCATGATCTCAGTTCTTGTCAAGAATATCCCAATTCACAGAATCTTGCAGCTCTAATGTGTGTGTGTGTGTGTGTGTGTGTGTGTGTGTGTGCATTGGTTTACTCGTGTGTCTTTTCTCTACACTGTTTCCACACCGTCTTGCAGCACAAAGAGCCCACTGGGATGCTAATTACTTCTGGCCTTAAGTGTGTGTGTGAATGTGTGTTTGTGTGAATGTGCGTGTGTGTGTGTGTGTGTGCATGTGTGCGCGTGGGATCTCTCTGTGTGTGGTCTGACTTGCTGAAGATGGATGTCAGACAGATAGGGGTGTTTTGGGATTTTTTTGGGAATGTGAAGCACATATACACGTAAACACACACACACACACACACACACAAATGTGAACATCAACCTTGCCATCAGGGTAAGCAAGTCAGCAGGGAATCTAAATCTTACAGTATTGAAACACACCCATATGCAGCCACACACACACACGCACACACACACACACACACACACACACACACTACCACCACAGCAGATGCAGAAACAATCACACACACACATGCAGTGTGTCAAGGGAAATGTGTCCTTACTCTCTCACTCCATCTTTGCCTCTGTTTCCACTCTTTCTCTCATCTCCTCTCTGTCCCTCCTTTCTTCTCATTATGCTTCTCTTTTTATCTTCCTCTCACTCTTCTCTTCTCCCCCTCTCCTCATGTGTGGGTGTGTGTGTATTATTGTGAATTTGTGTGTGCGAGTGTGTGTGAATGCGTGTGTGTGTTTGTGTGTCTCCTCGTCTCTCGCCCTGAGGGAGATGGAATTGTTCAGTGCTGTAAAAGGAGGAAGCACAATACAATCAGCTGTGTATATGTGTGTGCGTGTGTGTGTTTATGTAAATTTGTGTGTGTGGTTATGTGTGCGCACGCATGTGTGGGTGTGTATTTATGTGAATTTGTGTGTATTTATGTGTGTGTGTGTGTGTGTGTGTGTGTGTGTGTGTGTGTGTGTGTGACTCTGCATGTGTCTGTGTCTGTGTGTGTAGAACAGCACCCACAATCTGTGATGGTGGGGAACGGGAGAAGGCAGAGAAATAGGGAACTACAGACAGGCTGAAGAGAGAAAATGAAGCAGAAAGAGGGGGAAGATGGCGTGAATAAGAGAGGGGAAAAAAAGAGAAAGGCATGTTTCTTCTGTAGGATCATTTGCATATCACACAGTTTTGTAATCAGAGTTTTTCTGGTGCTCTGACAATATTGTACACAGTCAGACTAATAAAACTTATTGAGTTTAAAGTGAATGCAATTCAGAAACAGAGAGAATGAGAGACAGAGAAAGAGAGGGAGAGGTGGAGACAGAGAGGGAGAGAGGGGGGATAGACAGAGACAGAGAGGGGTGTAAACAGAGAGGGAGGGACAGAGAGAGACAGAGAAAGAGAGGGAGAGGTGGAGACAGAGAGAGGTGGAGATGGAGAGAGGGAGAGACAGGGGGAGAGGTGGAGACAGAGAGAGGGAGAGACAGAGAAAAAGAGGGAGAGGTGGAGAGAGAGAGGGAGAGACAGAGAAAGAGAGGGAGAGGTGGAGATGGAGAGAGGGAGAGACAGAGAAAGAGAGGGAGAGACAGAGAAAGAGGGGGAGAGGTGGAGAGAGGGAGAGACAGAGAAAGAGAGGGAGAGGTGGAGACAGAGAGAGGGAGAGACAGAGAAAGAGGGGGAGAGGTGGAGAGAGGGGGAGAGACAGAAAGAGAGGGAGAGACAGAAAGAGAGGGAGAGACAGAGAAAGAGAGAGAGAGGTGGAGACAGAGAGAGGAAGAGGTGGAGACAGGGAGAGGGAGACACAGAGAAAGAGAGGGAGAGGTGGAGACAGAGAGAGGGAGAGGTGGAGATAGAGAGAGGTGGCACCCTGGGGAGAGGGCAGTGTCTAAAGGACCTGACAGAAGACAGAAATGCTGACTCAGATCACACTGATACAACAGAGACAGAGAGAGAGAAGGATTGAAAGAGAGGGGGTGGAGAGAGAAAGGGAAAGAGAGAGAGAAGGATTGAAAGAGAGGGGGAGGGATGGAGAAAGAAAGGGAGAGAGAGAGAAGGATTGAAAGAGGGGGGGATGGAGAGAGAAAGGGAGAGAGAGAGAGAAGGATTGAAAGAGGGGGGGGTGGATAGAGAAAGGGAGAGAGAGAGAGAAGGATTGAAAGAGGAGGGGTGGATAGAGAAAGGGAGAGAGAGAGAGAAGGAGGTATGAAGTGAATGACAGATGAGTAATGGGAAGCTGAATGGAAAATCAACAGGAGATAACAAGAAACAGCATCATCCAGAAAGCATCACCAACCCACAACATCTCTCTCTCTCTCCTTGCCCTCCACCCTCACCATCTCTCCATCTTTCTTTCTGTCTCTTTTCTGTGATTTTCTTTTTGCGTTGTGTGTGTGAGGTGGGGGGGGGGTATGTGCTTCTTGGCATGTCTGTGTTGTGGTGGCATGTGTGTGTCAGTGTGTGTGTGTGTGTGTGTGTGTGAGAGAGAGGGAGAGTTGCTGCAGTGCAGTTATTTATAGAGTCTGAACAGAGGGCTATTGATGAGCCCTCTAGAAAGCCTCTAGACTCTCTCCTCTCTCCTGATCTGTTCTTCTCTCACTCTTCTTCTCTCTCTCCTCTCTCCTTCTCTTTTCTTCTCTCACTCCCCTCTCCCCCTCTCGCTCCCCTCTCCCTCTCCCTCTCTCTCTCTACTCCTCTCCTCTCTGCTGCTCTTTTCTTCTCTCGCTCCCCTCTCTCCCTCTCTCTCTCTACTTTCCCTCTCTCTCTACTCTTCTCTCTCTCCTCTCCCCCTCTCTCTCCCCTCTCCTGCTCTCTTCTTCTCTCACTTGACTCTTCTCCTCTCTCTCATCTCTCCCCCTCTCTCTCTCCTCTCTCCTCTCTCCTCTCTTCTCCTCTGTCCTGCTCTCTTCTCCTCTCTCCCCCTCTCTCTCCTTTCTTCTCCTCTCTTCTCCTCTCTCCCCCTCTCTCTCCTTTCTTCTCCTCTCTCCTGCTCTCTCACATTCTCTTTTCCTCTCTCTTGCCTCCTCTTCTCCTCTTTGCTTTCTGTCTTCCCCTCCTCTTTCTCTTTCTCTCCTCTCCCTCTATCCTCCTCATCTCCTTTTCTCCTCTGTCTCTGTCCCTCCTTCTCTCTTTCACTTCTCCTCTTTGTTTCTTTCTTTTCTTTCTTATGCCATCTCTCTTTCTCTCTCACTCACTCAGTTCCCCTTAGCAAGAGAGCTGTGGGACAGAGATAAGTACACACACACACACACACACACACACACAAACTGCGACACCTCACACAATACACTGGGTTGATTCAGGGAGAATGGACATTTTGCCTAAGAGAATTAACCAGGAGAAACTCTGTGTGTGTTTGTGTTTGTGTTTGTGTCCGTGTGTGTGTGTGTGTGTGTATGTGTGTGTTTCAGCTCAGGTTGAGGAGTCCTTGCGTGTGTGAATGCTCCTTCTGTCTGTAGTAATCTGATCCCATGGGCTTTACGTCTGTGATTATGCATATTTATATTGTTCTTTTCCATCCATACTCTCTCTCTCTCTCTCTCTCTCTCTCTCTCTCTCTCCCTCTCTCTCTCTCTCTGTTTCTCTCTCCCTCTCTCTCTCTCTCCCTCTCTTTCGCTATCTCTCTCTCTCCCTCTCTCTCTCTCTTGCTATCTCTCTTCCTCTCTCTCTCTCTCCCCCGCTCTCTCTCTCTCTACTCTCTCTATCTCTCTCTCTCTCCCTCTCTCTCATGCAGCTTTAAGCAAATCATTCCCAAGTTGGACCCTCCTCCTCCGCTGATCAACCGAAAGCGCTCAATCAGGATGCTCTCTCCTGGTTCAGAGGCAGACCCAAAACTCTCTACCACCCCCATGTCCACACCCACGGCCAGCATGTCCAATGGGAGCGGCTTTCCTGACCTGTGCATTAGCTCGTCCTTCCCGAACACCACGCCCTCTTCGGTCTCCCCCGGTGATTTCCACTCGCTGACCAATGGCGGGGCGGACAGCATCTCGGCCTCCTGTTCTGCCAGTGAAGACTCAGGGGTGCGCTCTGAGGACAAGTCCCTGGTGTCACCGCCGCCGCCCTCGCTGCCCGGAGAGGACCCATTTGAGGACCGCGGCTCGGCCTTCCTGTCGGCATCCAGCACCTGCAGCAGCCTCCCCGAGGACCGGCTTCCTGTTGGCTTTGCCACAGAAACGGTAACCGTGACGCCTCCCCGCCCTGCGACACCGCACAGCTTCGGTCACACTCTGCCGTTTTCATCGCCTCTCAACGACACCTGTCTGCACATCAGCCTGAGTGAGGATGAGCTGCTGGAGTCCACGGCCTAAGGGATGCTCAGCAGGAGCTCACCTCTCTGGTCATAGGCCTCTACTCTAGCCCCAGGCTTCACCCAGGGCCTGCTGGAGCTGCAGCTCAAGGCAACATCAATTTTTTCTCTTTTTTTATTGTTTAGTTTCCTCTCTGAAGTCGCTGCGGTTCAGAGTCGACTCAAGTGCTTCCAGGTTTTGAAAGGAGGTCCTGGGATGTGGTCTCTCTGAATGAACCACATTACCAGGGTCTGGAAACTTGTGTGGTTTCTCATAAGGCTGACCCAGATTTGGGACATCTCGGAACCAGACACGGCCTCTGCCAGGATGCCAGTGGGACATATATGTTTATATAAATATAAAAAAAACAATCTTAACAGACAACAGTGGAGAAGGCTGTGTATGACAGAAGAGTCTGACTGAATGAACAGATGATGTATTTTTGTATAGAGGAGATTGGGGTCATAGATTTGATCTTGTAGCTGCTGTTATGTGTGTTTAGTGTGTAGGGAGAAGCTGCATCATCAGTAGTAGTGAACTCACACACACACACAAACACACACATACTGTGATTTTTAAGTAGTGGCAGGGAAGGCACACACACACTTTGTTTTACACTGCAGTAGACATCAGAGAATTATCCATGAGCGATAGCAACCTGCTGAAAATCCTAGTTTTAATTGGTAGATTTGTTGTTTATTTTGTTTACTGTTGTTGTTTACATGTTTGTTGGTTTGTTGACGGGTTGAGACGGGTACAAACAGAGCCACTCAGGCACACACTCATCCCTCCAAGGCCTAAGAAGACAAGAGGAACAAGCAAGTTGGAGATGAACAGGCAACCGAAAGTGTTAGAAAAGTGGTGTGTGTGTGTGTGTGTGTGTGTGTGTGTGTATCTGGGTTGAAGGTGGGAGCTGAGTATGTCTGTAAAATGTGAGCCAGTTGCTATTTGCACCAGCTGAACATCCAAATTAATGGGCACCATGTTCCTTGCAGATGCTATCAATTATTGTTTAAAACCTAAAAGAAATATGAGGTTCAGTTTTTAAAAACTAAGCTGTTCGGTTGCTGTACTACTTTCTTTGGCATTGAAATGGAACAGTGTTTAAATTTTTTTAACCAGATCTACGTCATAGGTGTCAAACTGTTTGACAGACAATCAGAAAACAGTATTTCATTTCTCTTGCCGATAATTTTTAATGAGGAAAATATATCGTATATCCTCGGCTACATGTGTCCAAGACCAGGACAAAACATAAAAACCCAAACACACGATGGAACATGTCTCAACTGGTGTAGCTGACTGCACCATCTATGAGTCCCTAATAGCTAATAGCTAGTATGTGAGGCAGTTCATTGACTTCTACTCATGAACCACAGCAGCTGAAGTACTCAGTGAATACACAAATTGAAAGATTTTTAGCACCCTCATAAACACACACACACAATAAGTTATATAAAGGAGAAATCAGTTCTCATGCAAATCCGTTGAAATGAAAACATAATTGGAGGGCAAGAACAGAAAGGTGGACTCACACACATACACAGACACACATACACACATACTCACACACACACACACACACATGCACTCACACACACACACACAAAGCACTCACACACATATACATATGCAGCAGAATTGACCGCACACACACATGCACTCACACACAGACACGCACACACATACACACACATGCACTCACACACACACACAAAGCACTCACACACATATACACGCACACACATACACATACGCACTCACACACACAAAGCACTCACACACATATTTTCATACTCAGGAAGGTTTTAGAGTCGGAGGGGATGGTTTGTAATCCCCCTGTGATTTCCACACTGTCTGGGTCCATTAAAGGCCAATTACAATCACTTCTCTGTCAGGAACACAGACAGAAAGAAGAAGAGGCACAGGGTGTGTGTGTGTGTGTGTGAGTGATTGAGGCAGTGTGTGTATTAGGGAACATGTGAGTGAGGTATATCCTGTAGATGTGTGATTTGCCATCAACATGAATTCGTCTGGAGTTTAGCAGAGAGAGAGAGAGAGTCAGAGAAAGAGATTGAGAGAGAGTCTTCCGATGACACATCTCACACTTTCTCGTGATTCAAAGCTACATTTCCCCCTTCAAGAACACGCCATCCCATTACAGACAGGCAAATTGGATCAATCACACATATTGGATCTGACTGTGAAATCACAGAACCCATATTAGTTGGAAACATCTGTGTCAGATTAAGTATAATTTACCCCCATAATAACACACACACACAAAGAGGAGGGGGTGGGTTTTCAGATTTGCAGGAAGGATGAGTAATTATTCAAAAGGCCAGAAGCTTAGTGGAGAAAGAAAGAAAAAGGAACAGACAGAGGCGTTTGAAAAGCGGGGGATTAATAAGAAAGAAAGAAGGAGAGATGGAAAGAGGAGAGGAGAAGAAAGAGAGGGAAGTGTGACTTCTCATAAGGAATGAGGAAGAAAAGTCCTTATTAGCCAAAGGGTGTGCTCTGTGAAGCAGTCAACAATAAACAGCCACAAAAACCGCACAGCAATAAATGAATAAATAAGTAAACAAAGATGTGATTGGAATCTTTTTAATACTCTGTCCTCTGTGAGCTTTTAGGAGTGTTTTTTGAAGGTTCCCTGCCATCTATCTGTTGGGCAGAAATGGTTCTCTGAGGTCTGCAAGATGATATGCAAATTTGCAAACATGAAAAAGAAGATCTATTCAACTAGGTCTAGAGTCAAATGATAGCATCACCTTTTCACATGCACCATAGAACCCTGACTGATATAGGCCATTATATTTAAAAAAAACAACAGGTATTAATAGTGTTGTGTTGGCAGGGCATCTTTAAAGTTATGCCCTCTATGAGTCTTTGAATTCTAGAGTCCCACTGTAAGCCCTGGACCCTCACAGCCTAAACTGGTATGAATCAGCCCATGGTGAGTTCAGGGATCAGGACTTAGTGAGCACATTGGGATTCAGCCACTGTGACCTGTATGGTTTTTATATTGAAATGTTGTAGCCTCTATTTAAAGGAAGACCAGGCAAACCTATGATTTTTTCAACCATTAGCTCCCCTACAGTCAGCGAATCTATCTATCTATCTATATGTCTATCTATCTGTCTGTCTACCTATCTATATGTCTATCTATCTGTCTATCTATCTATCTATCTATCTATCCATCTGTCTATCTATATGTCTATCTATCTATTTATTTATGTATTTTAACGGTGTTGTTGGTCTTATCTTATTTGTGCTGTAACTAGGCAAAGAAACAATAGAAGGGTCCGAGAGAGTCTTCATTCACCCCATATTGACCCATTTTACCATCAAGAGTCTGTATTGACCCATTTAACCATCAAGAGTCTGTATTGACCCATCAAGAGTCTGTATTGATCCATCTAACCATCAAGAGTCGGTATTGACCCATCAAGAGTCTGCATTGACCCATCCAGAGTCTGTATTGACCCATTTAACCATCAGGAGTCGGTATTGACCCATTTAACCATCAAGAGTCTGTATTGACCCATTTAACCATCAAGAGTCTGTATTGACCCATCCAGAGTCTGTATTGACCCATCAAGAGTCTGTATTGACCCATTTAACCATCAAGAGTCTGTATAGACCCATCAAGAGTCGGTATTGACCCATCAAGAGTCTGTATTGACCCATTTAACCATCAAGAGTCTGTATTGACCCATCAAGAGTCGGTATTGACCCATCAAGAGTCTGTATTGACCCATCAAGAGTCTGTATTGACCCATTTAACCATCAAGAGTTGGTATTGACCCATCAAGAGTCAGTATTGACCCATCAAGAGTCGGTATTGACCCATTTAACCATCCAGAGTCTGTATTGACCCATCTAGAGTCTGTATTGACCCATCAAGAGTCTGTATAGACCCATCAAGAGTCTGTATTGACCTATCTAACCATCAAGAGTCTGCATTGACCCATCCAGAGTCTGTATTGACCCATCAAGAGTCTGTATTGACCCATTTAACCATCAAGAGTCTGTATTGACCCATCAAGAGTCGGTATTGACCCATTTAACCATCAAGAGTCTGCATTGACCCATCAAGAGTCAGTATTGACCCATCCAGAGTCTGTATTGACCCATTTAACCATCAAGAGTCGGTATTGACCCTTCAAAAGTCTGTATTGACCCATTTAACCATCAAGAGTCTGTATTGACCCATCAAGAGTCGGTATTGACCCATCCAGATTCTGTATTGACCCATTTAACCATCAAGAGTCGGTATTGACCCATCAAGAGTCGGTATTGACCCATCCAGAGTCTGTATTGACCCATTTAACCATCAAGAGTCTGTATTGACCCATTTAACCACCCAGAGTCTGTATTGACCCATCCAGAGTCTGTATTGACCCATTTAACCATCAAGAGTCTGTATTGACCCATCAAGAGTCGGTATTGACCCATCCAGACTCTGTATTGACCCATTTAACCATCAAGAGTCTGTATTGACCCATCAAGAGTCTGGATTGACCCATCCAGAGTCTGGATTGACCCATTTAACCATCCAGAGTCTGTATTGACCCATCAAGAGTCTGTATTGACCCATCCAGAGTCTGTATTGACCCATTTAACCATCAAGAGTCTGTATTGACCCACCAAGAGTCTGTATTGACCCATTTAACCATCAAGAGTCTGTATTGACCCATCAAGAGTCTGTATTGACCCATCCAGAGTCTGTATTGACCCATTTAACCATCAAGAGTGTGTATTGACCCATTTAACCATTAAGAGTCTGTATTGACCCATCAAGAGTCTGTATTGATCCATTTAACCATCCAGAGTCTGTATTGACCCATCAAGAGTCGGTATTGACCCATCCAGAGTCTGTATTGACCCATTTAACCATCAAGAGTCTGTATTGACCCATCAAGAGTCGGTATTGACCCATCAAGAGTCGGTATTGACCCATTTTACCATCAAGAGTCGGTATTGACCCACCAAAAGTCTGTATTGACCCATTTAACCATCAAGAGTCTGTATTGACCCATCCAGAGTCTGTATTTACCCATTTAACCATCAAGAGTCTGTATTGACCCATCAAGAGTCGGTATTGACCCATCAAGAGTCTGTATTGACCCATTTAACCATCAAGAGACGGTATTTACCCTTCAAGAGTCTGTATTGACCCATTTAACCATCAAGAGTCTGTATTGACCCATGAAGAGTCGGTATTGACCCATCAAGAGTATGTATTTACCCATCAAGAGTCGGTATTGACCCACCAAGAGTCGGTATTGACCCATCCAGAGTCTGTATTGACCCATTTAACCATCAAGAGTCTGTATTGACCCATCAAGAGTTGGTATTGACCCATCAAGAGTCTGTATTGACCCATTTTACCATCAAGAGTCGGTATTGACCCATCACGAGTCAGTATTGACCCATTTAACCATCAAGAGTCTGTATTGACCCATCAAGAGTCTGTATTGACTCATCCAGAGTCTGTATTGACCCATTTAACCATCAAGAGTCAGTATTGACCCATCAAGAGTCTGTATTGACCCATTTAACCATCCAGAGTCTGTATTGACCCATCAAGAGTCTGTATTGTCCCATCCAGAGTCTGTATTGACCTATCAAGAGTCTGTATTGACCCATTTAACCATCAAGAGTCGGTATTGACCCTTCAAGAGTCTGTATTGACCCATTTAACCACCCAGAGTCTGTATTGACCCATCCAGAGTCTGTATTGACCCATTTAACCATCAAGAGTCGGTATTGACCCCTCAAAAGTCTGTATTGACCCATTTAACCATCAAGAGTCTGTATTGACCCATCAAGAGTCTGTATTGACCCATCCAGAGTCTGTATTGACCCATCAAGAGTCTGTATTGACCCATCCAGAGTCTGTATTGACCCATTTAACCATCAAGAATCTGTATTGACCCACCAAGAGTCTGTATTGACCCATCCAGAGTCGGTATTGACCCGTTTAACCATCAAGAGTCTGTATTGACCCATCCAGAGTCTGTATTGACCCATTTAACCATCAAGAGTCTGTATTGACCCATCAAGAGTCTGTATTGACCCATTTAACCATCCAGAGTCTGTATTGACCCATCAAGAGTCTGTATTGACCCATCAAGAGTCGGTATTGACCCACCAAGAGTCTGTATTGACCCATGCAGAGTCTGTATTGACCCATTTAACCATCAAGAGTCTGTATTGACCCATCAAGAGTCGGTATTGACCCATCAAGAGTCGATATTGACCCATTTTACCATCAAGAGTCAGTATTGACCCACCAAGAGTCTGTATTGACCCATTTAACCATCAAGAGTCTGTATTGACCCATCCAGAGTCTGTATTGACCCATTTAACCATCAAGAGTCTGTATTGACACATCAAGAGTCTGTATTGACCCATTTAACCATCAAGAGTCTGTATTGACCCATCAAGAGTCAGTATTGACCCATTTAACCATCAAGAGTCGGTATTGACCCATCAAGAGTCTGTATTGACCCATCCAGTCTGTAATGACCCATTTAACCATCAAGAGTCTGTATTGACCCACCAAGAGTCTGTATTGACCCACCAAGAGTCTGTATTGACCCATCAAGAGTCTGTATTGACCCATCAAGAGTCTGTATTGACCTATTTAAACATCAAGTGACGATGAAGCTGGTAAATTAACCGGAAAGCCTCATCAAGTCAAGTCTAGTAGGTTTTTATTGTCGTTTCAGCCATATACACAGTACATAGTGAGACGAGACGTTTCACCAGGAACAATTGGTGATACACATAACAAGACAGATACGGGCATGACCGATAGAATTTTCCTTTTTCCGTTCAAATTGCAAAGAAAAGCCCAACTCTTCCAAAATTGATGCCAAAGCCAATTCAAATGACCATTGTCCCGGTCATCATCACACTAAGCCCGCCCAACAACTCTCTGCAAAGATACAGTGTTGTGATTGGTCCTACTAAGCCTTGGTAGAAGACCTACTGAGGCCCTATGGTGCGTGGCTAAACTATTAGCTACCGCTAGGGTACGTCTAGATTTCTAGGCTGCCTATAAGAGTGATGTAATGGTTAAAGATGAAGGGAGTGAATGTCCTTATTCAAATTCAGCCCAAGGACACCCTAGAGCTGAGTTTCCTTTGCTGGAAGACTTGTGTTTAATAAGGGTGTAAGTGCGCTGAAGGTGACTTTCTGTGTGGTGTCATCAGCTCAGAGGAAGTGTGTGTGTGTGAGAGAGAGAGCGAGAGAGAGAAATTACCAAAATTCATCAGCAAAATATTTCAAATGAGTGACTCCCTTGGGGTATTTAATTAAAATCGCTGATATTTAGTAACGGAAAATTTCTTCAAGTAATGGTCATGGTTTTTAACAATATTAACAAGATGAAATGTGTCATGGATTAGATTCTGTGTCCATGTGCTGTATTAGATCAGCTTTCATCCAGGGGGCTGTTGAAGTAGCCTAGTTGTATCAGTGTCTAATTTCATTAGAGTGAGGAATAAAGGTGAAGATCGTGGAGGCTGGATGTTTCTCCCATGCTGTTAGCAACTGTGTGTGTCTGCACTTCACTCTTGCTTATTCCGCTGTTACTTCCCAGCAGGTGATGGCAATTAATGATCAAACTTTGACAAGCTCATTGGCATCCCAGGAGGCATGAAAGCAGCGCATCACTAGCTGTCACAGGCCAGCGTGTGCTGCTAGGAGTGTTTTTGTTCTTGTTTTGTTCTTTTAGAAAGCAAGGTTAAATCATGATGCAGGTGTTAGCAATACAACAACAACAACAGGCCAGTGTTGATTCCCATTTTATGTTAAAAATGCAACACAGTTGTCAGACTGAAAATGACACCTGCTTGCTCTCTCTCTCTTTCTCTCTCTCTCTCTCTCTCTCTCTCTCACACACACACACACACTCATCAGATATGTGGTGCTGGTCTTTCCAGGCAGATGGAATAAAAGATGAGTTCAATCTGCACTGGATCAAACAGGTGGTTGGAGGATAAAAAGATGTTTGATGGAATCAACCGATGAAAGAACAACCCCATGGGATACTTTTGACTTTCAGACAGACACACACACACACACACACACACAGTCTGAGTCCTCTTTAGTTCCCCAGATTGCTCCATCAGCAGGTGAAATTAAAATGAGATTGCAGTCAATTGTCAGTACAAAGACAGAGGAAAGCAGCGGAGGGACACAAGGCACTGTGTGTGTGTGTTGGAGGAGGGGTGGAAGTAGCAATGGTTCTAGTGTGTGTGTGGGCACATGCGTGTGTGTCTTCTGGGTCCTCTATGTGTGTGTGTCTTCTGGATCTGTGTGTGTGTGTGTCATCTGTGTGTGTGCACACATCCTCGGTCATGTGCTTTTTCCTCTCCCTGCGGCTCCCTGCTGAGGTCTTACTACAGACAGACAGTCAAAGGGACTCTCTTCACCTTGGTGTGTGTGTGTGACACAGACACACTCTGATGTAAACACACACAGCACAGTACACACACTGATATCCAAACACATGCACACACAGCAAAATACACACACTGATTTCCAAATACACACACATACAGCACAGTACACACACTGTTATCCGAACACACACACACACACACACACAGCACTGTACATACACTGATATTCAAATGCACAAACACACACACACACACATATATAAGGTACACATACTCCTATCCAAGCACACATACTGCACACCACACAAACCCATATCCAAACCATGGTGTTACTTAGATCTGTGAAGTATTACAGTTGCTTATATTGCAGTGAATCTATACATGATTTTGAAACCAGAAATCTCCAGATTAAAACAACAGAGATTGTTACTGTAGTCTAAGGGGCAGTGAAAGCCTTTGGAAGAGAACTGTACACACTCCAGTGTGTTTATACGAGAGGGAAGATAACTCAGTGTGTGTGTGAGAGAGAGAGAGAGAATGTGTGTGTGCATGCTATTCAATTCAGGGAGTGTGTGTGTGTGTTTCAGTTCCATTCAAGGACACCTGTGCAGGAGATTGAGATGATACTGTGCGTGTGAGTGTGTGTGTAATTTCAAACATGATAAGATAATTGACGAAAAAACTGGTAGGAAAAGAGAGGTGTGATAAAGAGAAGAAAATATGGACACACACACACAGAATGATAAACTCTCTGAAGACCGCATGTGGTTTCTCACAAGAGAAATCTTGGGATTTCTATAGGTGCTGGTGGGTGGATAAAGTGGTGATTGCAATCAATCCATTTGGGAACTATATATAGCAGTGTGTGTGTCATGCCTACCTGTCAGTATCACTCAGTTACGTCCTGATCACTTGCCCCTCCCACTCACTCATTCTTCCCTGATTCAATCGTTACGTGTTGCTCATTACCTGTTGTCTTGTTGTGTATTTAAACCCTTGTCTCCCAGTGTTCCCTGTCGTCTGTGGACCTTCAGCTATCTACGCTCGGCAAGCACAAAGACCCTGGCTTCTGTTCCCATTACCAAAACCCATTTCCCAAAGTTACCTGTGTTCCTGTCATCCGCCTGTTCCTGTGTCTCCGTCCTGTTTTCCCGCCTGTCCTTGTCCTCTGTTCTCTGTGTCCTGACTATCTGCCTTTCTGTTGACGACCTCAGACTGATTCGACCTGTGCTCTGCTCTCCTGCCCCTGGTATCGACCTCTGCCTGTCCTCGAGCTACGCTCAATCTCCAGCCCCAGCTCTCGACCTCCGCCTGCCCACGATCTACGCTCTGCTCCCCAGCCCCGACTCCTGACCTGCTGCCTGCCCACGATCTACACTCTGCTCCCCAGCCCGACTCCTGACCTGCTGCCTGCCCACGATCTACGCTCTGCTCCCCAGCCCCGACTCCTGACCTGCTGCCTGCCCACGATCTACGCTCTGCTCCCCAGCCCCGACTCCTGACCTGCTGCCTGCCTGTGACCTACGCTCTGCTCTCCTGCCCCGGTTAACCGACTCGCCACTCGAAGAGCATCCACACACTCCCTTTCCCCCTTTACCCTAAATAAACTGTGTTTAAGTGACGCATTTGGGTCCGACTCTGTTCCGTGACAGTGTGTGAATGTGTATGCACGTGCACGCATGTGTGTGTGTGTGTGTGTGTGCACACATGCACCCGCGCATGTGTGTGTGCAGAGATGCACGCACACACATACACACACAAATAACCTCATGTTAATATTAAAAATACCACCCAGTAAACGACAAAGTGATACCTACCATTGAAAAAGATGCAGTAACAGTGCAGTAACAGAAATGTCACAGAAAGACTGTGATGTATCCAATGTCTGTTGCCATGGCAGACGAGGGACTCGACTCTCCCACTGATTGGAGAACAAGATCTGTGAAGAAGGTAATAAACAAATAAACAAACAAATAAACAAAAGTGATAAGATCTGTGAAGAAGGTAATAAACAAACAAACAAAAGTGATAAAATCTGTGAAGAAGGTAATAAACAAACAAATAAACAAAAGTTATAAGATCTGTGAAGAAGGAAAAGAAACAAAGAAACGATAAGTGATACGTGGCTGTCTGGTGGCCAGTGAGTTTTTTCATTCATGTAAACACTCCTTAATTATTACTAGGAATGCAGGCACTTTCTACTCCTTAGCGTGTGTGTGTGTATTTGTCTGTGTCTGTGCTTGTGTGTGTGTATGTGTGTGTGTGTGTGTGTGTGCATGTCTGGCTGGTTTGTCTCTCCATCTGCTTTGTTGTAATCAATTTCAGAAGTAAAGGCATTTCAAAGGATGGAATGTCTGTGTGTGTGTGGATGTGAAAGACAGAGTGAGTATGTGTGTGTGTGTGTGTGTGTGTATGTGAGAGAGAGAGAGAGAGAGAATGTGTATGTGCATGTGCATGTTATTCAGTTCAGGTAATGTGTGTGTTTGTGTGTGTGTGTGGGTGTTTCAGTTCCATTCAAGGACACCTGTGCAGGAGATTGCTTGTTTACTCCTTGTATGTAAGGAACTTAGTTTGAGTATATAATGGTGTGTGGTAAAGCAGCAGAATTGCAGTTGTTTCCAGCTTTTGAAAAACTGAAACCCTTTTGAGACACGCAAAGGCTACTTGATGATACTGTGCGTGTGAGTGTGTGAGTGTGTGTGTAATTTCAAACATGATAAGATAATTGAAGAAAAAAGTGGTAGGAAAAGAGAGGTGTGATAAAGAGAAGAAAATATGGACACACACACACAGAATGATAAACTCTCTGAAGACCGCATGTGGTTTCTCACAAGAGAAATCTTGGGATTTCTATAGGTGCTGGTGGGTGGATAAAGTGGTGATTGCAATCAATCCATTTGGGAAGTATATATAGCAGTGTGTGTGAGTGTGTGTGCATGCGCACGCACACGTGTGTGTGTGTGTGTGCACGCATGTGCACCCGCGCATGTGTGTGCGCAGAGATGCACGAACACACACACATACACACACAAATAGACTGTGATGTATCCAATGTATGTTGATTCAGAAGCAGTAATTGGTGAAATGTCACAGAAAGACTGTGATGTATCCAATGTCTGTTGCCATGGCAGACAAGGGACTCGACTCTCCCACTGATTGGAGAACAAGATCTGTGAAGAAGGTAATAAACAAATAAACAAACAAACAAATAAACAAAAGTGATACAATCTGTGAAGAAGGTAATAAACAAACAAACAAACAAAAGTGATAAAATCTATGAAGAAGGTAATAAACAAACAAATAAACAAAAGTGATAAGATCTGTGAAGAAGGAAAAGAAACAAAGAAACGATAAGTGATACGTGGCTGTCTGGTGGCCAGTGAGTTTTTTCATTCATGTAAACACTCCTTAATTATTACTAGGAATGCAGGCACTTTCTACTCCTTAGCGTGTGTGTGTGTGTGTGTGTGTGTGTGTGTGTGTGTGTGTGAAAGACAGAGAGTGCAGGTGTGTCTAATCAAAGTGGCCTAAACAGGGTTGAATTATTGGATTATTATAATTAATTTTGTGTTATTCTGTCTTTTTTTGCGTACTAAAACAACATTCACATTCTCTCTCTCCCTCCCTCTCTCTCTGTCTTTCTCTCTCTCCCTCCCTCTCTCTCTGTCATTCTCTCTCTCCCTCCCTCTCTCTCTGTCTTTCTCTCTCTCCCTCCCTCTCTCTCTGTCTTTCTCTCTCTCCCTCCCTCTCTCTCTGTCTTTCTCTCTCCCTCCCTCTCTCTCTGTCTTTCTCTCTCTCCCCCCCCCCTTTCTCTCTCTCTCAGGTGGAAAGGAAATCTGTTCTGCAGGTTTGTCCTGTCTTAAAGCCAGCTCATCCTGCCTCCCCATAGGATTCCCCCATGCTAATTGGCTTTACACACACACACACACACACACACACACATGCACGCACGCACACAAAATCTCTGTGGGTTGTTTTTTATAGTCTGCAAGCATGCATAAACAGAGAGAGAGCATCTGTACATCTCCAGAAGTTGCTTTGTATGTGTGTGTGTGTATGTATGTGTGTGTGAGAGAGAGATTCTGTGTGTGTGTGTGTGTTTGTATGTATGTGTGAGTGAGAGAGAAAGATTCTGTGTGTGTGGTGTGTGTGTGTGTGTGTGTGTGTGTATGTATGTGTGTCTGAGAGAGAGAGAGATTCTGTGTGTGTGGTGTGTGTGTGTGTGTGTGTATGTATGTGTGTGTGAGAGGGAGAGAGATTCTGTGTGTGTGTGTGTGTGTGTGTGTGTGTGTGTGTGTGTGTGTGTGTGTGTGTGTGTGTGTGTGTGTGTGTGTGTTTGTGTGTATGTGTGCGTCCTGTGGAGATTTCCCTGGATATCTCCCTGTGTGTGTTTGCTTACAATGACTGTGTGATGACTGTGTGTGTGTGTGTGCACGCTCGCGGTGCTCCAACATACAAGCCGCTCTAATGGCATCTAGAGTGAGAGAGACAGAGAGAGATAGAGAGGGGAAGAGAGAGAGATAGAGGGGGGCAGAGAGAGAGATAGAGAGGGGCAGAGAGAGAGATAGAGAGGGCAAGAGAGAGAGATAGAGAGGGGCAGAGAGAGAGAGCGAGAGAGAGAGAGGGGGGGGGGGGGCAGAGAGTCTAGACTATTGCTAGTCCATAAGACTATAGGGGTGTGTGTGTATAAGAGTATAAGAGTATGTGTGTATATGACTATAAGAGCAACAGCATTTGACGCTAGAGGTTGGGGGCGTGGTTAAACCAAACCAAACGCTAGAGGTTGGGGGCGTGGTTAAACCAAAACCAAACGCTAGAGGATGGGGGTGTGGTTGAACCAAACCAAACGCTAGAGGTTGGGGGCGTGGTTAAACAAAACCAAATGCTAGAGGATGGGGGTGTGGTTAAACCAAACCAAACCAAATGCTAGAGGATGGGGGTGTGGTTAAACCAAACCAAACCAAATGCTAGAGGATGGGGGTGTGGTTAAATCAAACTTCCTTGCCCTCATCAGTTAGCATCGGCTACAGTTTTGCTTTTTCGTCTTTTGGTCTCACACCACACCAATTCCTTTGAGCTGGCAAAGGCAATCGGTGATACAGTGGAATTCTTCAGGGCAAGCATGCACATCAGTGAGCTAATAGTTATTACTAGTGTCTGATATCATTGATCACCTCCCTTAATACACTTAATTAATCAACTTTATATTAACTGCTTATTAAATGTCTTTTTAAATGTCTTATAGCTATGTTACTACATTAACTTGTCTTATTTAAGTATTATTACTATACTTTGCTGAGTGAAATGTCTGTGTCACTAGCCTCCCCTCCCTTCTCTCTTTAGCCAGAGGATCATTTACTGTGTAATGATGCTTTTCCTTGTAGCAGATTCACTTCATTTGGTCCAAAGCTGAGTCTGGGAAGCAGTGCAAATCTGCAGGAACTCACTTCATTAAAGGACCTTATTGGAGGAGGAAAGCCACTCTAGTACAAGAGACCAGATCATTCATTAAGGACTCAGGCGTGGGTCTCTATCTCTCTCTCTCTGTCTGTCACAGATGCTACAGTCCCCTGCTCTTACCAGTGCACAATTGAGAGTCCTGTTTGAAAGGTCTGGCAGGCATGCTAACACACAGTTGCCTTGCTGACGCAATGTGTCTTTTATTGTCTTTTGATGACCCTTTTTATCACTCTTTCACCCTCTCTCTCTCTTTCTTGTTCTCTTTCTTTTTCTAGCTCTCTAGGTTCTCTCTCGTCATTTGGTCTGTTTTTTCTCTCTCTCGCCATCTTTCTCCAACTTCTAAGCTTCTGCTTGCTTGGACGTCAATCAAAATGCCTCTGTACCTAGGGTTAGACCTACAACAAGTCCGACCAATGCAGAGGTGATTGGATGAGATGCATTCTACATGTCACTAGGAGTGAGGATATCCCACGATATGGGTGACTCTTCACAGCTAACAGTCACTCTGCAATTTCTATTGAGAGAACTTCCAAGTCGTTGATTAACTGCGTTGCTTGAGAATGGGAGATGCAAAATTAAACTTAAAGAATTAATTAAAGAATTATTTTCGGGGCAGAGGATGAATGAACATAAATGACAATTAAATGGTAGAAAATACAGTTAGGTTTCTTCAAACTGTGTGTGTCTAAGAAGCGAGATATACCCTACATAAATGATCAGCTCCAGGAAGTGGGGGGTTGTGAGGCTCATTTGTGATTGGCCAAACAAAATGCATACAGGCTTGTGGCCATGCTGAGTTGCAGACTGAAATGAATTCTCTGGAAGATCAGAAGGTGTTAACCAGGCACATTTTTTTCAGCTCCTGCCTCACACTTTGACTTTGTCTCCGCTCTCTCTCAGCTTCTGTTTGTCATTTTTGTCTTTTGATGTAATTGCTGTTTATTTCTGTGCACGTCTAAAGATTCAAAAGCAATTTCATTCAAATACTGCATCTGTAATTTTGTTCAATTGTAGACTCAACTTATGAAATAATGAAGATGATTGTTGGTGTGTGTCTGAGTAATTTTAGTGTGAGTGAGTGTGTATGTTTGTGTGGATGATTGCTGGTGTGCATCTGAGTAGTTTTAAGTAAGTGTAAGTGAGTGATTCTGGTTTTGTCAGTGTATAAGAGAACATGCATGTGTGTGTGTGCATGTGCATGTATGTTTGTATGTATATAGTGTATATGTAAGTATATGCATATATGTATAAGTGTGTGTGTGTGTGTGTGTGTGTGTGTGTAAGGGTTTAGTAGGGTTCTGTGTTTTCACAGTTGAGTCTCCTTAGAGTCCACTTCCTCTCCAGACATTCAGCTGCTCGTTTGCACCATTCCCTCTAAACTTGCCCCCCCCCCCCCCCAGCATCTCTCTCTCTGTCTCTCTTACACACACACACACACACACACACACACACACACACACACTCTCTTTATCCCTCTCTCTCTCTCTCTCTGTCTCTCTTGCACACACACACACACACACACACACACACACACACACTCTCTTTATCCCTCTCTCTCTCTCTCACACACACATACACACTTTATCACACTCTTTATCACTCTCTCTTTCTTTCTCTCTCTCTCTCTTACACACACACACACTCTCTCTCTTTATCCCTCTCTCTCTCTCTCTCTCTCTCACACACACACACACACACACTCTTTATCACTCTCTCTCTCTCTCTCTCACACACACACACACACACACTTTATCACACTCTTTATCCCTCTCTCTCTCTCTCTCTCTCTCACACACACACACACACACACTCTTTATCCCTCTCTCTCTCTCTCTCTCTCTCTCACACACACACACACTTTATCACACTCTTTATCCCTCTCTCTCTGTCTTTCCTACACACACACACTCTCTCTCTCTTTATCTCTCTCTCTCTCTCTCTCTCTCTCTCACACACACACACACACACACACACTCTTTATCCCTCTCTCTCTCTCTCTCTCTCACACACACACACACACACACACTTTATCACACTCTTTATCCCTCTCTCTCTCTCTCTCTCTCTGTCTCTCTTACACACACACACACACTCTCTCTTTATCCCTCTCTCTCTCTCTCTCACACACACACACACTTTATCACAATCTTTATCCCTCTCTCTCTCTTTCTCTCTCTCTCTTACACACACACACACACTCTCTCTTTATCCCTCTCTCTCTCACACACACACATACACACTTTATCACAATCTTTATCCCTCTCTCTCTCTTTCTCTCTCTCTCTCTTACACACACACACACACACACACTGTTTATTCCTTTCTCTGTCTATCTCATCCATTTTTTCCTCTCTCTTTCTCATGCACACACATTCTTTTTCCTCCTGTCTCTCCTTCTCTTTCTCTGTCTCTCTCCCTCATGCTGTCTCTCCTACATGCTCTACCTCTGCTTATCCCCCTCTCCTCTCCCTCTCTTTTTCTATCCCTCCTTTTTTCTTCTCTGCCTCTCCATCTCTCTGTCTCTCCTGCAAGGCTAACAAGGTAGGATTGGTGTTCCAGGGAGTTCCCTCAGAGGACCCCTCCCATAGACGTCCTCCTCAACAGTATCCTGCTCTTAGAGGGGCCAACCACAGTCCACCACACACACACACACACAAACACACACACTCCCCAAGCATCAATATAGTACCCAGCCAGACGCAGCAGAGCTCTGCAGAGCACATCCCTGCTAATGCAACATCAATAAGAGCCTCCGGCAAGTAAAAAATAAAAAAATAAAAAAATAAAATAAAAGACTCGGGAAACATAACATGAGCTCCACATTCACTCATGTAACAGCAGCACAATCTCCTGCCAGACAGCTTGAAGCACGCAACCCCCCCACCCCCCACCCCCACCACCACCATTAATGCTTCCCTCGAATCAATACAACTGAAACACATCAATATGGCCTCCTGCAGGAGGACCTGCCACAGTCACATCTGACACACACACACACACACACACACACAGCAGCAACATCAATACGGCCTCCAGCAGGATGACCTGCCGCAGACACATCTGACAGCCCAAATCTGACCTTTGACCCAATAGAGGAGGGGCTCATCAGGTCACCAGCCAGTCACCCACTAGCGAGCGCCTGTCCCATGGGGTTCTCTTTGTGTCAGTGTGTTAATTTACCCTCTCGGAACCCCCTGCTGAGGGGAGCGGGTCCTGCCCTCTAGAACAGCACCTTAGTCCAGACGGCAGGTAAATGGACCAGAACCAGGCGCAGCGGAGTGTGATTAGTGTGTT
>JAIFZK010000014.1:2502500-2507500 GCA_027481765.1 Tenualosa thibaudeaui
CTCCTTGAGGCGAGTTTATTTTGGGAGGCGGGAGTAGCCCCGTAAACATACACACACACACACACACACACACAAACAGAGACAAATCTGACCTGTGCGTGCGCGCGTGTGTGTGTGTGTGTGTGTAAACCTTGAGTTGCAGGCAGGGCAGTGGCTCTAATTTAGGGGCTGATTTAGTAGCAGGTTATTTCTGCTGTCTGTTCGCCTCAGAACACAACGGAACACAACGGAATGCAACGGAATGCAACGGAATGCAACGGAACGCAACGGAACGTGGGCAGGGTGTGGCCTGGAGCCAGAACGTGGGCCAGTGTGTGTGCGCGCGTGTGTGTGTGTGTGTGTGACCGAGGTGGTAAATTATTTTCCTGGCTGTAGTGAGATGTGCATTAGTTTAACTGTAGAGCTCATTTACAAACCCATTAGTGTCCATCAGACAGGCAGCAGTGGGGGCCTGAGACACTGACAGAGATTACAGAGCAGACAAACACACACACACACACACACACACACTAATGTTTGGCACAGTGAAATTCACATAACTAGGCCTATATCATAAACATATTTACATTTATGCATTTAGCAGACACTTTTACCCAAAGCAACTTTTACCAAAAGCAACTATCAATTAGTTCAAGCCCAGTCTCCCCTAGAGCACCTAAGGGTTAAGTGCCCCTGCTCAGGCACAGTGGGGGCAACCATTGAAAGCCATAGGTTCCAGGTTACTAGCATGTTAGCCAGCTTTCTTAACCGCTACACCACCACTGCCATTTAATACAATTAAATGGCCACAGCTACTGTGTGCCCGGAGCAGATGCATACAGAGAGAGTGGTGCCCACAGAAAACTGTAACTGAGCCCAGACCAGACAGAAAGAGTGGTGTTTGGTACAGTGACATGCCCACAGATAACTGTAACTGTGCCCAGATCAGACAGAGAGAGTGGTGTTTGGTACAGTGACATGCCCACAGATAACTGTAACTGTGCCCAGATCAGACAGAGAGAGTGGTGTTTGGTACAGTGACATGCCCACAGATAACTGTAACTGTGCCCAGATCAGACAGAGAGAGTGGTGTTTGGTACAGTGACATGCCCACAGATAACTGTAACTGTGCCCAGATCAGACAGAGAGGGATTAGCCTTCGACACAGGGAAATAGACACAGCTGTGCCTGCAACAAACACAGAGAATGGTGGTTGGTCATAACTGTGTGTGTGTGTGTGTGTGTGTGTTTGTGTGTGTGCCTAGAGCAGACACAGAGTTTGGCGGTTGGTCATAACTGTGTGTGTGTGTGTGTGTGTGTGTGTGTGTGTGTGTGTGTGTGTGTGTGTGTGCCTAGAGCAGACACAGAGTTTGGTGGTTGGTCATAACTGTGTGTGTGTGTGTGTGTGTGTGTGTGTGTGTGTGTGCCTAGAGCAGACACAGAGTTTGGTGGCTGGTCATAACTGCGCCCAGATGAGTTTTAGGCACAGCTTTTCTACCACTGGGCAGAAAAAAAGAAGGAAGAGAGGAGAATCACCCCAGATGTTGCGGCCTGTGTGTGCGTGTGTGTGTCTGTGTGTGTGTGTGTGTGTGTGTGTGTGTGTGTGTGTGTGTGTGTGAGAGAGAGAGAGAGAGAGTGAGAGAAGGAAAGTAAGAAAGAGTGTGTCCATGTGTCTGTCTGTGTGTGTGTGTGTCTGTCTGTCTGTCTGCCTGTGTCTCTGTGTGTGTGTGTGGTTGTGTGTGTCTGTGTGATGTATGCTCTTTGAATGGGGATAATTCATGGGTCTGGCAAGAGGGAAATTTGAAAGATCAAATTGCAGCATAATATTTGTACTGGCAAGCAGGGACCAGGGTAGCCTGTGGCTTTGCTCTGAGCATGTGCTTCACACACACACACACACACACACACACACACACACACACGCACACACACACACACACACACACGTAGATGGCAGAGACAGATGACACACACACACACACATATACAATACAGTTACATGCACACACAACACAATATTACGAGGCTATGGCTGTGGTTGTGGGTGTGTCCGGCATCAGGTAAGTGGGTCATGGCTGCTCTCAGCCCTCCTCAGTGGAACACCAGAGAAGCTCCCCCAAGGTCCCCCAACCTTCCAGCTGCCCAACAGCTCCAGATCGATGAAGACCATGGTCATTATAATGAGGAAGAATGGATCGGGGTGGACATAGCTGCCCTGGAGAAAAACAACATGGAGACTGGAACAAGATTCCACCGGTCACACAAAGAAAGATCTAGAGATTACAGTTCCTATAAGGAATCTTAAGAGATGCTGTGTCACTCTGGTGGAAAACTCCCAAGTTTGAGTTCTCTTGAATGTAGCTTTCCATTCACTCCTATTATATTTAATGTAACAGTCACATGTGATAGAACGTATTGTATTTAATGTAGCAGTCACATGTGATAGAACGTTTTGTACTTAATGTAGCAGCCACATAGAGCGTTTTGTATTTAACGTAGCACCCACATGTGATAGAACGTTTTGTATTTAATCTAGCCGCCACATGTGATAGAACGTTTTGTATTTAATGTAGCAGCCACATATGATAGAACGTTTTGTATTTAATGTAGCAGCCACATGTGATAGAACGTTTTGTATTTAATCTAGCCGCCACATGTGATAGAACGTTTTGTATTTAATGTAGCCGCCACATGTGATAGAACGTTTTGTATTTAATGTAGCAGCCACATGTGATAGAATGTTTTGTATGTAATGTAGCCACCACATGTGATAGAACGTATTGTATTTAATGTAGCAGCCACATGTGATACAATGTGACATTCTAGACAAGCTGGGGCAGAAGCCATTTGACTTGCAGGCTGATTTTAGTGTTTACCAGGACAATGCTGTACTTAGGCGCTTTTGAAATATCATCAATAAAATATGTTTCTTCACATTCTGCTGCTGTTTTTGGATGTTTTAACCTAAAGATATAGCATGTGTAGATGGCCCTTATGATGACTGAGATAATAGCTTAAAAATAAAGGTAGTCATAATACTCTGAAAATAGCCTCAGGCCCATAGGGGTAACCTAAAGGTCTTAACTGTTTTCAAAATGGCAAAGATATTGAGATCACTCTCATCAAGACTGAAGAGGATATTAATTAGCTCACAGTGTATGCACCTTTTGAGGGATGTCTATTGCCATGGTAACAGAGTAAACAAAATGCAAAACATACACAACGCATTTCCAACAATTTGATTGGCTACCTGCCTTGTACCTCACAGGTCAGGACTTTCACTTCCACTTAGCCATGTTTAGTGGTCTAAATTAGCGGGAGTAGTTTACTGCTAAATACAGACACAAAACTAATTAACCTCTGCATAGAATCACTTGAAATAAGCTCTGAGCTGAGTCTTGGATGCTCTTATCATTCCAACGAGGGCCTCTTTAAACGACTAGAGCGAGGGAGTCAGAGTAGCTCTTCAATGCTTGACTGGTTCTAACAACAAGCCAGGCAAGGAGTGATACCAGGAAACTGAGTAGAGTACACAGAAATTAATAGGACAACCTTTCATCATTGCCTCAGGGATGTTGTAAAGGGCTGTTCTGTGTGGGTGTGTGTGTGTGTGGGGAGGGTCACATCTGTGGGTGTGTACACGCCTCTGCTTTTGGTACTCATACTGTGTCTTTGATGTAAGCGTGTCAAATGTAAATTTATGTAATCCTTGGCCAGTCTACAACCCAATGTCCCAGCTCTCACAGACACACACACACTCACAGTCACACACACACACTTTCCCCCTTACACACACACACACACTCACACATTCAACCTTAGACACACACACACATTCCCCCTTACACACACACACACATTCAACCTTAGACACACACACACCCACAAGCACACAAGCATCCTTGCTTGGCTGCCAGACTCTTAAATCTTTTCAGAGAAGCTGTCCACTCTCTTTAAATGGACACAGCAACGCCTGTGATCAACACAGTCAATTACTGTCATTCTGAAAGATAGAGCTTCTCTCCCTCTCTCTCTTAATCACTCACACACACACACACACATACACACTCACACACCGCCCCACAGCCTGTAATCAAATCCGTACAAACGATGCCAACTGAACAATGACAACTGAAACATATCCAATCCAAGAAACATTTTTGAATTTGAATGTGAAAAAAGAGGGAATCTGTAGACGAAGCAGTTGGAAGTTATCCTGGTGGACCAGACTCATACTCTTCACTCCACTTTGTGTAAAGAGTCTGGTTACATTCACTTCACATACGTTGGATACTTTCTGAGAACTTTAAAACTGTTTCCTGCCTTTAACCTCTGTTTGCTGACTGGAGGCTAAAAATTTACTTTCCCTGATGTTAGCGAAAAACCATAGCGAAATACAATATTGTTGGAGGCACTAGGGGGCGCTATTCTGGCCAATTAGAAATAGAGTAGGCCGGTCCCGACCCCTTGACAATACGCCTCGGGTTCACGGAAGAACATTTCCAATTAATTTTCTTCATTGATGTTTTGAAAACTCTTTAAAAGCACTTGAAGCCTCAAGGGGTAGGTGATAACAGTGTAATCCTCCATTTCAAGTATAAAAATGAATGAAGAACCAAATAAAGGCAAAGGCACAAGACTGTGTAAATATTATTTCTTCTCAGTAAAGGAACTACTTATATCCCATAAACCATTGCGAGCAATGCAATTTCGATAGTTCACCCATCCCCTTTTTAAATTGAGAACATCATTATGACTGATTTCCTACAGTTTGTTGTGAGCAGATTCAACTCTAAACTTGTTTCTTACTTACCTTCCACCATTGCTCCCTCCCAGAACACAGGTGGCTGAGGTTGCTACAAACAAATTTCCTAGCAACGGGAATCAGGTGCTGATTTACGCATATTTGAACCTCACTGGCCTACCCTATAGTATAAAAGATAATCAAACACTGACCAATCAGAGCAATGAACTCCTTCGTTATTTGGCCAAGTTGTGTCCAGAAATTAAGTCACTTAGCA
>JAIFZK010000014.1:2512500-2560000 GCA_027481765.1 Tenualosa thibaudeaui
AATGAACACTTGATAATATTATAGGCGAGTATGAATGTGAAAGTCCACGTACGACTGCGCGTACGTGTATACATGAATGTGTGTGTGCGAACTTGTGTGTAAAACGGTCCTTATGGAAGGCTTCTCTGTGCGGTCGATCCATGGCCGTCACAGTGTTGAACAGGTAAAGATAGAGAAGAAGAAGCTGAATTGATTCAGCTCCATCCTGTCATAAAATCGGGTTCCTGTCTTAACCCATCTGAACCTCACAGTCTTGGTCTCATCCCCACAGTCTTGGTCTCATCCTCAAAGTCTTGGTCTGAACCTAACAGTCTTGGTCTGAACCTGACAGTCTTGGTCTCATCCTCACAGTCTTGGTCTCATCCTCACAGTCTTGGTCTGAACCTAACAGTCTTGGTCTCATCCTCACAGTCTTGGTCTGAACCTGACAGTCTTGGTCTCATCCTCACAGTCTTGGTCTGAACCTCACAGTCTTGGTCTGAACCTAACAGTCTTGGTCTCATCCTCACAGTCTTGGTCTGAACCTCACAGTCTTGGTCTGAACCTAACAGTCTTGGTCTCATCCTCACAGTCTTGGTCTGAACCTAACAGTCTTGGTCTGGACCTAACAGTCTTGGTCTCATCCTCAGAGTCTTGGTCTCGTTTTGAAAGTCTTGGTCTCGTGCTCACAGTTTTGGCCTTGATCTCATCCCCACAGTCTTGGTCTGAACCACACAGTCTTGCTTGTGTGTGTGCGTATGGTTTGACGATACGCACTCTCTGTTTGTGTGTGTGCGTATTGTTTGACGATACACACTCTCTGTTTGTGTGTGTGCATATGGTTTGACGATACACACTCTCTACTTGTGTGTGTATGGTTCAACGATACACACTCTCTGCTTGTGTGTGTGTGTGTATGGTTCAACGCTCTGCTTGTGTGTGGGCATATGGCTCGACAATACACACTCTCTACCTGTGTGTCTGTGTATGGTTTGATGATACACACTCTTTGCTTGTGTGGGTGCGTATGGATCAACGATACATACTCTCTGCTTGTTTGTGTGTGTTTGTGCGTATGGTTCAACAATACACACTCTCTGCTTGTATTTGTGTGTAGAGTTCAACGATACACACTCTCTGTTTGTATGTATGTGTTTATGGCTTGATGATACACACTCTCTGCCTGTGTGTGTGTGCATGGTTCAACGATACACACTCTCTGCTTGTGTGTGTGTGCGTATGTTTCGACGATACACACTCTCTGCTTGTGTGTGTGCATATGGTTGAACGATACACTCTCAGCTTGTGTGAATCTCCATAATTCATCAGGCCTTCTGTCTGAAAAACTGCTCTTTCATTTCACACATGAATTATTATTCTTTCACTTCCATGGATGAGTTCTTATTCTAATGAGCTGGTGGGCTGATTTGACATTCATACTGCAGCTGGGAGTTTGACTGGAATTGGGCTGGGATTCAACCACTTCAGTGATTGTTGTTGTTGTTGTTGTCATTGTTGTTGTTGATGATGTTGTTGTTTAGGTATGGTATGGGTCATCTCCATCCAAATCAATCCACACACACAGGACTGATGGCCTGATAAAAAGAAAAATGTTTTTTTTTGCCTATTTTGCGGTGGAAACGATATAACGAGCAAGAGACAGTCAGAAGAGAGAGGAATTCTGGGTAAAACATAAAAAAACCCTAAGCTCACATCACTGGGTACACTTGTTTGTGAATGTGTGTTGTCTTGAAAAAAGTTAACTAGTCCTGATGAGAACATAAGCCTCTTTTGCACTGTTGCTAAGGAATACAAAAGAATATGCTTTGAGGGAGTGTGCTTTGTGTGTGTGTGTGCGTGTGTGTGTGTTACGAAATGATTCTTTCCCTTGGGAAATGAAGCTGAGGTACACAGCTTGAGTGCTCAAATCTCTTAAATGTTCAGACACAGCAGGCCTGTGTGTGTGTGAGTATGTCATCTCTGTGTGCAAGTGTGTGTCGCAGACGGACCAAATGTCCTCTAATCATCTTGTAATGCATTAATCCTCAGAACTCCTTGTACCAATGTTGAATGTGCAGTGAATTTTTAAGTCTGTACTACATTTCTCTGAAGGGCTGTGTGTGTGTGTGAGAGAGAGAGTGTGTGTGTGGGGGGAGAGGGAGAGAGAGTGTAAGGCTACATCTACACGACAATAAACATAGTATTTAAAAACATCTGTGTCCACACATACCCATTAACATCCTCATCCGGGTGGAAATGTGATGTAGTTCACATGCCAGGCCAGTGGGTTGCGTGTTCACTGAGTAGAGGTTTGACACAAAGAAGTGGCAATAAACATAGCAGGTGAGTGAAAGACTAAGTCTAGGCCTGCACAGGTAAAAAAAAAAAAAAAAAGTTGGGTCAAAATACATTTAGGAAACTGGCTTATTTGTTTAAAGAATGTTTGTTGTGTTGTCACATGTGGTGTCGCTGCAGTAGAGGCTAACTGTTACAGCAGCGACTCTGTTACATAGCCTATCTGGTATAGCCCTATGGTAAGGATAATAAATGGACTGCATTTAGACAGCACTTTTCTAATCCTACGAGCACTCAAAGTGCTTTACACTGTGTGCCTCACATTCACCCATATGCATTCACACACCGGTGGTGGAGGCTGCCTTGCAAGGTGCCAACCTGCCACCGGGAACAATTTGGGGTTCAGTATCTTGCTCAAGGACTCTTCGGTGGGGTCAGGAAGAGTGGGGCTCTGAACCTAGCTCGAAGCTAACCCTCGGGTTGCTGAACACACCTCTCCCAGCTGCACCACCATCACCCTTAATACAGTTTCAAGTTGAAGGTTTGGGAACATGCTAGTTATTTGGCATAATGGTTTTGGAAAGAGCATTAGCTTTCTGTGCTAGTGTGAGATATTCTTCTAGCTGTCTGTTTCCAGCGGGTTTATGCTATTTGCACTGAAATGATCACATGGCAGGAAAAGGCACGTGTGTGTGTGAGTGTTTAAGTGTAGGTGTGTGTGTACCTGCATTTTTGTCTGTCTGACTGACAGTCATGAAAGACAGCAAATCATGCAGGTACCCACACACACACACACACACAGAAACACACACATACACACACACAAACAGACATCATCAGAGGACATCATTATATTCTCTGTCCAAATGACTAAGCCATCATGTTAGGATGGAAGTAAAGACTGAAGACCTCATCTCCTCTTATGTGATCTTTATGTGGGTGTGCGTGTGTGTGTGTGTGTGTGTGTGTGAGAGAGAGAGAGCGACTGCCTGCTTCATAAATGACCTCCATTTGCCCTTAGCAGTTGTAACCCAAGAGTGCACCCCATCCATCAGCATTCTACAAGTGTGTGTGTGTGTGTGTGTGTGTGTGTTTGTCAGCCCTATTGGTCAGCGCTCCCTAGACTCGTTGCTTCATTCGGTTATGGACAATTATCAATTGACATCACCATGGAGACGAGTCGTAACTGGATACCAGGATGCTCATTCGAGCTGCAATCCGTCGTGATGTGGCGTCTATTACCTGCACAGAGAGAGAGGATGTAGTGCGTTTGTGTGTGTGTGTGTGTGCGTGCATGCGTGCGTGTGTGTGTGTGTGTGTGTGTCCTAAAAAGGGACCAGACAGGGTGTGCACTGCAGTAATGTGGACCACTGGAACCACCATACACTTGACGTGTGTGTGTGTGTGTGTGTGAACCACTATATGCTTGACGTGTGTGTGTGTGTGTGTGAGAGAGAGAATCACCTCACACTTGGCCAGTTGATAACAGAAAGAAGTATAATGTGTTGCAATAATGCAAGTTCTTCACTTCTCTCTCTCACTCTGTTTTTCATAATTCTAGTCAATGCATTTCTGTCCCTGACCTCCCATTCACCCTCTCTCTCTCCCTCTCTCTTTTACTTCTCTCTCCCTTTACTTCTCTCTCTCTCTCTCTCTCTCTTTAACTCTCTCTTTCTCTCTCTTTTACTTCTTTCTCCCTTTAACTCGCTCTCCCTCTCTCTCTTTATCTCTCTCTCTCTATCTCTCTCTTTTACTTCTCTCTCCCTTTACTTCTCTCTCTCTCTCTCTTTAACTCTCTTTTTTTCTCTCTCTTTCTCTCTATCTCTCTCTCTTTTACTTTTTTCTCCCTTTAACTCACTCTCCCTCTCTCTCTTTATCTTGAACTCTCTCTCTCTTTTACTTCTCTCTCACTTTAACTCGCTCACCCTCTCTCTTTATCTCTCTCTCTCTCTCTCTCTCCCTCTCTCTCTTTATCTCTCTCTCTCTCTGCCCCCTCTTCCCTGTCTTTCTCCTCTGTCATTATCAGTATTCTGTGTGTTGGTTTCTGCAGTTTTCTGCAACTTGGCACTGTCTTCGCCCGACCGCTGACCTCAGCTATGCCCTCTGTGCCAACACCATCACCATCACACACACACACACACACACACACACACACACGTCGTTTCATCCTTCCAGCAATGCCACCACAAACACCAATGCCACTAGCATCCTCAAAGCCACCATATACACACACTACACATGCACCTGCATCATTTATTTACACGCACACACACACACACACACACACACACACACACACACACACACACAGACATACACACACACGCACACACACACACAGACATACACACACACGCACACACACACACACACACACACAGACATACACACACACGCACACACACACACAGACATACACACACACGCACACACACACACACACACACACAGACATACACACACACACACACACACACACAGACATACACACACACGCACACACACACACAGACATACACACACACGCACACACACACACACACACACACAGACATACACACACACTCACACACACACACAGACATACACACACACTCACACACAGTGGGTAATGAGGGTACAGAAGACAGTGATGTGAAACTACTGCAGTAGATTTAAAAACTGAAATTGAAATTGAAATTGAAATGAACGGAATGAGTCTCTGGTTTCAACCTACCGCTGATGAGTGATGTGATACGCACAGAGACACACACACACACACAAATGTTTAATAAATGTTTTCACACATTCTGTCTGCATATGTGTGTGTCTATGTGTGGTGTGTGTGCATGTATGTGTGTATGTGTGTGTGTGTGTGTGTGTGTGTGTGTGTGTGTGTGTGTGTGTGTGTGTGTCTAGTATTTGTGTTGCCAAAGCAACAATTTCAGATGATACATAAAACAACCTAAGTAAACATACTGTATGTAAATAAATAAATAATTTCATCTAAATCTAAATTCTTACAGAACATGTAAACCTCAAACATCATGAATAATAGAGGAGAAAGAATAACAATAAATAAATACATACATAATAATAACAACAATTATAATAATTTAAACTTTGTCACTATGAGTCAGTGTCACTGTATACACTACACAACACATTTACACATTTACAACATTTACATTAAACAAGTGTCTCTCAAGTCATGACAAAGTGAAATGTATTCTGCTGCTAAGGCAGCTGTAACTCCCTCTCCTGAAAGGACGAACATTTTCTCCTTCATGTTGAGGGTCTCAAAGTTTGGGTGGCTTTAAATTCACAGAAAAGGGTTTTCATGAGTTCACTCTACTTGTCACAGTGAAGAAGAAACTGCTCCTCTGTGTCTGCCTGTTTCTATTCTCTCACTCTCTCCCTCTTATTCTCTCTCTCTCTCTCCTACACACACACACTCTCTCTCTCACACACACACACACACACACATATTCAAACATCAGCTGTGGTCACTGAGCCTGTGCTTGGTTAGGGTTTGCCTCTGCTTAGTATCCCTGACAGAGATGAGATGCTCGGCCAATTTATACTCCATTTAGGGTCAGATAGAAATTCATTCTGCTTTGGTTTGATGTTTGATTTCTCAGTGTTCCAAATACTCTTCTCTTGCATTAGTTTGTGTTAATGAGTTAGTGAGCTTCAGTACCAGCTGGCACAGTGGACTTTCTTCTGGGTTCAGCTCCAGGGGTTTTAGTGCTTCTGATTGGAGTGTGTTTTTAGGACTCTTTTCTGGATAGGTAGAGCCAAAGGGTAACGTCCCAATTCCACCCTGCATGCAGTTGAGTGTTTTAGTTTTTAGTTTTAGTTGTGATTAACCTACAAAGCCCTCAAGGGCGATGCACCAACATATATTAAAGACTTACTTGTCCCTTACCATCCTCCTAGAACCCTAAGATCCCAAAATGCTGGTCTCCTTGTAATCCCAAGAATATCAAAATCTTTGATAGGAAGAAGAGCCTTTTGTTACCGTGCACCCCTTCTGTGGAATAATCCCCCCCCCCCCCCCCCACACACACACACACATTCGACAAGCGGACACTCTCAATACCTTTAAGTCTAGACTTAAAACCTTCCTCTTTACTGTTTCCCATAGTTAGGGATGGTGCTGGCAAATCATCACTTCTCATGGGTCTTTTGGGAGGGACTGCCTCTGCTGTTGCCCCCAGTTGTGAGGCATGGCGGCCACTGACCATCCCTGCAGTGGTGCTGGGTTGCCACACATCATACTTTAGTTATGCTGCTATAGCCTAGTGCCGCCACAAAAGCTTAATGTGTCACGCCGTACAACTCTCTGGCCTAATTCACTTTCTTCCTCTGTCCACAATTATCTCTGCTGAGTGTCATCCCTGCCTCATTCCGGCGGACTCCTCTCACCCTCCCCTCCTGAGTGGACTACAACCAACACTAAGGGAGGCCCATGTCAGGACCGACTCTCCATCATAGATGCCCCTCCTGGACGCCCATCCTAGGCCCGTCTCCCCTTCCTTGAAGCTTTGTGACCCCCACAATTGCACTGTCAAATGGACCCTTACTGTTACCCCCATGACCCATCTCACTCCTTTGAGTTTGACACTATGTCTGGCCACTGCTACATTGTCCAGCCATAATTCCTGATAACCACCTATAGACTGACTACCATATAATGTAAAGTGGGATAACACTCCATTATAAACTATTATGAACCTTAGCTAAAACCATAGGCAACTTGTAGTCTGCCATGGTTACCACTGATTGTAATTTTTCTGCATGACCCCTGGCAGTTGGGTTAGCCCCTTGAGTCGTGGATCTGCCCAAGGTTTCTTCCTAGATTAACTGAACACAAGGGAGTTTTTCCTTGCCCCTGTTGCTCTTGGGTGCTCCTTCTGTGAAGCACCACGAGACAATACTATTGTAAAAGGCACTGTATAAATAAAATTGAATTGAATTAAATTAGTTTGGACTTTTAATTTAACTAAATTCAGAATTCTGCATGCAGGGTTTCAGTTGGATGCTTGTCCCATGTAGTGTAATTCTGCTCTCTCTCTCTCTCTCTGTGTGTGTGTGTGTGTGTGTGTGTGTGTATGTGACACCATATACTCAGAGGCTGTGGATCTGAGTATGTGATGTGTTTAGAAATTTTGCTGTCAGTGTCTGCAGCTCTCCCACTCTCTCTCTTTTGTGTGTGTGTGTGTGTGTGCATGTGTGTGAGTTGTGGTGAGCTGTTGTTTTGGTCAGTCCCAGACTAATTTCAAGATCACATACACGGACACACAGAGAGAGAGAGAGAGAGAGTCTAGTCTCATCTCACTGCAGATTAAGAAGGAAGCCCTTTCAGTTGACTGCTTCAGTCGTCCGTTAAGCCAATCACAGCACAGCACTGCTCAGAGAGAATGTTGATGTCAGCATTTAAAGCATTTATCCTCTTCATCCTCATCCTAGTGCTATTGCTCCTCTTCTCTCTCTCTCTCTCTCACACACACACTCACACTCACACTGACACACACACACACACACACACACATTCACACAGAGTTGCACACACAGTCACATACACACACACACACACACACACACACACATTCACACAGAGTTGCACACACAGTCACATACACACACACACACACACACACACACACACACACCCTATGAGCCTATTTTGTCTACTGTAGCAGTTCTGCAGTGTGAGAGTGTCAAGGTCATTTGGAGGTTGGGGAAGGTTTAACCTGCGTGAGCCTAAAACCAAACCTGCTGTTTCTCCTTCAAGAGTCTATGTCTCTCCACAACTGATGAGTGAGGAAGACAACACTTGGGTTCTGTTTAGGTTCACACTTGGGTTCTGTTTAGGTTCACACTTGGGTTCTGTTTAGGTTCACACTGGGGTTCTGTTTAGGTTCACACTGGGGTTCTGTTTAGGTTCACACTTGGGTTCTGTTTAGGTTCACACCGGGGTTCTGTTTAGGTTCACACTGGGGTTCTGTTTAGGTTCACACCGGGGTTCTGTTTAGGTTCACACTGGGGTTCTGTTTAGGTTCACACCGGGGTTCTGTTTAGGTTCACACTGGGGTTCTGTTTAGGTTCACACCCGGGTTCTGTTTAGGTTCACACTGGGGTTCTGTTTAGGTTCACACTGGGGTTCTGTTTAGGTCCACATTGTGGTTCTGTTTAGGTTCCCACTGGGGTTCTGTTTAGGTCCACACTGTTGGTTTTGTAAAATTCATGATTATGGTTCTGTGACATCTACACTGCTGGTACTGTTAAGATCCACATGCTGGTACTGTTTAGATGACTGGTTCTGTGACATCCACACTGCTGGTACTGTTAAGATCCACATGCTGGTACTGTTTAGATGACTGGTTCTGTGACATCCACACTGCTGGTACTGTTAAGATCCACATGCTGGTACTGTTTAGATGACTGGTTCTGTGTGTTTCTATGATGGGTTTTGCTACACCAGCGCACCTCACACTTTATAATGACCCACTCCTCCTGTCAGAACTGGCCTCATTCAACCTCTCTCTTTTACTCACACACACCCACACACCCACACATGCACACACACTCACACACCCACACACGCACACACTCACACACCCACACACGCACACACACACTCACACAGCCACACACGCACACACACAATCACACACATTCATTTACCACTGACTTGTACAAAGCAAACCATCCGCCACTCTCACAGACTCCTGCTATTAATCAGCACACAGCAGGTCTGCCCCATCAATGCCTTCAATGTCAGGAGAGAGGGAGCGAGACAGGAGAGAGGGAGCGAGACAGAGAGGGGGGGGGGGGCAGATAGAAAGAGGTGGAGGGGAGAGAATGTTAGGATTCCTCTCCCCCGCTGTTTCTACGAAGACTCTGAATGCCGTTACTTCATCAAATGCCCCTACTGAAACACACAAACACACACACACACACACACACACACACAGAAGCACAGACGCAAGTAGATCTCTATGCATGCAGTACACACATAATGACCATCTGCCCAGCAGCGAAGCATAGATGACCTTAGAAGGAGAATCCATGTGCCTCTCTCTCTGTCTCTCCCTCTCTCTACCCCCTCCTTCTCCTTCTCTCTCTCTTTCTCTTTCTCCTTCTCTCTCTCATGTTTACTTCAGAGCTCCTCACTGGGTTTTCCTCCACTTGTCACTATAAAAATAGAGAGGTTCCTATAAATATGAGACCTATGCTGTCACTGGGTAGTTTATGGCAGAATAATGAAGCCTTCAGCCCTTCCAGGCTCACAGCTACTGTGGCAATGGGAGTCCTGAGGAAAAGAGCAGAGAGATAAAGAAATAAATAGAGAAATAAATAAACAAACAAACAAACAAACAAACAGTGCCTACTTGCTCCTCTGTCTATTGTTCCAGTCATCAATTCCCTCCACGCATCATTAAAACTACCCAGCTGCTGGGTATATTTCTACCCAGTGACCCAGAGCTATTATTTCAGATTGTTGCTGTAGTCAAGAGTCGCCTCCAGCTCTCTCCACTGTACTGAGCTGTCATGAGCAGCATACTGTACAACACAACACTGTTGTTTATGATTTGCTAAATACATTGTACTTTTCCAACTTCACAACAACTGTTTTTGGATTTATTTATTAGTCATAGTGTATCTGTATTCCACACTGTGAATGCTAACACACACACACACACACACACACTTCTCTCACCCAATAAGCCAATTAGACTCTACATGAACCACATATGTGAATTTATGACTAACTACGTAGGTGTATCTATGTGGTCAATCCATGTAATACCTTCTCTCTCTCTCTCTCTCTCTCTCTCTCTCACACTCACACACACACACACACACACACACACACACACAGCAATCTCCAGCTCATTTATTTTCTCCTCTCACTCAGGCTCTCCTCCCCTCTTGTCTTTTTTTCTGAGACATGTTGGAGGACGGACATGCACTTCTACACGGCACACGAGAGGTGGAGGAAAAACTGCAGTAGAGGGAGGAAGAAAGAGAGATGGAGAGATCAAGAGAGAGGTAAATGAGAGTGACACATTTGTACATTAGAGAAACACATTTCTGCATTTCTGCAAAGTGGGAAGCAGCTTGCTAAATTATTGAGTGTACACACTCACACACAGATTCATACGCAAACACACACACACACATGCACATCTCCCTTTCCACAAACTCACACACCCACAGAGAGTGATTTAGAGAGCGAGAGAAAGACAGAGAGAGCAAGAGAGAGAGAGAGATGAACACACATACCCTACACAGGGCAACATCTAAATCTACCTGGAGCTTGGGTGGGAAATTAACTCATGACTCATTTTCACCAACACTGCTCTGTGTGTGTGTGTGTGTGTGTGTGTGTGTATTACTAACTATTTTCTTCTGTCAATCTCTCTATCTCTTGCACACACACACAAGCGTGCATGTACACACACACACACTGCTGCCCTCTAAGGTAACATTTTGTGGCAGCAAAGCATCATGTCCGAATCAATTAGTTGCCTTAATTCTGCCCAGTTTTTGAAGGCAGTATAGATGTACCTTTCATGCTGCCTTTAATATCAAACCTCCCCAAAGGTCCCTGCTAAGGTCTCTAATGTCTCTCCTGCAGTCTCTGCTAAGGTCTCTAATGTTTCTCCTAATGTCTCTGCTAAGGTCTCTAATGTCTCTCCTTACGTCTCTGCTAAGGTCTCTAATGTCTCTCCTAACGTCTGCTAAGGTCTCGGATGTTTCTCCTTACGTCTCTGCTAAGGTCTCTAATGTCTCTCCTTACGTCTCTGCTAACGTTTCTAATGTCTCTCCTGAGGTCTCTCATAAAGTGTCTCCTTACGTCTCTGCTAAGGTCTCTAATGTCTCTCCTTAGGTCTCTGCTAAGGTCTCTAATGTCTCTCCTGAGGTCTCTGCTAAGGTCTCCCCAGAGGTCTCTGTCTCTCCTGAGGTCTCTCCTAAGGTTTCTCCTGCAGTCTCTGCTAAGGTCTCTAATGTCTCTCCTTAGGTCTCTGCTAAGGTCTCTAATGTATCTCTTCACATCTCTGTTAAGGTCTCTAATGTCTCTCCTGAGGTCTCTACTAAGGTCTCTAATGTCTCTCCGGAGGTCTCTGCTAAGGTCTCTAATGTATCTCTTTACATCTCTGCTAAGGTCTCTAATGTCTCTCCTGAGGTCTCTACTAAGGTCTCTAATGTCTCTCCTGAGGTCTCTGCTAAGGTCTCTAATGTATCTCTTTACGTCTCTGCTAAGGTCTCTAATGTCTCTCCTGAGGTCTCTACTAAGGTCTCTAATGTCTCCCCAGAGGCCTCTGTCTCTCCTGAGGGAGGTCTCTCCTAAGGTTTCTCCTGCAGTCTCTGCTAAGTTCTCTAATGTATCTCCTTAGGTCTCTGCTAAGGTCTCTAATGTCTCTCCTGAGGTCTCTGCTAAGGTCTCTAATGTCTCTCCTTAGGTCTCTGCAAAGGTCTCTAATGTCTCTCCTAAGGTCTCTGCTAAGGTCTCTAATGTCTCTCCTGAGGTCTCTGCTAAGGTCTCTAATGTCTCTCCTTAGGTCTCTGCAAAGGTCTCTAATGTCTCTCCTAAGGTCTCTGCTAAGGTCTCTAATGTCTCTCCTGAGGTCTTTGCTAAGGTCTCTAATGTCTCTCCTTAGGTCTCTGCAAAGGTGTCTATGCTGGTCTATACCTTAGGTCTCTCCTGAGGCCTCATGAGGAAACATATTAGAAACTTACAAAGGGTCCCTCCTTTAAAATCATTAAAGGTTGCAGATGTTTTTATCTGGATAATTGTATTTTATTTTCTATCAAGCACAATCTCAGATTTTCTTCAACTCATTTGTGCCCTCCTGGGGAGTGTTGTGATTGTAAGATTGAGGCATCATGGGGCTTTAATTGGTCAATTAAGCTCCAGAGATGAGCAAGAATCCTCCACGCTGGCCATTACGGTCAGGCAGGCACAAAATTGCCTCCTCTCTGACGGCTGCTGGTATAATCTCATGACCCTAATGACTTAATGACTGCTGTGGCCCAACAGAATCATCATTTCTCTAGCCTGCGTTCCCCCTCTCTCTCTCTCTCCCATGGAGCCTGTGTTCCCTCTCTCTCTCTCTCTCTCCCATGGAGCCTGTGTTCCCTCTCTCTCTCTCTCTCTCCCATGGAGCCTGTGTTCCCTCTCTCTCTCCTCTCTCTCTCTCTCTCTCTCTCTCCCATGGAGCCTGTGTTCCCTCTCTCTCTCTCTCTCCCATGGAGCCTGTGTTCCCTCTCTCTCTCTCCCATGGAGCCTGTGTTCCCTCTCTCTCTCTCTCTCTCTCATGGAGCCTGTGTTCCCTCTCTCTCTCTCTCTCCCATGGAGCCTGTGTTCCCTCTCTCTCTCTCTCTCTCTCTCTCCCATGGAGCCTGTGTTCCCTCTCTCTCTCTCTCTCTCTCCCATGGAGCCTGTGTTCCCTCTCTCTCTCTCTCTCTCTCTCCCATGGAGCCTGTGTTCCCTCTCTCTCTCTCTCCCATGGAGCCTGTGTTCCCTCTCTCTCTCTCTCTCTCATGGAGCCTGTGTTCCCCCTCTCTCTCTCTCTCTCTCCCATGTTCCCTCTCTCTCTCTCTCTCTCCCATGGAGCCTGTGTTCCCTCTCTCTCTCTCTCTCTCTCCCATGGAGCCTGTGTTCCCTCTCTCTCTCTCTCTCTCCCATGGAGCCTGTGTTCCCTCTCTCTCTCTCTCTCCCATGGAGCCTGTGTTCCCTCTCTCTCTCTCTCTCCCATGGAGCCTGTGTTCCCTCTCGCTCTCTCTCTCTCCCATGGAGCCTGTGTTCCCTCTCTCTCTCTCTCTCTCTCTCCCATGGAGCCTGTGTTCCCTCTCTCGCTCTCTCTCCCATGGAGCCTGTGTTCTCTCTCTCTCTCTCTCTCTCTCCCATGGAGCTACACTCGTGGAGCCATGGCGTATGATGACGATGTTGATGAGTGACTATACAAATAGTCATCGCAGATGCAGAAAGCCTGATGCGGCAAAGCTTTGCCTCACTGGATTGGCTTTTGCTTTCTAATTAAAAGGGAAGGCTAGGTGGCCACGTCGGGGAGCCTCTCACCAGTGCCACCGGAAGACTGAAAGGATTCCGCCTACTGAGAAGCAGATGGAACACCAGGACAATATATCAGAGTGCCCAGAACATTCTAAATGTGGAATGTGCCTGATTAAAAGAGAGAGCTGTTGCCTTTTCTTCTTTTCAGAAACAAAGAAAGTGTGTTCCTGTGTGTGTGTGTGTGTGTGTGTGTGTGTGTGTGTGTGTGTTGGAGGGGGGTGAGAGAGAGAGAGGTCGTATGAGGTCAACTGTGACAGGAAAGCTCTATCAGCAGGTTCCGTAGTGAGTGTAAGTGAATAGTAAATGGGTTTGTGTATATGTCAAACACAGTCTAGCGTGTGTGTGCGTGTGTGTGTGTGTGTGTGTGTGTGTCATAACATGCAGAATGTCAAGGGCCTTTGAGATGAAGACAGTGGGATCACCACTTCAATGGGGCTGTATGTGACCCAGTTGTAGACATTTTACCTTTATTAGAAAAATGTTGCTGCATCATTACCACGTGTGCTCCATCCAGGCTTTGCTCTGTCCCTGTGTTGCTATCTGTGGGCGTGCCAGGACCAGGGAGAAAGAGAGAGTGTGTGTGTGTGTGTGTGAGAGAGAGAGTGTGTGTTTGTGTATGAGTGTGTGTGAAACAGAGAGAGAGAGAGTAAAAGAGAGAGTGTGTGTGTGAGTGTGTGTGTGTGTTTGCTGCTGTTCTGAGTAAAGTGTTCTGAGCACAGAGTGTGTGTTTGTGTGTGTGTGTGTGTGTGTGTGTGTGTGTGTGTGTGTGTGAGTGCTGAGCGGAGTTCACCTACACCCCACTCTGCCAAAGACATCAGCCTGCATTCATTTCTAATCACAGAGGCCTGGCATGTTTACTTATCCATGAGTATGTGTGTGTGTGTGTGTGTGTGTGTGTGTGTGTGTGTGGTGTGTGTGTGTGTGTGTGTGATGCATGTTTAGGGGCACAGTGTTAAAATATGGAGTGCACACTGTGCACTGTATGTTTTCTTCATTCTGTTTACAGTTTAACAACCAACACACACACACACACACACACACACACACACACAAGACTCTGGAAACTAATTAGTGCAGAAAAGAGTTATCTGCATGTGTGTGTGTGTGTGTGTGTGCATGGGTGCATGTTACTGAACACACAAAAACTTGTGAAGTGTGTGTGGTAACAAGAAAAACACAACCCAATTCTCCAACCCCTCCATCCACCGAACACACACACACACACACACACACACACACACACACACACACACATTGCCTAAACTAATTATGCCATCCCAGTGGCCATGTGTTAAGTGCTGTTGGGATATAAAGACAACTCATTCCACTCATGGCTCCCCACGCCTCCTAATTGTGTGTGTGTGTGTGTGTGTGTGTTTGTGTGTGTGTGTGTGTATTGTCTCCTAATAGATCATAAATATCAATTAGTGGGAACAGCCAGTAGACGCTCTCCCCAATTACACACACACACACACACACACACACACACACACACTTATGTCCTGCACCTGTCCCCAAGGCACCATGCCTCCCCTGTGTCTCACACTCAGACAAATGCACAGACTCAGACACACTCACACACACACACACACACATAAACAAATACACACACACACACTCACACACACATGTCCATATAGTCACACAAACACACACACACATGTACACTCACACACACATACACACATGATGCCTGTGTGTGTGTGTGTGTGTGATGAGAAATGTGTCCTTCATGTCCTGTGTGCATGTCTGTGATCACTACCTTATGTCCTCTGTGATCGACACATCCTGAAGTGGTGACAAAATCACACACAAACACACACACATACACACACACACACACACACACACACACACACACATAGTCACATAAAAACACACAATTATCTTGTCTTGTTACCCATATTCACCATTTCAGTGCCTTTTGTGCAAATTCAAAAAGATAGAAGTGTGGTAGGTTGGAGTGTGTGTGTGTGTGTGTGTATTTGTGTGAATGAGAATGAGGTAGAGAGAAATGGTTTTGAGTCATTTTTGTGTGTCCTACACAACCAATTACTTTTCAAATGGGTTTGTGCTTGGAGGGTGTACGTGTCTTTGTGGACGGTTGTATGGTGTATGAACTGCAGTGTGTGAGAGAGAGAGAGTCTGTGTGTGTGTGTATGGGAGTGACATGTGTGTTTCTGTATGTGTGTGTTCCTATGAGTGTGTATCTGTGCGTGCTCGCAACTGTCTGTGTGTGTTTGCATGCATATGCACATGCATTCTTGTGTGTGGTGTGTGTGTGTGTGTGTGTGTGTGTGTGTGTGTGTGTTTGTACACACATATAATCTGTCTAATCTGACTCCACAGAAATAGGTTTGAAAACTCCTCTCTCAAAGAGTGTAATCATCCCCTAGCCTCTCATTACTCCCATACAAACCCCATCTCAGACACACACACACACACACACACACACACACACACACACACACCTTTTATAACATCTTGTTCTTTGTGCATTCTGCTGCTCTGTGCATCCTGCTTTACTCTGCAGGAGGGACTCAAAATATCAGAGGTGTCCACTTCAAATGGATCTACACACACACACACACACACACACACACACACACACACACTCCAAACAGATCTGATCAAAACTCACACACCTACTCACTCCAAACATATTCATGCATAACATATACACTATAGGCCACTCCAAATTGATCTTATTAAACATCCATCCATCACATCCATCCATTCATTCATTCGTTCATTAATTCACCTCTCTGGGTTATTCACATTCAGCCATTCATTAATTTACTAACTTCTCAACTCCTTGGGTTATAAACATCCATCCAATCATTCATTCATTCATTCAGACAATCAGTCATTTAATAATTTCTCTCTCCTTGTTGTCTTTGCTAGTCTGTTTGTGTGTATTGGAAGACAAATTGCACCCCAGCTACCAGCTCTTACCTCAATGATAGAGTCACAAGATGACAGGTTTGCTGGAACATTGAAGATGGATTTGTGCCCAAGAGGAACACACTATGAACCCGGAGCATGCTTTTTTGTGGACTCTGTATGTGTGTGTGTGTGTGTGTGTGTGTGTGTGTGTGTCACCTGTGAGCAGATGCCACTCAGACCTGGCTGCCTGGAGAGTGGTGGAAACTCACAGCAGCTCAGAGACTCACACCAGTAGCACACACACACACACACACACACACACACACACACACACACACATACACATGAGCCATGACAAGATCATGACTCTGGACACACACACGCACACACACACACACAATCAAACTTTCACAAACACAAGTGATGGCTTGTCACATGTGATAGCTATTTCCTTGAGAAGAAAACAACAGCACTGCAGAGAAATCATCACAACCACCCACCCCACCTCAATGAAGACCCATTCCTACTATTTTGTGTGTGTGTGTGTGTGTGTGTGTGTGTGTGTGTGTGTGAGAGAGAGAGAGAGAGAGAGAGAGAGAGAGAGAGAGAGTGAGAGAAAATGAGAGTTACTGGCTGTAACTTGATAGAGCCACCTGCTCCTTGCTGACTGACTCACCATTTAAGAAAGTGTGTGTGTGTGTATCTAGCTGATATGTCACAGCTGGGACCCCAAGTGCTCTGTTAGGATTCAGAGGGAGCCTTCTGCCCCTTTCACTGCAGACTCCAGTCCACACACACACACACACACACACACACACACACACACACACACAAAAGTGTTACCAGCCATGCCCACAATATTTCTGCACTGAGTGGGTTGTTGCTTAAGAGAATGGAATAAAAGTCTTCCTCATTCTTGATTGCTGGTTACATCAACCTGCCTAAACACACACACACATGTGTGCATGGTTAATGACTCTTGGTGGTCTGATGTTTAATCAAGGTTTAAGTCTGTTTGAATAGCCAACCTGTTCAGCTTTAACAGTAAGGGGTGTGTGTGTGTCTGTGTGTGTGTGTGTGTGTGTGTGTGCATGCATTTATGTGTGTGTCCAGCAGGATGTCAGTGTGTGAGTGTGTTTGTGTTTGTGTGTGTGGCGTTTTTCCTCGGCCCTGTGCAACTCAATCTTATTAATATGAACGGTTTGTTTGTTTATTTATTTCATAAATGTAAGGCCATCTGTTTGATTTCTACAATCCATTGGCTGTAGTTTTCAAGGATTTTTTTGAGAGTGAGTGAGTCTGGGTTGAGAAGGGTGACATTAAAAGCCTGTGTGAGGGACTGTTTGTATTAAACGCTAAATAAATCTAAATCTAACCAAAACAGAGACAAGTGCTCAGCGGTCATGGTTGGACCTCACAGTGCGTTGGTTCTGATTCTGGTTCTGGTTGTAAGTTGATTCCACTGTGCATCAGACAAACATTTCGGTTTATAACGACCGTTCCGGCAGTTGTTGAGAAGTGGCAAGTTTTTAACCCCTAGTAGCCAACCAAGCTGCATCTGTATTTTTTGCACGTTAGGTTCACGAGGTGACAAATGTTTGTCTGCCCCCGCGAGCACGCGCTCTCTCTCTCTCTCCTCACTCGTTTTCTCTGTCGGACGAGTAGACGTTAGGACCGCGCAGACTCGGCTCATAAGTGCGACTAGGCAGCTGGGTGTCCTCTGGGGTCGGTTATTCAGCTCTCGCTCTTCGGTTGGAGTGAACGGGTCCTCTTCTTTCTCGTCTGCAAATAGGATTTAATCGGCTTCGGACGCCGCGTCTGTTCCTTCTCCACGACCCCGAGCCTTGTGGTTTCGGTTGGGGTGACTGCCGAGACCGAGCGTGCCCTAACCATGGTGCACAACTAGTTAGTTTGGAGCTTTTGTTGTCGGACGGAGTCCGCGACTCACTTTCTGCTTTCGGTAGAGGCGAACTCATAGTTTTCTTTTTGTCTTTTTACGTCGGGTGTTGAGTATTCTTCTTTTTTTAAAGGCGACCATCTCCGTGAACGGTGCCCCTTCTCCCGTCTGAAAGCGACTCTAGCCCACGGCTGGATTACAACCCCTTTCCCGTCTGAACACAATGAATTCGGACATAAACATGTACCTTGGTCGGGAGAAAGCGGGTCTGATGCGCAAAAGAGCGCTGCTACTGAGAAAGGGCTGCAGTTTCGAAATAACAAGGTAGGTGATTTCTCCTTTTTTGGTCGGGGGGAGGGAGGGGTATTCTGGGGTTCTTTGGGAACACCGCATCGTGTAACGCACGGGGCGAAATTGACGGTTTCCTATCCCGTCTGGTTCTTTTCACCGCGTCTGGCGCAGCGTGCGAGCGTTGGCACACCACCGTTGTGTGTTTTGGGTATTTTTGCCGGTTGGTGTGGGTGTGCATGAGCGTGCTTCAGGCACGATCCCGTGTGAGGGAAAACCTGTAACGGTACTTTCCTAAAACCCACAGCACAAGAGGGGGCCTTGTCCTCTGCAGTAAAGCCCGTCTCCGCGCGTGTGTGTCACGCTTCATCAGGTGCGGGCATCGTGTTTGCGCATCTACTTGGAGATTTAACAGATTTCTCTCGGGTCCACCAACCTTTCCCGCGCCCCACTTCACGATCCCTCCCGGGATCTCCCTCTCCACCGGGAGTGAGTCGGGCTAGCCGTTTAACCTCAGTCTGAATCGCCCTCCCCCACTCACGCGCCATATATCTAGATGGCACCTGATAAAACTCAGTGACCCGTGCGGAGCGGGTCCGCTTTCAATCAGACAGATATATGACCAAGTTTTACGCAGAAGCTCTGGCAACCCAGTCCAATTCCAGGTAATTAAATGTCCAACAAATACGCCTTTATTTGACATGTATGATTACACGAGTGAAGACAGTCAAATTTACCCCGTAAAAAATAACCTTACTGCATTTTGGTCAATACCGGCGCAATTTTCTATTGTTGGGAGGAGGGGGGCAAGAAATGTCTTGTAAGCACCTTAGTCTTGGCAGCAGGGGTCCGGGCGGTGGAGAGGTCAGATAATTATCTGGCCATTATCGGAGTGTGGTGGACCGCGGCCAGATGCAGCCTGGAGCAGCGGGGCAAGGCTTGGGTGTCGGCTGCTTGTCTCTTGCTGCATCTTTGTTGTGGTACAGATATATGTGGGCACGGGGCTCATGCAGCAGATCACCACACACACAAACACACACACACACACACACACACACACACACACACACACACATACACTAATCCAATCTGTCTGGTGGTTTGATGAACACGGGAGGGATCATAGTTTTCACACAGATTCTGTGTCCTCATCACAGGGCAGACACATATGGAAGTGGATGTTTTCTGCATGATCTGACTCAAGCGGTGTTCTCCCATCCCTTTCTTGGACTGCAGATAGTCACACAAAGCAGATAGTTCACAAAGCACTTGTGATGCAAACACAATCATGAATCATTCCCAAAACAAATGGCTTTTAATGTGTTTGTTGTAAAACCCTGAGGTTGCCAGTAATTGTTGTGTGCAAACAAAAAGCTGTAGATTAACGTCATCCTCTCCTCTCGTTTGGCATAAACGACCGAGTCGGCATGCGACCGAACTGAAGCCAAATGTTTGCAACGTTGTACTTCATTTGTCCACTAGAGGGAACTAAAATAGGTTCTAATTTCAAAGATGCCACAAACGCGTTTAAACGGGAGGAGTCCGTTATCCACACAATGTTTTTTTTTATGCCCATCTTTCCGATTCGAGTTTAATAACCACACTGACTTGACACAACATGTTTGAGATGACTGCCTCACACCTTCCTCAAACACTCTGTGATGTCACCTAAATGTTGAAGAAAGGGTGTAAAATGCTCCACCAAAACACAACAGTTCATGCGCCTGGCATGCGCTCTCACTTGCTAAGACAGGTTGTGACACATGTAGTCTATAGGCCTTTTGAAAAAGTCCTACCAGCAGTTTAGCAGTGCAGTTTTATGTCGAAAAGACAGCCGATAGTCAAAATCAGGAGTTATTACCACTAATGTGCAGTTAGTGGTTGATGATCTTCATTTTCTCAGGCAGGAAAGTGTGCTACACACCATCTGTGGCTGTAGCGTCTTTCTCGCACACACACACACACACACACATACACACAGAGAGCCTTGTAGGCCTACAGCATAACACTATTGGTATATCTTTGTTGTTTCCACCTGCAGTCTTTAATTTATTGGGAAGTTCAGTAGACCTGTCTGTCATGCCTGACTATGTATTTGGTCTTTGTATTTAGACATTTGCAAACTCAGTCTATGTGCTGTAGTCGTATTTAGACATTTGCAAACTCAGTCTATGTGCTGTAGTTGTATTTAGACTGCATCCACTCAGTCTATGTGCTGTAGTTGTATTTAGACTGCATCCACTCAGTCTATGTGCTGTAGTTGTATTTAGACTGCATCCACTCAGTCTATGTGCTGTAGTTGTATTTAGACTGCATCCACTCAGTCTATGTGCTGTAGTTGTATTTAGACTGCATCCACTCAGTCTATGTGCTGTAGTTTGGTTGTCATGGGTGGTGGAATGACGATTGCAGAGTGGGTCGTGGCTGGATGGATACCAAGTAGCCAAGTTTGAAGGCGGGCATATAACTCACACACACACTTACAGACTCTCTCTCTCTCACACACACACACCACACATGTATACACTCTCTCTCTCTGTCTCTCACACACACACGCACACACACACACACACACACACTCATACAACCAAGAGTGTGCGTCTTGAGTGCCTCCATAAGTGAAAGTATGTAGTGGTGTGTGTGTATGTGTGTGTGAGTGTGTGTGTAGAGGGGTATCTCAGAATGTTTATGTTGCCATGCAATCGACCACTCACTCCCTCAAATACCATCCCAGTTACTGTCTATGTCTCACTCACCCTTTCCACACACAAACACAGGCTACACACACACACACACACAAACACAGGCTACAGACACACACACACAAACACAGGCTACACACACACACACACACAAACACAGGCTACAGACACACACGCACAAACACAGGCTACACACACACACACACACAAACCCACTCGAGCATGTGCTGAAGAATAAGAATGAAGAAGAGCTGTTTATCTGGATGGGATCTAGTTTGCTAAAGCTATAAGCTTCCATCTAAGAGCCTATTTGTGTCAGCATTCTATCGTCACCCTGTCAATCAATGGACTGGACCAATCACCAATCAATATCAGCACTGGCCTGGGGTGCCAAATAAGGTGTTGGATGGGGACAAGTCAGCCTAACTCCTGCATTCAATTCTTCTGTATTTCAGCACCATCTGTGCAAGGATCTGCTTTGTTTTTAGGTTAATTTTGTCATCTTAAACTACTTGTTTACTTGTTGGAAAGAGACACACACACACACACACACTGATTAATTCTAAACTATACTACAATACTACTGTAATACATTGTATTCCCATGGGTATTCTGGCAGTCAGCACAGTACAACTCTGGGTAATGAAAGTGTTGAAGACAATGATGTGTAACACACACACACACACACACACACACACAAAGCCCTCCTTCGATGTGTAAGCTAGTATAGCAGATTCAAAAAATGAAATTAAAAAAAATATATAGTTACAGTGATACTCTCTCTCTCTCTCTCTCTCTCTCTCTCACACACACACACACACAAAGCCCTCCTTCTTTCTCTCTATTGCATGCACAGTCACACAATTGTTGTGCAAGACCTACCTACACTATTCTCTCTCTCTCTCTCTCTCTCCCCCTCCCTCCCTCTCTCTCTTCCATGTTGTGGGGTGTGGTTTTTGCAGTCATTTTGATGACAGCCAGCTGCATACCTTTCCTTAACCGACCTCTGTTCCAACGGGAATCTTCACAGCCTTTTCAAACTTCCATTCATGGGTTATAGAACTCCAGCGCTGAGTCTGACACAGATTCCATTGCTCTGCGCGTGCACACACACACACACACACACTGTAATGCATTGCCATGTGCCATACTGTTGGCAGACACACTCCCTGCAGCACTAGTAAACTAGCACACTCCCTACACACTAGTATAGGTACATGCAGACACACACTAGCACACACATTCTCACACATCTCTCTCTTTATCTTTCTCTCTCTGTCTATCTCTCACAAATACTCACAAACAGATTCTGGGAGATTCTGGAAGATTCTGGAAGATTCTCTGATTCTCTTCTTTCAGAATCTCCAGATTTTAAAGATGAGCTATAAGATTAGTTTAGATTAGTGTTATTTACTTTAGGCAGGGCTAAGTTAGGTAGGTCTGAGGTCTTCCTAAACTGGGTTTCAGCATTCACTTGAAGGGTTCTGGTCTATTCCATGTCAACTGGTGTTACTGCCGAGTTTCAGGCCTGAGGTCCTTTCGAGAAGGCTGGTGATTGGCCTGAGGTTTATTAGAAAAGGTCAGTGATTTTGAGGAACATTGGTGATTGGCCTGCGGTTCATTAGAGAAGGCTTGTGATTGGCCTGTGGTCCATTGAGGAACATTGGTGATTGGCCTGCGGTTCATTAGAGAAGGCTTGTGATTGGCCTGTGGTCCATTGAGGAACGTTGGTGATTGGCCTGAGGTTTATTAGAAAAGGTCAGTGATTGGCCTGAGGTCCATTGAGGAACATTGGTGATTGGCCTGTGGTTCATTAGAGAAGGCTTGTGATTGGCCTGTGGTCCATTGAGGAACGTTGGTGATTGGCCTGCAGTTCATTAGAGAAGGCTAGTGATTGGCCTAAGGACCATCAGAGAAGGCTGGTCTGGAGAGGTGTGCAGTGACTGGCTGAGAGTGACCGGCATTAACTGTTTAGCTGCCTTAGCCTGCAGTGAGAAGTTGTAGCTGCTGTAGCCTCAGAGAGACACAGTGGATCTTTGAGCTGAGTTCAGTGGTAGCGTCTCAGGTCCAGGACTGACTGAAAAAGCCTCAGACATGGTGGAGTTGAAAGAGTGGAGGAGTGGAAGAAGGGCCTTTGATGATGAAAGCTCAGAGCCTCAGAACTCAGCCCTACAACAGGAGATGCGAGATTATTATTATTATTATTGTTATTGTAACTCAGAGAAGCTCTCCTTGAATATGAAAACTTGAAGAGATTTAGTAACAGTCACATAGGAAGTTTGTCTACTCTGCACTCTGTTGATTGATTGATTGATTTGTGTTCAGATGGGTGTTTTTTGAGCCATTAATAGAGAATATAGATTAAGAGAAAATGCTAATAAGATGTGTGTGTGTGTGTTTATCAGAGTGGAGTGTGAGCAGTCTCAGTATGCTTGTGGAGTCCTGCAGATCTCTGATTTCCTCATTGCATAGTTGTGCAAACAAACACCGCCATGTTCAAACAGAGAGATGAAGGGAAAGAGAGAAGAGAAGGAGGGAGAAAGAGAGGGTGAGAGAAGGAGGGATAGAGAGGGGAGGAGGGAGGGAAAGAAAGAGTGTGAAGGCTGAGGTGAATGTATGAAGTGTTCTCTGCTTTAAGCAAAATGACTGTTAGAAAGAACGAGACAAGAGAAATTATTGCATAGGCTGCTCTCTCTCTCTCTCTCTTTCTCTCTGTGTGTGTGTGTTTGTGCATGTGTATGTGAACTGTAAGCAACCCTACCTGCCAGTATAGTAAATTCATGTTTATGTGTTATACTATGAGTCAGACAGACTCCCTGTGTGTGCGTGTGTGTGTGTGTCTGTGTGTGAAAGAGAGAGATATTAGCTGCCCTGTTCTGTCTGTGGGCTACTTTGACTTCCTGTCATGCTATTCACTATTCCTCACACACACACACACACACACACACACACACACACACACACACACACACACACACACTCACTTTCACATACTGTACACACACACACACACACACATACACACACACGCCCCTCTCCTCCCCCAGTGCATCAGTGGGCTGGTTAATGACTCCCATATGTGCTCCCCTCCATCTTTCCATCCCTTTCAGACAGGAAGAAAGGAATGGAGGGATGAGGCAGAGAAAGGAGAGAAGGAGAGAAGGATGAATATGAAAGAATAGATGAGAGGGATGGACATCGTAGCAAATGAAGGGAGAGAAAGAGAAGGGATGAATATCCCAGAAAAAGGAGAGAAAGAAGGAGGTATGAAGATGGCAGGCAGAGAAGAGAGGGATGCACATTGCAAAGAGAGGAACGGAAGAGAGAGGGATGAATTTGAGAGAAGAAATGGTCAGAAATAGACAAGGGGAGAGGGATGAATATGAGAGAAGAAAAGAGAAGAGATGGATGAATATGATTGAGAAAAAGGAGAAGAGAAAAGAGGGATGAACATTGCAGAGAGAAGAGAGGAGGAGAGGGGGATTAATATGAGGAAAGAGAAGAGATGGAGAGGAAGAAAGGAAATGAAGAAAGAGGGATGAATATGAGAGAAGAAAAGAGGAGAGATGGAATAATATGACTGAGAAAGAGGAGATAAGAGGGATGAATATGAGAGAAGAGGAGAGAGGGATGAATGTGGTAAAGAGAGTGGAGAAAGAGAGGAGAAGAGGAGAGAGGGATGAATGTGGTAAAGAGAGTGGAGAAAGAGAGGGGAAGAGGAGAGAGGGATGAATATGAAAGAATAGAGCACTTGATTGCAACTCGGCTCTCTGTAAACTCTCTCTTTCCTGACTCCCCTTCACACACACACACACACACACACACACACACACACACACACACAACAGCACATCTGGTTCTTGTTAGGGTCATACAGATGCATACCTACACATTAGAAAAGTCTTCGGTGCGGGTAGCTCTGTTTCATGCACAGTGTGTGTGTGTGTGTGTGTGTGTGTATGAGCCTGAGTGTGTTTTTTCAGCCTCTCTTTCCTGTTATAGTGAGCTGGCCTCTGCCTCAGAGGGGAAATGGGTTTTTGTGTGTGTGTGTGTGTGTGTGTGTATGTAATTATGGATGTGATCTGTTTGCGTGTGTGTGAGCATGTATGTGTATGTGTGTGTGTGTGTGTGCATGTGTGTGTGTGTGCATGTGCGTGTGGGAAAGTGGGATGTTTGTGAGTGCCCATATAATGTAGCAATGCACATGTTTGTGTGTGTGTGTTTGTGTAGTGTGTGTGTGTGTGTGTGTGTGTGTGTGTGAGTTTATGTCCACGTCATGATCCACATCAATCGATAGTGACCACAGCATCTGTTCAATGGCATCGCCACTATGCCATGGTTCTCTCTAGGGTATATGTGAGACACCTAGTTATTTTGCTTATATTTCGATCTGTGTGTGTGTGTGTGTGTGTGTGTGAGAGAGAGAGAGAGAGAGAGAGCTTTTGTGTCTTAGAAAGAGGTGTGGTTGTTAGTAGTTGTGTGTGTGTGTGTGTGTGTGTGTATGCGTGTGTGTGTGTGGTTTCATAGTATTGTGGTTGTTGTGTCTGTATGAGTGTCTTTGTGTATCTCTAGAAGGTGACTGAAAACACAAAAGACAGAATGCTTACATGATAGAGGGAGAGAGAAAGAGAGATGGAGTGAGCTCAAAAGAGAGAGAGAGAAAGCGTACATTTTGTTCAGCGTTTCAATCCAGATGTTACATTTGAACACATACACAAACACACTCACACACATACAGATACACTCACACACGCAGTCACACACTCACACACACATAGTCACACACACTCATTTATAGCACTCTGTCAGGCATGCTTGGGACACTAAGATGCCACTAAATTCCCAGCAACAAATGCTTTTGATTTGTCCACAGCCGCAAATGGACCAGCAGAGCTGTGTATGTGTGTGTATGAGTGTGTGTTTGTGTGTGTGTCTGTATCTGTATGTGTGTGTGTGTGAGTGTGAGTGTGTTTGTGTCTGTTTTTGTGTGTGTCTATATCTGTGTCTGTATCTGTATAGGTGTGTGTGTGTGTGCGTTTGTGTTCTTGTGTGTGTCTATATCTGTGTCTGTATCTGTGTCTATGTGTATGTGCATGTGTGTGTGTGTGTATGTGCATGCATGTGTGTGTGTGTGTGTGCCTTTGATTTAACCACCACCACAAATGGATCGGCAGAGTTGCTGTTATTACACACAGCTGCTGTGTTATTACATGGAATGGGTGTGTTATTACAATGTGTGGGCTTGTTATTGCAAAGAGAGGTAAAAGTCAGTGGTAAGCGTTGAAGGTCACTGTGTTTGGGGGTCAAAATGATCTGTTTGTGTACTGAAAGTCTGTGTGACCCCTTGAAAGCAGCATTAGAGATATGGAGAGAGTGTGTGTTTGTGAGATAAAATAATAACTTCACCCCAATCAGCTTGTTATGTTTCTCAGTATGCTGATCTATTTCAGAGAGATTCCACAGAGATTTCCAGGACACATTCTGCACACAGACACACGCTCGACACACAGACACACACTCTGCACACAGACACACGCTCGACACACAGACACACACTCTGCACACAGAGAAGTTTGTGGTGAGAGTGAGAGTTAGCCAAGTAAATTACACTGAGAAAGCCAGTGTGTGTGTGTGTGTTTGTATTTGTGAAAGAGAGCGACAAAGAGAGTCACAAACAATTTTGGTGTGTTCATGAGAGTCATAGTGAGTGTGTGTGTGCATGTGTGAGAGGGAGAGAGAAAGAGAGTGTAAGCAAATCAGATGAAGTGTGTTTGTGTGTGTGTGTGTGTCTCATCACTTCTCCTTTACCATTTGACTAACGTGTGGTTTGGGGATGAGGGCCAGTGAGTCGAGTGCTGTTCTCTGCCTCAGCCTTTGAAGGCCTTTCCTGGAAGGGACTTAATGATACACACAAACACACTCACACACACACACACACACACACACACACACACACACACACACAAGCTCTTTGTTTACAGAGGCAAGAGCTCCACAGAGGAGGAGAAACACAAGCTTTCACCTTTTCACCTTTGGTAACTTCCATACCTTAGTGTCCGTGTGTGTGTGTGTGTGTCCGTGTGTGTGTGTGTATACGTGTGTGTGTGTGTGTGAGCCCTTACTCATACCTGGGCCTTTGGTGACTTCCACACCTTAGTGTCCGTGTGTGTGTGTGTGTGTCCGTGTGTGTGTGTGTATACGTGTGTGTGTGTGTGTGTGTGAGCCCTTACTCATACCTGGGCCTTTGGTGACTTCCATTCCTCAGTATTCATACACTCACTTTTTTTGTTAAGTACTGAACTTTGTTGTCTGACTACAGAAATGAATTTGGTGCTTCAGTGACTAAAAGCCGATAGTTCTCTGTATACTGAAATATAGTTGGTACTTCGCCTCCGAGCTATTTGGTGTCTGTGTGCTTTTGACTGCTACACAAATCCAAACACACACGACATACAGTAAACAGCATGTGTGGAACTGTTTGTCTCTGTGCATACAGGAAACATCTAGGAATACATTAAGAAAACGTTTAAGAAACGCTAAGGAAGCATTTACAGAATGTTTAGGAGAGCGGTCTCGTATACATCTGCTCCCCATCTTGCTGGTGGAGGATATAGGCTGCATGTGTGCTCTCCAGCACACACACACAGATGCACACACACACACGCACGCAGGCACGCACACACACACAAAGATGCACACACACACAGAAATACTTTGTTTGGGGTATTTCCTTTCTGCTCCTGAAAACTTTTTGTTTAACTTGTTTATGTGTGTGTATGTGTGTGTGTGTTTGATGTGTTGAGTGGGTGATGTGTGTTTATCTTTGAGATATATCTTTGGTTTGAGTTTATACTCACACACACACACACACATTTTGTCTCCATTTCTTCAGCTAACTTTTCGAGGGCATCTCTTCAAAGCAACAATTTACAGTAACACATGTATACTCCATAAGCACAACTGAAATAGCAGGACAGGAGGTTTCCACACTGTTGTTTGACGAAGCGGCAGCCAACTTTAACCGCTAACTGAAGCTTTTTTCTGTTTCTTTCTCCTGTGCCCCTATCAGTTAACATTACCTGCCTGCTGGCAAATATGGCCTACACTGGACCAGACGCTGTAGTTCTTATACCTACTGACAGCCCTCAGTAGCCTCAAAGAACAGGGATATGGGCTGATTGAGTGTGTGTGTGTGTGTGTGTGTGTGTGTGGTCAACACATTTGATTCAAGCAATGTTGGCAGCAAACTGCAGTCTTTATTTCCCAACACAACAACAACAAGCTCAAATAACGAAACCCAAAGTCTCTTTGTTGAGACCCCATCTTATACCGTATCTCCTTCCTTATTATGTGACATCTTGACAAATGATCATACGTACAGGCCTGCTTAGAAGGCAGCATTTTTTTCCATTTGGGGCACATACAACGTCATTAAACGACGTCATTACACAATCTCATTACACAATCTCATTGCATGTCCACATCCCTGGATACCACCTGCTGCTTTTGCTAGACTTAGGCTACATCCGTCCTTTTTAAATCCAGTTCCACTAATGATGCACTGGAAGTTAACCAATAGGACACGAGGAGCCAGGATATACCACTAATTGTTTACACCCAGGCAGATATAATACATACAAGACAAAAGAGGTCTCACAGTTCTTCTTACAGGGCTGCAACTCTGTGCTCTTATGTTGCACCAATAAACCAGTGAATAATAATAATAATAATAATAATATATTGCACCAGTAAACTAGTAAACTAGACCAAGGCTACCATGTGTTGCACACGTGAACTATTACTAAGTAGCATTTACCATCAGAAATGTTCCCACTTGTGTTCGGATGCCATCACACACGTGGCCTTGGCGACACTCATCTGTTCTTCCATAACAACCACAACACTGTCACCAATTTTACAGCCGTTTAGCCATTTAGCCGTTTGTTATCAGCTATTGTGGATGAATTTGCGTTTGCGTTGCGCTTTATCTAAATGACACTTGTGTCCAACACAGACTTCAAGTGAATTTGAAGTGGATTAAACCAAAAAAAGTTTGTCAGTGTCGTAGGTAACCCCTGTTTTCAGTGTTCCAAGAGAAACTCTATTATTGTTTTGGGGACCGGCTCCCCAAGCGTTGTTTATTTCCAGTTCTCAGACCCAGGCAATCATAAGAGCAGTTTTTTACAGTGTCCTTGGTGAATGGAGAGAGGATCATAAAGGGATGACGGCTGAACGTTATGAAAAGGTTTATGTGTTTACAAACCATTCTGTATCGCATATCGACTTTAAAGTATCTCTGTATGCACTGAGAGTATTTCATATGCCGAGTCATGAGTGTCGTTTGATAAATGGCTGTAGTGAGCTTGATTTGACATTTGTGCCATAGGGATGTTTTGGAATTGCGATGAAAGGTGACAACCACTAGAGGGCAGGATGCTGTTTGCTATGGATGGTGGAGGCCTCTGAGGAGGAGGGGGACAGGGTCACAAACAAGAGATGGAGGGAAAGGAGAGAAATGTGGAGAGAGAAGGAAAGAGAGATGGCAAAAGGGAGGAGGAAAAGTGGGAGCAAGGGATAGAGGAAGGAACGAAAGAGAGGGAGAGATCAGGGAAGTGGAGGGGAAACTGAAATAGAGGAAGGATGCAAGGTGCAAGGGGATGGAGTTCTACATTTTTGACTGCCTGACTGACAGTCATGAAAGACAATCATTAGCAAACCATGCAGGTACACACACACACGAGCACACACACACACACACACACACACCAGCACACACACACACACACTAGGGGTGGGAATCATGAATCAGGAATCGAGTAGTAATCGAGAATCGAATGCTTCAGTTTGCTGGTATCTTATCCCTCTGACATTATCAACTCCTCTTATGAATGCCAACTTGCTTTTCAGACCTTGTCAATGACACAATGGCACACATGACACACATACACACATAGTGTACAGCAATCACATTTGCATGCAGTGTGTGTGTTGTATGACCTCTAATGGAGAAAAGGCTTAGACTGATGAGCAGCACCAGATAAAGGCTGCAGGTTTGCATGTGTAAATGCTTCTGATTCGACCACACGTCAGAGAAGGGAGGAAGAGAGAGGGAATGAGGAAACAGAAAGAGAGAGCAGGAGAGAGGGGGAGAGAGGGAATGAGGAAACAGAAAGAGAGAGCAGGAGAGAGGGGGAGAGAGGGAATGAGGAAACAGAAAGAGAGAGCAGGAGAGAGGGGGAGAGAGGGAATGAGGAGGACAGAGAAAGAGACAGGGGGGATGAAGACAGAGAAAGAGAGAGTCAAAGCATCAGACTGTTTGCTCCTCATCATTCCTCTCTCCCTCTCTCTCTGTCTCTCACACACACACACACATACACACACACACACAGACACATACACCATTCAACCACACCAATGTTTTTTGACCAGTTTTCAAAACCACACCCACCCGTCATCCTCCGGTTGTTTTTCCATCTCTAGGTGTTGCTGACGCGAGAACAAGCTCTTGCCTGTTCAAGAAAGGAGACTGATCTTCCTTTAGCCTGCCGTCTATGATCCAATACAGCAAAGACATTTAAAGTCTCTAGGAGGCTAAAGCCTATTGGCCATGTTGTATACCCAGAACATTAGCAGAGAAGTCTGTCTCTCGGTACACAGGGACAAAAAGAAATAAATAGCCTAAATAAAACTCACATCAACAAACCTGACCTTACCTGACGAGGATCTTGACGGACAAAACTTGTCAAGGTGTTCGTGGAGGTTTGGGGTTTAGCACACTTGTGATTCACCATGTAAGACGTACCCGTCCTATGTCTGCTATAGTCTGCACTGGTGACATCCTGATTCACCACTTTGTACTTTTTATTCCAGACAGCACTTTTCCAACCTTTTTATTCCTATTTTTGAGTTTGTCACATTCCCCCCTCACCAGCGTTGGCATCTCTGATAATAAACAAAGCAACATGCATAGACGCAACTAGGCCAAATTACTGCCTTTGCAGATGTAGGTAACAATATTTAACAATGTCTAGGCCAAATTACTGCCTTTGCAGATGTAGGTAACAATATTTAACAATGTAAATATTATTTTCATTTCATTAGTTCAACCGCCACCTGCTCAAGTTTAATAGAAATGTTTCTAATGCATCTCTAACACACAAACATACACACACACACCACATACAGGCACGCACACACACACACAAATGCACACGTGCACAAATACTAGTGCAAACACACACACATGCACACACACACATACATTCAATTCCCAGAGGTCTTGACCTCCAACCCCCACTTTGACCTTTCATTTATGCACAATCAGCAGATAGCTCTTCCAAATTATTTTGTGTGTGTGTGTCTGTGTGTGTGTGTGTGTGTGTTTGTGGGTGAGGGAGCGCATGTATCTGTGTGTTTATGACATGTGTCACCCCTTGAAGATTAATACAGCCCTTTAACAGCTTAACCCATAAACCATAAACCTTCTAACACCCTGGGTTTCTCATGAGTAGAAAGCAGCCAACACACACACACACACACACTCATACTCACACACACACACAGGGTCATAAGGTGCATGCTCAGCTGAATCTGCCTCTAGAGGTGGACTGCAGTGTTTCTGAGTCTAGTTGACCACATGGATTAGTGCATCAGTAAGGTCAAGGGCTTTAATCAGGTCTGGCCTAGACTGTCCTGAAAAGAACAAGATATAGCATGTGTTGATCGCTCTTATTGACTGATATATGATCTTGGAAGTAAAGGTGTTGAAATTACCCTGATTAATAGCCTTGGGCCCATGGGGCTAATAAAGTGACTACTGCATACTCACCAGATATGACACCAAATACTCCAGAATACAGGAAATCAAATCTAGCCATGTACAAATGATGGTCCTCAGTCCCCAGGGGAGGAGCATCAGACCCCCCACCATATTTGTCACAGCATGGTCACCCCTCCAGTATCCTGGGCCACCCTGGGGATGGGAGTAGGATCCTACTTGTAGAGTGCACACTTGGCAGGCAGTGAGTGTTGGAGCTGATACTGAGGCTTATGACGTTTGTCTCTGACTGTAAGTTGGGTTATTTACATGGGCCCACAGTCAAGTCAGACACACACACACACACAAACACACACACACACACACACACAAACACACACACACACACACACACACACACCTTCAAAACAAATGGAAATCAGTGGTCCATGCATAGTTTCATCAGTAATCATGCAGCGGGAGGAATTTTCATTTGTTTTGCACACACTCACACACAGGTATGAGGACACACACACACACAGGTATGAGGACACACACACACACAGGTATGAGGACACACTCACACACAGGTATGAGGACACACACACACACAAATTTATGACTTACTGTATTTATGACACACACCACCTCCAGGAACACTTCATCCAAATGACCTGTGTGAAGTGGAGGGTACATCCAGCTCTTGTCTCTGTCCTTCTTACTATGAATGTCATAATCATGGGTGAACGTGAGTGTGTGTGTGTGTGTGTGTGTGTGTGTGGACTTGGGGCTGTGCCCTGGTTATTAAATGATAGGCCACTTTCATCAGAGGTAAAGGTCAGAGGTGAACCAGTCGGTGGCTACAGTGATGTCACTCTACAGCTTAACTCATCCTCATCCTCTCTGGAAAGTGAATGAGGTGTGTGTGTGTGTGTGTGTGTGTGTGTGTGTGGTGCAGCTGGCAGTGTAAGTTAATAGGATTTATTGGTTGCTTTCATAGGTTTTAAAGAAAGATTTTTAAACGTCAAAGTACTCTCTCAATCTCCTTCTCTCTCTCTCGTGCAAACACACACCCCTCCTTCATCCCTTCTTTTTTGCTTCCTCTCCCTTATTCTGCCCTTCCCCATCACTCTCTCCCTCTCCCTCCATGTGTGTGGGTGTGTGTGTGTGTGTGTGTGTGTTTGTGTGTGTGTGTGTGTGTGTGTGTGTCCAATCTGAGGGAGGGCCATTCAGTATAGTAGTCTCAACTCTACCCTGGCTTTTTATGTATTCCTCTCCTTGGATTTATGGGAATTGTCACACACGCACACACACACACACACACACACACACACACACACACACACACACACACACACACACACACACACACACACACACACTCACACACACACTCACACACACACACACACACACACACACACTCACACACACACACACACACACACACACACACACACACACACACACACACACGCACAGTGTCATAATTGCATGTACTCATTCACATATGCTTAATCACACACACACTCATACAAACACTCATTATGGCAGGCTGAGCAAACAACAGTGATTGCCACAGTGTCTGTGTGTGTGTCTGTGTGTGTGTGTGTGTATGTGTGTGTGTGTGTCCTGCCTGAGTGGATCATCGATTTGTACGATAGAAGGTGGGCCTGGGTTGCCATAGTAACTGGAAACAGCGTGTAGGGTGTACATTGTCTGCTTGATTTTAGTCATACACATCCATGTATGTACACACACACACACAGACTCTTAGAGTTTCAATTGTGAACAAGCCTCTGTCAATCTCTGTCAAAAACTCTAAACATAATTTGCACATCAGTGTGTTATGGCCAGTTGTGTATTTTTAAAATGAATGAATGAACTTATGAACAGTGTGCCAGAAATCTGCACTCCTAAATGTGTAATGCTTCTATACCGCATCAGTAGAAGTGTGATCAACCTGCACTCCTAAATGTGTAATGCTTCTATACCGCATCAGTAGAAGTGTGATCAACCTGCACTCCTAAATGTGTAATGCTTCTATACCGCATCAGTAGAAGTGTGATCAACCTGCACTCCTAAATGTGTAATGCTTCTATACCGCATCAGTAGAAGTGTGATCAACCTGCACTCCTAAATGTGTAATGCTTCTATACCGCATCAGTAGAAGTGTGATCAACCTGCACTCCTAAATGTGTAATGCTTCTATACCGCATCAGTAGAAGTGTGATCAACCTGCACTCCTAAATGTGTAATGCTTCTATACCGCATCAGTAGAAGTGTGATCAACCTGCACTCCTAAATGTGTAATGCTTCTATACCGCATCAGTAGAAGTGTGATCAACCTGCACTCCTAGATGCATAAAACTACTAGATGGTGAAGGATCAACCTGCGCTCCTATAAGTGTAATGCTACCAGACTCCATTAGTGGAAGTAGTGGAAGCAGTATCACAGCTGCTGTATTCTCCATAACAGTCTTGGCGTGTTAGCTCTGCTTATGTGGCGTGTGTGTTGACTATTGAATATCCGTGTGTGTGTGTGTGTGTGTGTATGTGCACTCTTGTATGTTTGCACGTGTGTGTATGTATGCATGTGTGTGTGTGTGTGCATGTGTGTATGTGTGTCTGTAAGAGAGAGAGAGATCTCTGGTCATTTAGTCATTGTCATTGTCACCTGAGACTCACTAGTCATGTTTCCCCCATTATCAAGTATTTAAGTTAAAAACACACACATATAGTATCACTTGCACATAGACACACACACATGCACACACACATGCACACACACGCACGAGTGATGTACAGCATGCTCTATTAGGGCTACAGTGTGTGTTGCTTTTACCTTTGAGGGGTAAAATATTTATGAGCTCAGAGTGGTTGTCGTGGGAGCGCATTCCATCAGTCTTTGTGATGTCACAAGAGGGAGAAGCCAGAGGGGGAGAGGACCGCCATCCGATACAGCTCCACTTCCTCCAGTTACAGCTTACCTCACGCCCTGTGTGTGTGTGTGTGTGTGTGTGTGAGAGAGAGAGAGTCTCAGTCCATGGATGGATGAGAGAAGAGGGATTTGTGGATTTCATTGTAAAGGAGGTATGATGGAGTTTCACTGTGTGCGTGTGTGTGTGTGTGTTTGTAAAAAACAAACCAGTTTGAGTGGCTCCAAGACTCATACTGGAACAACTCCCTCAATACTAATGGTCCCCAGACTCAGAAATGATTAAGTGGCTGCACAGACATACTGTCTCTCTCTCTCTCTCTCTCACACACACACACACACACACACACACACACAGATATACATTCATACAGAGAGAGAGAGAAGGGGGTGGTGTTATTGATGGTGCTGTTTCCATAGAGAGTAAACCTGACAGAGTGAATCAGACAAAAGACGACAGGAAAAGATGAGAGGTGAAAGACAGGAAAAAACACAGAGAGATAGAAAGAACACAAGACGGAGAGAAAGAACGAGAGGACAGAGATGACAACAGAGGGAAAGAACAAAAGGGAAAAGGGAAAGAGAGTTGGTATGAGAGATGGAAGATGGGTGAAGAAAAGAGAGAGAGAGAATAAAAGCAAAGGAAAGATGGACGAAGAAAGAGAGAGAGAAAGAGAGAGAGAGAAAGGGGGGATTAGAGCAAGATACAGAGGGAGACAGAAAGAGAGAGCACGTGAAAGACAGAGGAGAGCAAGGGAGAGAGAGAGAGACCCAATGAGCTCATTTTCTCTATAGGTCTGTGTGTGTGTGTCTGTGTCTGTGTGTGTGGACACACCCCAGGGCAGCAATGGGGAAGAGTGATTGTGGGAGATCAGAGAGGCCAATTGCACCACACACTCACACATACACACACACAGTCTCTCTCACACATGTACAATACGCAAAGCTTTGAATGATTCACACCTCAAAGACAGTTCAAGTGCAGGTCATTCTTTATCCCTGTTATTCACACACACACACACAAACAGACATACTAATGCACACATTTAGGCAACACACACACACGCTCACAGACACACACACACTGGCACATGCCGACCAACTCGCTCCTTTACATGTAATTAAACAGGCGCAGTAAGGACAGTAAGGTCATTAGACTTTGATGTTTGCTGTGGTTACTGCTTGCAAGATGAATGCTGAGTGAGCTATACCCTTGGACACACACACACACAAACACACATACACACACACACACACACATACACACACACACACACACACACACACATATACACACACACACACACACACACACACATACACACACACGCACACACTGGCACATGGCGACCAATTCACTCCTTTACATCTAATTAGACAGGCACTCACACAGATGATCTATGCTGTACATTAACATATATCTTGTTTTCCTTGGGGGATGTGTGTGTGTGTTGGGGGCAGTGGTGGGGGGTCTATGTGCCTGTGTACGTGTACACCACACCTGCATCCCTCTCTCTCTCTCTCTCTGTCTGTAGGTGTGGTATTAAATATTAAATAACTATTACACAATACCTGTAATATGAGGAAAGCTTAAGGGTGAATATTTGCCTGCAAGTCCCTAAGCGTGTTATTTTGCGCTGTTGGTCGCGATGAAAGAGAAAGGGAGGTCACCGATTATTGTGTAGTGGCGCGCGGGATTCCGGTCAGTTGCAGTAGATCACATTTGGACTTCAGAGCCGGGAGATTTCACCTTCTTTGAGGAAAGAACCACATTTGAGTTGTGCTGGGTTGTGATCCCCCACTGAAATTTGAGCGGTATCTAATTGCGCACTGGCGTACGACGGAATCCTCGCCCATGCTACGCCGCACTTACTGGGACCGACTGAATTTATGCTTCTGGGTTCTAGTGTAACAAACCCGAATCCAATTCAAGCCCGTGTGCCGCGCATGACCATTTGATTTATCGTGAGGGACGCGCAGGCGGAGATCCCGGTGGAAGTTTGAGACGTTTATTGTGATAGGTCAAGGGGCATTTGGCACTTGGCTAATGTCTAGATAGGGGTCCACATACACTCAAAATGCTGCAAGTGTTTTGTTGCAGTCTTTAGCTTATCCATGAACTAGGCAGAAGTCCCAACGCGTAGCTTTGCACCACTGAAGCTGCCTAATTCAAGGCGTGTCCAGCATTGCTATAGAACATTGGGTGGCAAACACCGTGAGTCTGTGCATTCAGATGGCACATTACTTCCACCACCTGGAACGTGCGTGGGAAGGGAGGGCGTTGTGAATTTGTGGACCGAACGGCGAGCTTGAGCACCGGCAGTGGGCAATCGCGAGGAAAGGGAGTCCACTGAGTAGCAACACACACACACACGCACGCAAGCACGCACACACCACCCCACCCCCGCACACATACATAGATCTCCACCTCCAGTGCAAAGCGTACCAGAGGGTTTGCCGTCGACAGCCAGTCGCTAGTCCATCACCAGCGCAGGACCCACTGCGCACACAAGTGACGCATACACACTCCAGCACACACAGACACACGCGCACACACGTTCATAAACACTCATTCGTAAGGGAGGCGTCTAGTAAAGCGTTATGAGAGAAGAAAACGGGTGACGCTCTGACAATGCATCTGCTGTGAGAGTTACAGTTGGTCTCCGGTGAGGAAGAGTCGGAACGGAGGGAAAAAATACCAACTTTGCGGAAAGAGAGAGAGAAAAAACATCTCACGGGGCCATGAGCGCTCCGGATCCCGCGGCTAACAAACTGTTGAGTTTCAACCAACGGTAAACACCACACCTGCATCCCTCTCTCTCCATGTCTGTGTTTGTACTTATGTGCAGTGTCTGTTTCGCCTGCGGTAGTGAATTGGCATAGGCGCATGAAAGGAAAGCTACCCTGAAACTGTGATCCATGTATTCACTGAGTTTGGGCACGCTGTCACTGCGGTGTTTGTTGTCGGAAAAGACCCGTCCCTCTCTGGTGCATTCGCTGTCTGCAGTGTTCAAAAAGCAGAACGGATACCTCTCCTCGATATTTAGCGTACTTAGGGTAACGGTATGTCGAGGTTACTTCTCATAACAGAACTCTCTAAAGGGTTTCGATGTCAGGGGTGTCTGAGAGGCTGATCGCGGTAAACTCTGCGTAACCGGGAAACATTCCCGGTTGGCTGTGTCACGATTTATGCAAAACCCAATTGTTTTACTGTGTTTTTGTCTGAGGGCTCTGCGATCAAAATCACCCATGCGCCTCCACCGCAACACTCAGCCTAAATGAAAATGTTTTAAATAGACGAGCGTTCAGACTAATCTTAATGATCATGGGGACTGAAAACACCAATAACACGAGTAACTACTAGATTAGCTTTAGATATTAAAAATGTTTTTTTATCTTTTCTCTACAGTGAGAAGATATTTTGTTGAAGTAAGCTCAAAGGCATACACGGAAAACGCATCAAATATTTATACTAATGGTGCTTCGTTCACGGTAGAATGGAGTTCCGTGCAACTCGCACATTTTACCGAGAGGGGTACTGAAAGAATAACGCTAGCCAATGACAGAGGACCGCACCATGTATGCATTCTGTGCAGGCTATGCTTTACTTCTATTCTGCCTTTTAGGGTCCTACGCGTCGTTTTCCATTCGACTAATACACATAATCTCATACTCGCTGGAATTATATGACCCAAGCTGGTTTGTCAAAGGATTCGGCTAAAACAGAGCAGACAGCGCGCTCATCAAACGAGCGCTCAGTGGTCAGTTTGCTGTCACATATGTTTAGGTGAGAGATGCTGTGACATAGGATAGAGGCGGGATTATGACATGTCCTCTCTCTCTCTCTCTCTCTCTCTCTCTCTCTCTCTCCAAGAATCTTCTGTTTAAGACAGAAGTTATCATAGGCTACTTTTCAGAAATGGACCAACAGCAGTTGGTGTGTGTGTGTGTGTGTGTTTGATACTGTGGCCATTATTTCCTTGTCTGAGTCAATTTGTAGTGCAGTGTTCCCCACAGATGAGACTACGGTGAGGGTGGTCCAGTACACTCCCCCTGGTCTGAATAAGGGTGCAGTGTCCATTATATCTACAACACAATAGACCTGTATTGGCACTGGTGAAAGAACAGGAAATAATACAAACGAATGAGACTTAAACTTCTGTATGAAAGACCTAAACTTCATGTGTGAAATGTGGCATATTAAACGTTTCATTCATATTTAGACTATATTGGGGCAAACTACACTCTGGTGGGCCATCATAGTTTAGTCAGCATAGGGAAAACTATGTGCAAACAAGTTAATCCTTCATACCGTCTGTTATTGGTTCACGGTATGTTGTTGCATTGGTTATTTTGGTCATGTCACTGGGAAAAAAGAACATGGATGTTGGATATTAATACTGAAGTTAATTAGACACACACACACACACACACACAAACACACACACACACAGAAAGAGAGTGAGAGAGAGGAGAGACATACAGTGCTCTGCCAATCCATGACCCTTTGATTTTATGTTTGTTTTGATCCTTGGCCACTCCCACCTGCCTTACTGCGGACATTCTGTTGCCGTGGCAACACAACAGTGTCTATAAGATTGGGATGCCACTGAGTGAGATATTCCTTGGCTCATCATCATCACCAGCATCATCATCATCATCATCCTCATCGTCGCCTCATCCAAACAGCCATGTCCATTAGAACCTGCATATATCATAAGTACATTGTCATTGCTGAGTAACAAAATGACTGAATCCCAGTCATCATCATCATCAACATCCTTTATATCTCAATAAGTTCCCATGTGAAGGATGTATTGCCAATGACCTGTGGCAGCATTAGAAGCCCTTCTTTGATGAACAACAATTCTTGACCCAAGGAAGCAATCCCGTTTCTTTTTCTTGGCCTTTGACATTTATAATCATGTTGTCATTGTTGTACACAATCACCATATTCAGCACCGCCATCATCATCATCATCATCATCATCATCATCATCATCTGCGTTTCTCCATTGCCTGGCACCACCCCTACCCAGATGGCAATACTGACTATTTTCAGTAGATCACAGTGGCCAAAGTATCCTGAAAACTCTTATTTCCTCACCTAACACATCTGCCTAACAGGACACAACTTGTACAGCACGTACTTGACATGCACTTAGTATGCACTGACATTCACTTAATATGAACTAACATGCACTAACTTGCACTTACTATGAACTAACATCCATTTGCCAGTCACTAACATACACTTACAATGCACTAATATGCACTTAATATGCACTAACAACAAATGTACCTAATCCAACACAGCACTTCAAAAAGCACTTACTATGCACCAACATGCTCTTGGCATGCACTAACATACACTCACTATGCACTAACATGCACTTACCACATACTAATATTTAATATGCACTTAGGTGAATGCACTAACATGCACTAATATATATTTACTATGCACTTCCATTCGTTTCATTTCTACTAACTCCTTTTCATGTACTGGTACTTAGACTTTATCCCTCTTCTCCTTGGTAGTTAGTCATACACACACACACTTCTCTCCCCAGTGTTGATGTAGCTAGGGTGAAGGACAGGGCAGAGGCAGGGAGGAAGGGAGGAGTGTGTGTCTGTGTGTGTATCATGGATGTTTTATGAGGACTGGAGGTTAGGTCCCCACAGTTCACCTGCCTCTTACCCAGACGGCAATGTTCCCAGTCGGAATGTCAGACAACAGGCAATATTAATATGACTACTATCTCCCAGAGCAGAGACCACTAATGGAACAGTAATGATAGGCTTCTTCTTCTCTCTCTTTCTCTTTCTCTCTCTTCAGTGCCTCTCTCTCTCCCTCTTCAATGCCTCTCTCTTTCTCTCTGGGATACACACACACACGTAGACACACATGCACACACCCATACACACACACACGCGCACACACACACACACACACACACACACACACACACAGACACACACACTCACTTAACCGCTTAACCTTCTTCCCTGAGCTTTGAATAATCATATACACATGCCATCTTTCACCTTCCCACTCTCATTCTCTCTCTTTCTCTGTCTCCACACACACACACACACACACACACACACACGCACACACATGCCATCTGAATATGTGCAACCTTAGTAATAGAGAGGATGGCTTATTTCACTTAGCATTGGGGGGGGGGGGGGGGGGGGGTATTGATTTTGTTTGTTTTTATTGATATTTACCTGACATGTTGATATTTACCTGTTTGTGTTTATATTTACCTGATGTGTGTGTGATATTTACCTGTTTGTGTTTATATTTACCTGATGTGTGTGTGATATTTAACTTCCTGTGTTTGTTCTTCAGCTCTGCCTCAGAAGACCTGGGCTGCAGAAGAGGAGAGTTTAGCCGGAAGCACTACGGATCCGTAGAACTGGTGAGAGCATTTTCTCCATATTTCACCTCTCTCTCTCTCTTCCCCTGTCTCTCTCTTTTTCTCATTCCCTCTCTCTCTCTTTTACCCTCTCTCTCTCTTTATATCTCTTTTGTCTATGCTCTCACTCACTAATTCTCTCTCTCTGTATCTTTGTTGAATTTAATCTGCAGCCAAGCTAAGATAGTCCTGGAGCTCTCACAGAAAATAGTGGAATAGTGTCTCTCTCTCTCTCTCTCTCTCTCTCTCTCTCTCACACACACACACACACACACACACACATTCACACTCTTTCTGAGTGTGTGTATGTGTGTTTGAATGTAGTTATTGTAATATATTATTGGTGACAATTGCCAGTCAGAAATATGATGTATTTTCAGGCTCACTGTAGAGAGTTGTTGCATCTAAATTTGATGGTAGTGAGAAAAGGTTGTTTATTTTTTATTTGATTTTCTGGTGATGTTTTTCTTTTGTTTTGTTTTGCTTTTGTGTTTAGTCATTCGTGATGTAACGTTTCCTGACCTTCATTTTTACTGGTAATGAGGACGCATAAAAATTCAAAGTCTCCCAGTCTTTCTCTGTTTGCTTTTGTGTTCTCTGTCTCCTGCTCTCTCTCTCTCTTTATTCATCGCAGTTGAGTGAGGGCTGACCTCTCTATTATTACTGTGTTGGACTGATAATGAGATCAGACAGACATCCAGACAGACAGTGAGCCCAGTGAGGGTGACAGGCAGAGAATGCAGTAGACTTTCATGGCACTGGGTCGGATGTGTGGTAACAGTGTGTAGCCATTAGATTTAGGAGTGTAAGGTGATGTTATTGTAGATGCACAGCTGGGATGGCCCAACTACAGCCGTTTGATTTCTTTTAAGCAACCCCCCATGCAAAATAAAAATAAAGCTTAATGTTTTTAAACAACACTGGCATGGATACAATCCTGTTTACCATCGGAAGGATAGAAAAATGGCCATCTAAATCAAAGTGAGGTGTTTCTCAATAGTGGCAGTATTATTGTAATCACTACAGCACCATGACAGTCACTCTTGAAACTGGTGCTCGTAATTTCACATTGGCCCTTGCATTGGCAGCATACATTGTTCATTAGGTGACCACAAATAGAAAACTGTGGCTACTCCTGATGTACAACCTGCACCGCATGCAATGGCACAGTGTGTTAATAAGGTGGAATTGTGAGAAAGGGTGAGAAGGGAGAAAAGAGAGAGAGAGAAAGAGAGAGAAAAGAGAGAGAGAGAGAGGGAAAGAACTGGAATGTATGTATGTGTGTGTGTATGTTTGTGTGGTGTGTCTGTGTGTGTTTGTGACATAAAATATTATGTGGGTCTGTGCCCCCTGATAAAGCCTTCATACAGGAAGTGGTTCTCCAGCAGCAGTGCTGCTTTTCCTGCCGTTGGTGCAGTGTGGGTTTGTGGGAAGGTGGAGGACCGGTCAGTGTTTGTGAGATTAGGGCTGAGTCATAAGGCTCATACAGAACATATCACACACAACAGATGGAGGTAAACACACACACAGCGTGAGGCCCAGTGTTTGTGTGTGCGAGTGTGTGTGTGAGTGTGTGTGTTTGTAGAGTGTGGGTGACGTTGCCATATGGATTATAAAATGCTTATGTATGTGATGGGACATATATGACAGTAATGTGCCTGTGTGTGTATGTGTGAAAATGTGTATTCGGGCGGGGGGATGGGAGGGTGGAGTGCGGGGGGGGGGGCGGTTGAGTGTGGTGTGTTATAAATTTGATATGATTTTCCTACATCAAAATGCTAAACTAGTTGACCGGTATTTACCAGATGCGACACAGACTCACATAATGGGGTTTGGGAATCCAACCGGGGTTGACTTGACTGGCATTCAGCAAAGATCCCAGTGATCCACCATGACCCCATCAGAAGTACTGTGTAATCGCGCGTGTCACATACTTGTGTTTACGGCACACTTGTGAATATATTCATGGATCTGGAGACGAGACACTTCACCTGAGTGTGTGTGTGTGTGTGTGTGCCAGTGTAAGCTCACAGCTTGTAAGCCACTCTGGGTGGGAGAGAATAGATTGTATCGCAATGTGTTTTTTCACCCGCTGTCTTTGAAAGCTGCTTGAAGCGTCTGTTTGGAGAGCAGGCTTACCGGGCACTACATACTACTACCGTTACACTCACACACACACACACACACACACACACACACACATGAAATAAACAGGTAATCACTGCAGGTGTGTGAGGGGGGGTGTAGAGAATGCACACACACACACACACACACACACACAAAATAAAGAGAAAAACAGAGACATTACTTCGGAGAAGGATAGAGAGAGAAGAAGGAGGGATCGGAAGATAGAGTGAATATGAAATGGAGAGAAGAGATAGAGGGAGAGAGGAGGGTTTTTTGGGGGTGTAGATGGATATGGAGAGATAGATAGATAGATAGATAGATAGATAGATAGATAGATACATGGATAAAGAGGGAGAAGAGAGAGGACATAGAACAGAGGGAAAAGACAGAGGGAGAGAAGAAAAATGTAGGAGAAGAGAGAGATGGTTTTTAAAACTGCAATGAATTCAGTTTATATATCTCTACAGAATATCTCTACAGTATAGTACACACTCTCTTTGTGTGCTTGACAGCACACTGTTAAACAAAAAAAACAAAACAATTTTATCATATCACAGATGCAGAGTGCTGCTCTGGGGATTTTTAGACTTTTCATAGATAAAAACAAACATGCCTGAGTGTTATATTTCATTCCCAAACTACTCCTGCTATGAATGTGTGCACTGGGGTTGTGTCCAGTAATATGAAGTGTACAGTTTGGTCCATGTGATTGTGTCCAGTAGTATGAAGTGTACAGTTTGGTCCATGTGATTGTGTCCAGTAGTATGAAGTGTACAGTGGAGTGCCTGAGTTTGTCCAGTACTGGTGGCCCATGGAGACAAATCTAACGGAGGAAGCAGACAAGAGCAGAAAATAATCCCATTCACACATGCTAATAATAACATGCTTCTGCTTTCTTTTGATTTGGTACAGGTGTGTTTGAGTGTGTGTGCGTGTGTGTGAGTGTGTGTGCGTGTGAGAGAGAAGGAGACAGTGGAAACCTGTTTCAGACAGGAAATAAACACTGAAGAGATGTCTCTTCACAGGTGCACATAATATCCCTTTTCTGTATTGATGTGTGTGTGTATGTGTGTGTGTGTAGGCTCTGTTGGGTATGTGTGTGTGTATGTGTGTGTGTGTAGGCCCTGTTGGGTATGTGTGTGTGTGTGTGTGTGTGTGTATGTGTGTGTGTGTAGGCCCTGTTGGGTATGTGTGTGTGTGTGTAGGCCCTGTTGGGTATGTGTGTGTGTGTGTGTGTGTATGTGTGTGTGTGTGTGTAGGCCCTGTTGGGTATGTGTGTGTGTGTGTGTGTGTGTGTGTATGTGTGTGTGTGTAGGCCCTGTTGCGTATGTGTGTGTGTATAGGCCCTGTTGGTATGTGTGTGTGTGTGTGTGTGTGTAGGCCCTGTTTGGTATGTGTGTGTGTGTGTGTGTGTGTGTGTACCACAACGTATGTTTATTTCTCTTCAGTAATCAGTCTCATTACCAGGCCACCTGCTGCTACTGTCGCTGTTCCAGCAGGAGTCCTGGTGATTTGGTGAAGGTGTGTGTGTGTGTGTGTGTGCTGTTCTGGTGAGGGGCTTTGCTGTTGGCTTGTTTCTCTGGAAAAAAAAAAAAACGGAAGCAAGCTTTTGTCACAGGAGCTAATGAATGGCATTAATTAGCACAAAAAAACCCTGACTGATTTAGCTGTGAAGTTATTGGAGTTCAGTGGACGCCACTCAGGATTTCTATGGCTGTGTGGTAGAATCTACGTTCCCTGGGCGAAAGGTGATGACCTGTGTGATCTGAGGAGTGTGTGTATGTGTGTGTGTGTGTGTGTGTGTGTGTTTGGGTGCATGCATGTCCGTTTGATGACTTGTGTGAGTGTGTGTTCTCATGATTGGGTTTCTACATATCTATATTATCTATAGGTGTGAGAGAAGCATTTTTCTGACTTGTTTGTTCATACAGTGTGTGTGTGTGTGTGAGAGAAAGAGAGAGAGTGTGTCAGCATGTCTGTTAGCATTGTGCTAGACTGTGCTCATTACATGGGTACAATAGACACAGTTTAATTCACTAATACACTTAGGAATAAAAATCAATACAAAACTCAATGAAGTCAGCACACACCTGGAAATATAAAAACATGTGCATGTGCGTGCTCACATAGACACACACACACAAATATACACACAGACATGCACGCAAACCTAAGGCTACACACATAAAGACATACACACACCACCCACACAGTACACACACACACACATACACACACAGTTATACCCAGTCGGGATATGTCGTCAAGGTTACAAAGGCAGACAGTGTTGGCATTTTAGGTGAATGTGCGGGGCTCCGATAGATAGATGTCTGTCTGAGACCTTGTCTATGGAAGCCTTCATTGACCTTTCCTCACCATCACTTCCCTTCACCATATTACAGCACTAATCAGAGCTGCAGAGAGAGGGCAGAGAAACGAGTAGAGAGACTGAAGAAAGAAAAGAGATGGTGGATAGCAGTGCAGTCAGTCAGTTGTCTGTCTTTATCAGGAGCTTGATAAAAGGAGGACAGGGAAGTGGAAAGCAGAACACCTCAGATTTAGCACACAGTCTCAGGTTTCCAGTTAGGGCGTGTGTGTGTGTGTGTGTGTGTGTGTGTTTTATGGAGAAAATTGTTTTTATTAGTATTCACAGTGCTGTATATATACTGGTACTGTTCACACACACACACACACTAACACACACTCACACATCCATTGCATCTCTGAACTAGACTGAGAGCTTGTTACAGTGATTTGATTTTGAAATCTCTAACTTCCTGAAACAAACAAAAAAAACAGAGAAGTCTGTCTGTCTGTATGTCTGTATGTATGTATGTCTGTATGTATGTCAGTCTGTCTGTCTGTATGTATGTATGTATGTATGTCAGTCTGTCTGTATGTATGTATGTATGTATGTATGTATGTATGTATGTATGTATGTATGTATGTATGTCAGTCTGTCTGTATGTATGTATGTATGTATGTATGTATGTATGTATGTATGTATGTCAGTCTGTCTGTATGTATGTATGTATGTATGTATGTATGTATGTCAGTCAGTCAGTCTGTCGGTATGTCTGTATGTCAGTCTGTCTGTATGTCTGTCTGTCTGTATGTATGTATGTCTGTCTGTCTGTCTGTCTGTCTGTCTGTCTGTATGTATGTATGTCAGTCAGTCAGTCTGTCGGTATGTCTGTCTGTATGTCAGTCTGTCTGTCTGTCTGTATGTATGTATGTATGTTTGTCTGTTCGTCCCTTTTTTGCAACCCCTCCTGTCGATCCTCTCTCTCTCTTTCTCTCTTTGGAGTTAAGACCAACCAGGATGAAAGCGATCTGACATTAAAAATTAACTCCTTGGCTCTCTGTGTGAGCTGTGTGTGTGTGTATGAGCTGTGTGTGTGTGTGTGTGTGTGAGAGAGAGAGAGAGAGAGATCATGACCCTTATTCCCCTTGCCTCTCTGACTGGTTCATCCCAGGCATGGTGCACTAAAGGTGGCCACCGCTCTCCAGGAGGGCCCCTCGCTATGGCTGGTTTCCACACACCAATCGGCTCCCAGATCTGTGTGTATGTGTGTATGTGCTATCACTTGGGCAACAGACTTGACACAAGGTTGTCCTTGGTGGTGACAACATCAATAACAATCATGTCTTTTTGTCTCTTGTTTGGTTTGAATGGAGAAGGGGTGGGCCATGTCTCTGTGTGTGTGTGTGTGTGTGTGTGTGTGTGTGTGTGTGTGGAGAGAGAGATTCTTTTCTGTTCTGTTCTGCTGAGCTACTCAGCGGTGGATGAAGGGGGTCTATAAGTGCATGAAGGCCTTACTGACTGAGTTTTGTAGGAGTGGACAGAGAATCTGCACTAATTAGCATCTGGAAGTATGGTGTGTGTGTGTGTGTGAGAGAGAGAGAGAGAGAGAGAGAGAGAGACCATAATATATCACTGAAATGTTTATGGCTAGCTAAGTGCTTATCCACTGCTGTGCAGCCTATGGTCACCAGCCAGTGTAGCTTGTTTATGCTAGGTTAATTAGCTCAGGTTAGTGTTGCACTGCACAGGCAGGTTTGTTAGTCTTGTACTGCTAGCATAATTAGCATCTGTGTTGCACTGCACAGACAGTTTTGGTAGTCTCACTGCATATGCAATTA
>JAIFZK010000014.1:2570000-2575000 GCA_027481765.1 Tenualosa thibaudeaui
GCAGATACTGGCCCCTGGAGACTGAGCAGAGTACCTAGAGGATAACACAATTACACACACACACACACACACACAAGGTACACAAACATCCTTTGTCTTGCTGTTGGCTCAGACTGGAAAGCAACTGATGTCAGATCCAAATGAATGTCTGTAATTTTCTTAAATGAGCATGTGCAGGATTGGAAGGGAAAGAGAGAGAGGAATATGAAATGAAAGGGTGAGAGAGAATGAAACAGAGGGAGAGGGGAGGATAGGAAACAGAGCGAGTGAATGAGACTGGCAGAGAGAGAGAGGGGGAAAGAGGGAGAGAGAGAGAAGGGGGAGGATGGGAAACAGAGCAAGAGATGGGGAGAGAGAGAGAAAGAGAGAAAGCGTGCAGTCTTATTCTTTAATTGGATTGTGGTCTGTGTCGTGTTCTGTTTTGTCTCCATCCAAAATGAAAAGAACAGAGAGACAGAGAGAGAGAGAGAGACTCTGTCACTGGCCAAGCACTGAGTTCAACCAGACACAGCCGCTGTCTCAAAGAGAGATGGAGGGAGGGAGAGGGTGATAGAGAGAGAAGGGGAGAGCGGATAGAGAGAGAAATGGTAAAGAAGAGAGGAGAGGGAGAGAGAGAAAGAGGTGGGAGAGAAGGAAAAAAGAGGGAAGAGAGACAGACAGGAGAGAACGGGTAGGAAGACAGGATGAAAAGAGAGAGAGAGGATAGAAAGATGGAGCAGAGGAACAAAGAGAGAGAGTCTGGTTGAGAATAAACAAACTTTGTTTCACCTCCCTTTGTCTTAGATACTAAAGACTAAACACACACATACAACAACTATGATAATGTATACACACACACACAGGCATACTAATGTCAGTTCTATTGTGTGTATAGTTCACTAGACATATGTGGAGTTGGATGCCCATACACACACACACACACACACACACACACACAAAGACACACTCACAAGCATACTGATGTCAGTTCTTTCGCTGTGTGTGTAGTTCACCAGAACTATGTGGGGATGGATGCTGAGAAGAACCCATTCTTCCTGTCTGTGGTTCTATCAGACCAGAATAACCAGAGGGTTCCACAGTACCGGGCCATCCTCTGGCGCAAGACGGTGAGTCATGAGTCCTCAGCCAGACGGTAGCTGTGTGTGTGTGTGTCTGTTTTTCCTCTTCCTGCTGAATAGATCCATGATGGGAAGGGGGAGACTCAGAACTGTTTTACAGAACTGTTACATGTTACTGACACAAACACACACACACACACACACACACTCACTCACTCACTCACTCGTTCACTTGTTCACACAATCAGAGAAAAGGATTCTCTGTACCCATTGGAGCTGAACAACTAGAGTTGGTTGCCTTCCAGATCGATGAGAAAGAGGGAAAGAGAGAAAGATAGATGTGAGATAAGAGGGAATGAAGGGGAAATGATAAGATGGTTGAAATCCTGCAGTCCTTCTTGATGTCATTTTTTGCTTTCCTCATTAAACAAGATCACCTGTTCTCTACTCTCTATGTCTCTCCATCATTTCAGAATAACACACACATATGCACACACACACACATACACACCTTTCTGTCCGCCCTCACAAGCTGGCAGAGTTTAGCCCCTTGTTTGAAGCACTCAATGAACCTTCAGATAAGCATTGCAGATGAGAAAGGGCCTGTTACCCCCTCTGGACTTGCTGCAGCTCTCCTCCCGAGACACGACTCGCTCTCCTTTGTCTCCAGCTCAGTGGAAATCAATGTCTTGAAAGTGCCCCCTGAAGTCCTCCACTGTAAGACACAAGGGAACAGCCAGAATCCGATTGTGCCGTCAGCACAGAGCAGTGCAATGTGTGACTTAGTAAAAGGTTAGCACATCATTGGTGGTCTGTTAAACAGCTATGCCCCCCAAATGAGTCACTCACGGGCGCTGGCTTGGCTGTGGTTTTGTGAAAGGCCGTCTAACAACGTATTTGTTCAGTGTCATAAATGGATGTATGCTGTATTCAGAGATGCGACTGCATCAGAAGCCCTGGGGAAACTGTAGTTTGAAGATTCCCAGAGGGAAATACAGTATGACTACAACAATCTTGCCTTTTTTTCCTGCAGAAATGAGTAAGCTCTTAACAAATTCTGATTTGTTCCTCCTAAAACCTATTTAGGACCAGAAGAATAGCAGAATAGAAATTCAATTGGATTTAATTAAGCCTGGACAATATACTGTTGCGTTGGACTTTAAATGAAGTAGGCCTATTAAGTATGAGACAGTGACCAGATTCAGGATGGACCAATCTAAGGACCAATCTTAATTGATCTCAATCTAAGAGCTGATTTGTTTCTGTAAGACGATGACAAGCCTCTAGGAAGGAGAGTCAGTCCTGGCATAGACGTCTAGGACCTCTAGGAAGGAGAGTCAGTCCTGGCATGGACGTCTAGGACCTCTAGGAAGGAGAGTCAGTCCTGGCATAGACGTCTAGGACCTCTAGGAGGGAGAGTCAGTCCTGGCATGGACGTCTAGGACCTCTAGGAAGGAGAGTCAGTCCTGGCATGGACGTCTAGGACCTCTAGGAGGGAGAGTCAGCCCTGGCATGGACGTCTAGGACCTCTAGGAGGGAGAGTCAGTCCTGGCATGGACGTCTAGGACCTCTAGGAAGGAGAGTCAGTCCTGGCATAGACGTCTAGGACCTCTAGGAGGGAGAGTCAGTCCTGGCATGGACGTCTAGGACCTCTAGGAGGGAGAGTTGGTCACAATCCACTCAGGGGGAGTTGGTGACAGGAGTCAGCCAGTGAGTGTGGTCGTAGGACAGAGGAAACAAATGAGTTAGGCCAGTCTCACACTTCTATTTGTGTGTGTGTGTGTGTGTGTATGTGCATAAATGCAGAAGAGGGAGAGAGAATAGAGAGGGAGTTGAATGGCATGACGCATGAGAGGTCTCTAGGCTATGGCAGGATGGTCACTGCAGGGATGGTCAGTGGCTGCCATGCCTCACAGCTGGGGGCAACAGCAAAGACAGTCCCTCTCAAAAGACCCATGAGGAGGGATGATTTACCATGCATCCCTAACTATGGGGAACAGTACAGAGGAAGGTTTTAAGTCTAGACTTAAAAATATTGAGTGTCTGCCTGTCAAATGTGGGTGGGGGATTATACCACAAGAGAGGTTCGCGGTAGCAAAAAGCTCTTCCTCCTATCATAGACTTTGAAATTCTCAAGATTACAAGGAGGCCAGCATCTTAGGGGTCTAGCAGGGTAGTAGAGGACAAGTAAGTCCTTCATATACTGTATGTATGTTGGAGCAAGACCATTAAGGGCATCATATGTTTGGAGGAGTATTTTGAAATTGATTTGACTTTTAACAGGGAGCCAGTGAGGATAAGACAGATATGTTTTTATTTTTTAGTCATAGTGAGTGTTTGGGCCACGGCATTTTGAATTAGCTGTATTGAAGTAGGAACAGAGCATTACAATAATCAAGCCTGGAGGTAACAAATGCATGTATTATTTTTTCAGCATCCTCAAAGGATAGGAACTTTCTAACCATAGCGATATTATGTAGGTGAAAAAAGGATGTTTTTGAAATACGTTTTACATGGCTATTCAGAGAGAAGTCCTGGTCATTGATAATCCCGAGGTCTTTAACTCTTGTGCTGAATGAGAGTGCAAGGCCACAAAGTGAGTTTTGGTGGTAGGGTAAAATGTTATTCAGCTGTTTAGGGTCTATCCTCATAGCATAAGCATAAGCAATGATTAGTCATCCGGTGACTCAGAGGCAGGCATCAAGTGTAGTTGTTGGCGTACAGTTATCAGGCTTCATGGAAAGGTGTAGCTGGGTGCTGTCCGTATAGCAGTGGGCTAATTCATGATAAGACATTTAACTTCCTGTAGATTAAATTTTATACCACTTTTTAGCACAGCTGATTCCTCTGCTGTCTTAGCCTAGCCTCCTGTAATTTGTCTGTTATTACAGTGTAATATACAGCTTTATAAAATATATAGTATAAAAAATAGAAAGTATAAAATACCCATGTACCTGTTTGTTATTGCCTTGTTTTTGTCTTGTACTTACAATATGTGTTGTTTTTATTACAAATGTGACATCAGTGTGATGTGTCTTCTTTTGTGCCTCTTGTGTAGGGTACATTGAAGATAAGCCTACCTTACAGTCCCACCAAAACACTATCGGTCAAATCCATCTTAAGGTAGGAATGACAGCTCTCCTCTCCATCGCTATGGCCTGTTCTCCAAGCCTGAAAAGTCCAGCAAGGAAAGGTGTTGATCTGTTGATTTATGTGCTAATCGGAAGTCTGAAGCTAGGATAAATATGCTTTCTTTATGAAGACTGCTCTTAATAAAACCAGTAACATTATTCCAGTGTGTGGTGGCTACCTGTAGTTTTTGCAACCCAGCAGCAGCAGCTGCTGAGAAGTTAACTGTGTGTCATTGCAGTGACAGTGTTAGTGTTACTGTTAGTATTACTGTTAGTGTCAGTGTTAGTGTTAGTATTAGTGTCAGTGTTAGTATTAGTGTTAGTGTCAGTGTTAGTATTAGTGTTAGTATTAGTGTTAGTGTTAGTATTACTGTTAGTGTTAGTGTCAGTGTCAGTGTTAGTGTTAGTATTAGTGTTAGTGTTAGTATTAGTGTCAGTGTTTGTATTAGTGTTAGTATTAGTGTTAGTGTTAGTATTAGTGTCAGTGTTTGTATTAGTGTTAGTATTAGTGTCAGTGTTAGTATTAGTGTCAGTGTTTGTATTAGTGTTAGTATTAGTGTTAGTGTTAGTATTAGTGTCAGTGTTAGTATTAGTGTCAGTGTTTGTGTTAGTGTTAGTATTACTGTTAGTGTTAGTATTAGTGTCAGTGTTAGTATTAGTGTCAGTGTTTGTATTAGTGTCAGTGTTTGTATTACTGTTAGTATTAGTGTTAGTTGCTTAGGTGTCTTTTCAGTGCTACTTGCACGCTAGCCAGGGTCCTTAACCGCTACGTTATATAGGCTTTTTCAGTGAGTCCTACAGGCCATAATTA
>JAIFZK010000014.1:2580000-2582500 GCA_027481765.1 Tenualosa thibaudeaui
TTGAAATTAAATTTGATCAATAAGCAATCAGACAAGGGCCCATCAGCTCTTTCTGTCTCTCTCCCTCTCCCTCTCTCTCTCTCCCTCTCTCTCTCTCTGCAGATGACACTACGGGTATTAACTCTCTCTCTCTCTCTCTCTCTCTCTCCCTCTCTCTCTCTGCAGATGACACTACGGGTATTAACTCTCTCTCTCTCTCTCTCTCCCTCTCTCTCTCTGCAGATGACACTACGGGTATTAACTCTATCTACACGGTGTACCAGGGACATGAACTCATGTTCCATGTTTCTACAATGCTCCCCTATTCCAAGGAGAACAAGCAGCAGGTGGAGCGTGCGCGCTCACACACACACAACACACACATGCACACACACACACACACACACACACACAACACACACATGCACACACACACACACACACACACACATGCACACACACACACACACACACACACACAAACACACACACACACACACACACCCACACTCACACACACATGCGCGCGCACAAACACAGGCACAGACAAACACACACACACACATACACACACACACACACACACACACACACACATACACACACACACACACACACACACAAACACCAAGTGGAGCACAAACGCACTTTCTCTCTCCCTCTGTCACTCTGTCTCTCTCCATCTATCTCTCCTACTTTGTGTGTGTGTGTGTGTGTGTGTGTGTGTGTGTTTGTCTGTGCCTGTGTTTGTGCGCGCATGTGTGTGTGAGTGTGGGTGTGTTTTTGTGTGTGTGTGTGTGCTAGTGTCCAGTCCAGAGCTAGTGGGTGGTCCTGCTGCAAAACTAAATATATCCACCGTCGCCACTGACCATCTCCGCAGTTGATCTCCCTCTCCTTCCGTGGCCTCTATTCACTCTTCCCCTCTTTCCCACTCCGTCTCTCTTCTTTTCTCACTGTTCTCCCTTTCTCTTCTCCTTCTTTTCTCACTGTTCTCCCTTTCTCTTCCCCTTCTTTTCTCACTGTTCTCCCTCTCTCTTCCCCTTCTTTTCTCACTGTTCTCCCTCTCTCTTCCCCTTCTTTTCTCACTGTTCTCCCTTTCTCTTCCCCTTCTTTTCTCACTGTTCTCCCTCTCTCTTCCCCTTCTTTTCTCACTGTTCTCCCTCTCTCTTCCCCTTCTTTTCTCACTGTTCTCCCTCTCTCTTCTCCTTTTCTCTTTTCTGTCTGTCTTTCCCTTTCTTTTCTCTCTCCCCTGCGGTCATCTCCCCCCCCCCCACCCCCACATTCTTTTCTCTCTGTCTCTCCCTCTCTTTCCTCTAGATCTCTGCTCTTTCTCCTTTTCAATTCAATCACTTTCTCTCACCCTCTTTTTTCTCTCTCCCACTTCCTTTTCTGTCTTGTCTTCATTTCTGTCTCTTTCCCTCTCTCCTGCCCCTCTCCCACTTTTTCTGTATGCTCTCCTTCCCTTTCTCCATCCCCTGCCCCTCCTTTCTTTCTTTCTTTCTTTCTTCCTTTCTTTCTTTCTTTCTATCTATCCCCAGTCCATGAGGACCTTATCTGTTGCTCCTGCCTTTGGTATCTATCTGCTCCATCATCTCTCTCTCTGTCTGTCTGTCTGTCTGTCTGTCTTCTCTCTCTCTCTCTGTCTATTTCTCTCTCTCTCTCTGTCTACCTGTCTCTCTTCTCTCTCTCTCCGTCTGTCTGTCTCTCTTCTCTCTCTCTATGTCCGTCTATCTCTCTTCTCTCGCTCTCTGTCTGTCTATCTCTCTTCTCTCTCTCTACAGCTTTGATCCATCTCTATCAGCAGATTATCGGTGTTGAAATGCCAGCTGTCTCAGGCTTGAAGTGTGTGTGTGTGTGTGTGTGTGTGTGTGTGTGTGTGTGTGTGTGTGTGTGTTGTTTTATTTTTGTGGAGAGGTTGTGTTTTTGTAGCACCAAGGTCAGTGAGCTTTGAAGAAGCACTCAACCCTGCTGTCGACCCTGCTCTTCAAAATCATAAAAGCCTCAGTAAAATCTCTTTCTCTCTCTCATTCCTTTCATATTTCTCTCTCTGTCGCTCCACTGAAGCCACCCACACACACACATTCATACAAACTCAGAGTGTACAATCACACACACACATTCATACACACTCAGAGTGTACAATCACACACACATTAATACACACTCAAGAGTGTACAATCATGCCACAGTGTTAACAGAGGTCTTAGATGGAGGATGAAGGATAACTGGTTTCCTGTTTACGTAGTCCTGCATGCAGTGAATGTGTGTTAAGTGCTTTTAGTGTGTGTGTGTGTGTGTGTGTGTGTGTGTGTGTGTGTGTTGTATATAAAATTCTGAGCTTTGCTGGTGATGTAGCTCTCTGGTTGTCTGAAGAACTGGAGAGGGTGAATGTGTGTCATGAATGGATGTGGATGTGTTTTACGTTTTACGTTTTTAAGTGTAAATTTGTGTGAATGCTGTCAGGTTATTTCCCTCTCTTTTTGTTCATGTGCGTGTGTGTGTATCTATATGTCTTTGTGTC
>JAIFZK010000014.1:2587500-2655000 GCA_027481765.1 Tenualosa thibaudeaui
GTGTGTCTGTGTGAGTGAGTGTGTGTGTGTGTGTTTGTGTCTGTGTGTTTCTGATGTGTATGTGTGTGTTTGTTTTGTAGCCATGGGAGTCGCAGTCTTACTGCAGCAGTTTTCCATATGAGTTTGTGTGTGCGTGTGTGTTTCTGTGTGAGTGAGTGTGTGTGTGTGTGTGTTTGTGTCTGTGTGTTTCTGATGTGTATGTGTGTGTTTGTTTTGTAGCCATGGGAGTCACAGTCCTACTGCAGCAGTTTTCCATATGAGATTGTGTGTGGCGACTCGTGGGGTCAGTCATTAATGGTTGCCACTGACAACGCAGGGGTCATGTTATTGGAAGGTGAGGTCACCAGTTCTGTACCTGATCAGTAATCTCCCTTAATGATATATCATTCTACCTGTCATCAGAGCTAGCATGTGATTCAGGGTGCACACATCCAAATAGGTGCCAAACAAAAAGAATAAAAATGTTCTCATTGTTTTACGTATCAGAAAAAAGAAACTGTCACACACACCTTAGCTCCCTTTCTCTCCCTTTCTCTTCCTCACTCTCTTCACTCCCTCTCTTCCTTACTTCCTTTCTCTTTTTATTTGAGCTTTTCTCAGTCTGATCAAGAGCATAAAGGTTCAAAAATTTACTTGACTCAAATAAAAAGAATGTGTTCTCTTCTTTTTAGTACGTAGAACAATGACAACATTTCCACTCTATGGTTGACGAGTTAGTTTCAGACAGGGAGAGAAAGTGAGAAGCCATTCAGGGGACTTTACGTAGGTTTCCCCCAACATTACATGTGACATCACACATTGTTTACATGTGACATCACAATGTGTTCTATTTTCAGCTCCGGATCCTCTGTTCTCTAACAGTGGTGAGTGTAGGCCTCTGTTTCCCTTTATAAGCCTGATAGAGATGCTTTATTAAGCTGTTACAACACCATATCTTTTATAAAACTATATCTCTATCTCAGTTTGTTCATCAGATTTAGCCGTTTGCTAGGTCTTGGTACCTGTTGTATTTATTGCATATATGAACAGCCTTCTTTATAAGCCCAAATTGTAGCAGTTTTTTATCAGCTGATGTAGTGTTGTGTTGTGACGGCGAGTGAGGTCATATCCTGTGTTGCATTGTGGGATAGATTCGCCAGTGCTGCCTCCGGTGCAGGTGTTTGACAAGAGCATGGCTGTGAAACAGATCCACGTGCTGGAACCCCAGGACCTGCTCATTATACGAGCAGACAAAGGTGTGTGTGAGTACACACATTTTCTTCTTTATTGAAACGACCTTTCTGGAAACATATTTGATTCCTATCTGTCTGAGAACATGTTTTTGACATCACAACCAGTCATTGCTCAGCAACTATGGAGCTCTTCAGCACGTCATCCTTGCCATTGGATTGTTTTTGTTGGTTAAGTGCTGCCTTTCATGGCCAGGCCTCACTTGGAAATGTGTGTGTGTGTGTGTGTGTGTGTGACAGGGAAGGATGCACGTCTGTATGTGTTCAGACTGAGCGTGCTCAAACGAGGCCTGGAAGAGAGACAGCTGGTTCGAGGGAAGTGTGACTCCCGGGAGAACAAGCTGGAGAAAACCAAAGGTACACACTCACCTGTGACCCTGTAGTCTGACCCCATCCCCCGCCCCAAACATACCTCATGCCCACAGGCTTGGTCACACACTTCCCTCCCCATCCCATAACCATGTTGCTAAGATTTGGTGTAATATAGAAGGAGTAGCATAATGCCAGCTAACGCTAACTGAGCAGGGCAAGGACAGATGCTATTGTCTTTGTCTGTTTCCTGTGTTTTTGCTCTTTGTCCCTATTGTCAGCATTCTGTGCCCTCAGCCAACAGTGCTGTGGGTTTAAATGCTCCGGAATTTTCTTTAGTAGGCTTTCATAAATCAGGAACTGTTATGAAAGGGACTTTACACTTTACACTGAAATATGTTGTTATGCCAGAGGCTCAGAGCTGGGCTTGGGTAAAGGACAGTAAATGGGACTGGAATGGACTAAATGGATGTTCTGTGTGAACACTTGAATGTCTTGCGTGAGGACATTGCCAAAGAAGGCTTTCGCAAGCCTACATCAGAAAGCTCTCAACCAACGCCTGTAATCCACTGGTGACCTAGACACACGGGGACATATCCTCAAACACACACACACACTTGTTTAACTTAATTTCAGGACAGGCACCAGTCAGGGCAGTCTGCCAATGCACTGGGATGAGAAAGGACCCCTGGCATTGACCCACGCAGGAAGAGTGCCAGACATTGAGGCTGAAATGTTCACAGCACACACCTTTCATTTCAGTCCAGTGTATAAAACACACACATACACACACACACGGACACACACACAGAGACACAGACACACAAACATACACCTGTTTTCAATACACATACGCACCTTTCATCTCAATCCATTGTTCAAAACATATACACACACGCACACATGCACACGGGGCGGTGGTGGTGCAGGTGGTAGAGGGTTGCAGAGGGTTGCAGGTTTGAGCCCCACTCTGCCTGACCCCATCAAAGTGTCCAAGATACTGAACCCCAATTTGGCAGGTTGGCACCTTGCATGGCAGCCTCCACCACCGGTGTGTGAATGGGTGAATGTGAGGCTGTAAAGCGCTATATAAATGCAGTCCATTTACACACAAAAGCAGGCAGTAACAGGGCCAACTATTTCCTTAAGCCAGCCACACACACCTGGGGCCTGATACACACTCCTTACACACACTCACGGACACACACACCTGGGGCAGTGGTGTAGGTGGAGTGGGAATCAGAGGAAATGAAGCCTGCATAGCCACATAGACTGTAGAAATGTCTTAATTCTCATTCATTAGACATTCATTTCATTATGGAATGATGCTATTTATTAATAGTTCATGCATTATTAAGGATCTCATTTTATTATACACTATCTTCCCTCTTTCATTCTTTCTTTTTTTCTCATCTCATCTGTTTGATTCTCTCCTCCACTCCTCTCTCTGTTTTCCTCTCTGATCTCCTTTTTTTCCTCCTCCTCCCTCCTATCTCTCTCATCTGTCTCTTTCTCTTTCCTCACCCTCAAACTCATCCATTGCCTCCTCCATATTCTACCTCTCCACCCTTCCCTCAATGATCCCCCCAACCCTCCCTCCTCTCTCTCTCTCTCTCTCACTGTTGCTGTCTATTACCGTCTGATTCTGACTTTTGTCTTCTCTCCCTCTTTGTCTTCACACTCTCTCATACCCCCTGCCTCCCTTTCTCCTTCTCTCCCTCTCTCTCCCTGTCTCTCTCTCTCCCTTCCTCTCTCTCTCTCTCTCTGGTTCCCCAGGCTGCCATCTCTACTCCATTAATACCCACCATGGGGCAGAGGTGCGCATCATTGCTGCCATCAGGAACAAGCTGCTCCTCATCACCAGGAAGCAGTCCAGACTCGGCCTGGACGTCCTCACTGCCTTCACACACGCAGCACACACACACGCCGACTCGCCCGTGGAGGAGTTTCAGTACATCAGGGTAAACACACACACACACACACACACACACACACACACATATGCAGGAAGCAGTCCAGACTCGGCCTGGACGTCCTCACTGCCTTCACACCCGCAGCACACACACACGCCGACTCGCCCGTGGAGGAGTTTCAGTACATCAGTGTAAACACACACACACACACACACACACACACATATGCAGGAAGCAGTCCAGACTCGGCCTGGACGTCCTCACTGCCTTCACACCCGCAGCACACACACACGCCGACTCGCCCGTGGAGGAGTTTCAGTACATCAGGGTAAACACACACACACACACACACACACACACACATATGCAGGAAGCAGTCCAGACTCGGCCTGGACGTCCTCACTGCCTTCACACACGCACCGACTCGCCCGTGGAGGAGTTTCAGTACATCAGGGTAAACACACACACACACACACACACACACACACATATGCAGGAAGCAGTCCAGACTCGGCCTGGACGTCCTCACTGCCTTCACACACGCACCGACTCGCCCGTGGAGGAGTTTCAGTACATCAGGGTAAACACACACACACACACACACACACACACACATATGCAGGAAGCAGTCCAGACTCGGCCTGGACGTCCTCACTGCCTTCACACCCGCAGCACACACACACGCCGACTCGCCCGTGGAGGAGTTTCAGTACATCAGGGTAAACACACACACACACACACACACACACACACACATATGCAGGAAGCAGTCCAGACTCGGCCTGGACGTCCTCACTGCCTTCACACCCGCAGCACACACACACGCCGACTCGCCCGTGGAGGAGTTTCAGTACATCAGGGTAAACACACACACACACACACACACACACACACATATGCAGGAAGCAGTCCAGACTCGGCCTGGACGTCCTCACTGCCTTCACACACGCACCGACTCGCCCGTGGAGGAGTTTCAGTACATCAGGGTAAACACACACACACACATTTACATGCACACACAGAGTCAGTCAATGGATTTGTGTGTGTGTGTGTGTGTGTGTGTGTGTGTGTCTTCTGGGTCGTTCTCTAAACACTGTTCTTTCCTAACCCGTTTCTTAGGAGATCTGCCTGTGTGACTCCCCTGTTGTCATGGCGCTGGTTGACGGGCCAACAGGAGAAAACGACAACATGATCTGTGTTGGGTACAAACACCAGTTTGACCTGATTAACGAGAGCACAGGAGATGCCTACCGCCTTCACCACATAGAGTCTAATCGAGTGAGAACACACACATACACACACACACACACACGCATCCCCAAACTAGCTGGCAAAACACGCTTTGATCACACACACACACACACAACACATACAAACACATGCACCGTTTCCAGAAAGGTTTACTAGCTCATACACACTCACTGTCTCTCTCTCACTTCCTGTATTTGTGTGTGTGTGTGCGTGTGTGTGTGCGTGTTTCTCTCTTCAGGTGAACTTTGTAGCAGCCATAGATGTGTATGAAGATGGGGAGGCAGGACTACTGCTCTGTTATAACAGTAAGTGTCCATACCTCTTCCTGTTGTGTGTGTGTGTGTGTGTGTGTTTGCGTGTGTGTTTTTGTGTGAGGGGTAGGTGTCTGTCTTCTATTAGTCGGGCTGTCTTTGTACATGTCTGTTGAGTACTTTTGCCTGACTGTGTGTGTCTCTGTGTGTGTGTGTGTGTGTGTGTGTGTGTATGTGCGGTGCAAGGTGCGATTTACCCCAGACCAAAGTAAATTTCTTTCACAGATTGAATTTCTTAGCAATCTCTGTTTGCACTGCTGTAACTGCATTGAGAGTGGAAAAGTGATTTCCCTGCTCATCATTTGGGCAGAGCTGTGCTTTAGGTTATGTCAAGTGCTGAATGTCTGTTCTAGAACTCTAGATATCTGCCTGTCAATCACTTTTTCCTGCCTGTCAATAATTGTGTCTGCAGACATCTGCTCCTATAAGAAGGTGTGTCCATTCAATGGGGCCACGCCCATGATCCAACCCAGCGCTTCAGACTTCCACTTCAGCTGGAACCAGATGCCAAATGCCATAGGTACATGCACACAAACACACACACACACACACACACACACACACACACACACACACAGGTGTTCATACACACACACTCGTGCATACCTTCAACCAAGTGAAACACATACATTCACTCACACATTGCACAGCGGCTTCCAGGAAAAGCACTCTTTTAAGTGTGTGTGTGTGTGTGTGTGTGTCTATGATATGAGAGTAGGCTGACACAGCTGTTTGGCTCATCAGTCTGATGTCCCCCATGTTTCATCAGTCTGAGTCAGCAGACGTCTGAGCACACACACACACGACTCCCATAACACATCCATCAAATGTATGTGTGTGTGTGTGTGTGCATGTGCGTGTGTTTATGTGTGTGTGTGTAACACATCCATCAGACGGTCTGACATCTTTCCCTCTCTCACCTGAATTAATAAATCTCTCTGTCTCTAAACAAATGACTTCCGGGAGAGAATCTATTGTAGCAGTAAATAACAAGACTCATGTACTCATACACACACACACACACAGAAACACACACACAAAAGCAGACACACACACACAGACACATACACACAAACAGACGCGCGCACACACACACACAAACAGACGTGCGCACACACACACACAGACGCGCACACACACACACACACACACAAACAGACGCGCGCGCACACACACACACACAAACAGACGCGCACACACACACACACACACAAACAGACGCGCGCACACACACACACACACACACACACAAACAGACGCGCATTGTGAGAAGATGAATGCTTCCGCCCTTCTCACCGCAACGCTACAAACACTCGTAGAATAACGTTTGCGTTACCTCGCGGAAGGCGTCATTGTCTACCTGCGTGAGTGGAGGAGCGAGAGCGAGAGAGAGAGAGTCTTGTTCACTCACACACACACACACACACACATACACACACGCACACTCTCATGGACTGAAATAACTGGACTGAATGTATGTGTTTTATTAATGTGGGCAGAGTACCGGGGTTGGGAAATGCTTGTGCACATTTGGGGGAGGTCCGACGCCATTAAGCACCGGGTACTGCCGTTTTTAGCGCGGTGCTCTGCGTTTCATTTCCAAACACTCACCACACATTTCTCCCTGCCGTTTTACACCTCTCATATCAACATCTTTGACATATAGTGCAGTACCCACTATCTATGTCCCATTTTGTACACGCAACCCTGTTTAAAATCCCCTCTGCACACGGAAACACATACTTGCCTTCTGCCTGGTTCAACACCGCTGTTCCCCTGCAGAAGCGCGCCCGCTGTGGGAGCAGTGCTTTTCTGCAGTCCCCGAAGTAGAGGTCATGTGCACTTTGCACAGGGGTGTTTGGTTTGGGTTATCGTTATGTATAAATGTTTATTTGAACTTGGATGGTTTTATTTTGATATTGTGCTGGTGGTGGGTAAATGCAATATTGTTTTCTTTGATTTATAATGTTTTGTTGTTATTGTAAAATATGATTTGGGAGACCATTTGGGAGACCCAATCATTGGTCCAATTTAAGTTAAGGGTTGGCATTATTTAAGATGGCCCTCATTCTGCCTTTGGGGTTTGAGTGAGGGTAGGTGCTTAGCCTGGCTATGCTGTCTGTTGCTGTATGCTATGCTAAGCTAAATGTAGCCTGAAAGCTAAAAGTGCTATTTTCCCGTATATACAGTTTATTTTTGCTTTTGCTATTTGGTTTGCAATTCTTTAATTGCTGCATCTTTTTGGGAAGCTGCCATCCCCTTCAATAAATTTGCAAGTATTTTTGGACACCTTCGTTGCTGTTTTTCCCTCTTCCACCTCCAGTTGGCCACATCTCCACTCGGGGTGATTGCCTCTGTATCTCACGCACACTCACACACACACAAGCACACACACACATGCACACACACACACACACACACACACACACACATGCACACACACACACACACACACACACGCAAGCAGACACATATGTGTGTATTTCGGTGACCCGATCTTCAGATGAAAGGGAATAGGTATTTCCTCTGCTTGCTCACTTCTACCAAATGAGGTTGTGTTTCTAGTTGGCTTCTACCAAATGAGGTTGTGTTTCTAGTTGGCTTCTACCAAATGAGGTTGTGTTTCTAGTTGGCTTTATCTGTCTGTCTGTCTGTCTGATTGTCTGTGTCTGTCAGCAGAAACACTAAAACCCTCCTCACATTTAAGCCTAATTTTGATTGAAAGGATGGAACGTCTGTGATGGTCTGTAAAGTGCAGTGACCGTTTATTTGTGGCACAACTCTGTGTGTGTGTGTGTGTGTGTGTTTCCATGGTGTGTTTGGGAGACTGACTGAGCCTTTTCACATTCCAGATTCAATCCTTCATGTCTGATGATTCTATGGCATTAAGTGGCTTCATCTTTTACTCGTAACACCTATTCGTACCACACACACACACACATACATACACACACACACACACACACACACACACATACACACACACACACAGACACACACACACATACACACACACACACACACATACATACACACACACACACACACACACACACACACATACATACACACACACACACACACACACACACACACACATACATACACACACACACACACACACACACACACATACACACACACACACACACACACACACACACAGACACACACACACAGACATACACACACACAGACATACACACTCACACACACACACATACACACACACAGACATACACACACACACACACACATACACACACACACAGAGACATACACACTCACACACACACACCAGTCTTGTTTGGCTGTGATTGAAAAAAAGAAGAAATGAACACAGAAGCGGGTCCAGATACACACATTTCTTGGAGAAATCCAGTGTGAATCAACCGATAGTCATGTTGTTCAAGTCACTAAGTACTGTGGGTCGGAAAAGATACAAGAGACAATTTGATTCAACATAGACCGAATAGTGAACCTGCAGGTAACACTATTTAAATGGGGCACAGAAACTCACTTTCAGTTAATGATAGCTGCTGGTTTGCTATTTGGTCTATAGTTGTATCAAATTTTGTTGTTCTTTTTCCTACAGACAGAACTCTGTGTCCTCAGACAACAGGGCTATGGACTGATTCATACTGGATTCCTACTTGAATAATAATAATAATAACAATAACAATAACAAAAACAACAACAGGACCACTGATTGATTCACACCAGATTTCTTCTATAACATTAGTGCATTTGGTTTTGCTGAAGGTCTGCATTCTCTAGAGTAGATTTTTGTTGCACAACAGCTGTGTGTCTTTGAGGCAGATTTACTGCAGAGCTAACCCCACATATTGCACACATTCACACCAACACTAGACATACAGAGCACCGCACAGTTTGTTCCTGAATGGACAGCATACTCCTCAAAATGGGTCTCAGGCGCAATGCAGTAACACCCAGGATTGAAATATACTTGCACAGATATACTGTGCCCATCATGTATATCTGCTGTTTGAGCAGTCTGTGAGAACTGTGTGTGTGTGTGTGTGTGTGTGTGTGTGTGTGTGTGTGTGTGTGTGTGTGTGTGTGTGTGTGTGTGTGTGTGTGTGTGTGTGTAAAATCTGGTAAGTAGCTCTCCCAGATGTCAAATGAAAAGCAGTGGAGAAGGTGAGAGTATATCAATGTGAAATAACACAGATAAGTGGAGAATCTTAAACACACACTCACTCACACTCACACATACAAACACACACACAGACACACTTTTGTCTCTTTCTGAGACACACACTTGATCATATCGACATATACAAACACACACTGACACTTGCACATGCTCTCTGACACAGTTACTCACCCACATACACACACACTTACATACAAACACTTACACTCTGTCACACGTCACACCCACATATCCACACTCACGCTCTCTTACATGCACAAACACACACACACACACACACTCACGTCCAGCTCTTCCTGCATTGCAGTGTGTGCGTTTCCCTACATCCTGGCCTTCACTATTGACTCCATCGAGATCCGTCTGGTCGTCAATGGCAACCTGGTGTACACGGCGGTGGTCCCGGAGCTCCAGCTGACCGCATCCAGGGTAGGAGTCGGTTACCACGACAACCGCATTGCCCTAACCAATGTCTGGGTGATGTCATCAGTGACCACACCCTGAGTTGTTTGTCAGAATGCAAATGTGAAGTTAAATCATCTCCCCTCTCTCTCTCTCTCTCTCTCTCTCTGTCTCTCTCTCCCCACTCCCTGCTCTTTCTTTACCTTATTTTTCCTTGTCACCCCCTTCCTCTCCTCCCTCTTTCTCTCCCTTCTCTTCTTCTTTCACTTTCTCCTGTATCTTTTCTTCACTCCTGAAATTCTTTATCTGTTTGTTCTTGTTCCATTGTGTCTTCCTCCTTCCGTCCTGTCCATCTCTTTGCCACCCTCTTTCTCACTCTCTCTCCATTTCTCTCTCTCTCGCTCCATCTCTTTCCCCCGTCTCACTCTCTCTCTCCCTCTCTACCTATCTCCCTCTCAATTTCTTTCTCTCTTTCTCACTCACTCTCTCATTACCTTTCTCTCTATTGTTCTCCATTTCTCTCTCTCTCTCCATCTCTTTGCTCCCCTCTCCATCTCTCTCTCTCCTTCTCTTTGACCCACTCTCTTTCTCTCTTTCACACTCACTCTCTCTCTGTCTCTCTATTTCTCTTTCTCTCTCTCCCTCTCTTTGACCCCCCTCTCTTTCTCTCTTTCACTCTCCCTCTCTTTGCCTCCACTCCTCTCTCCCTCTCCCCCACTCTCTCCATCTCTCTCTGTCTCTCAGTCTGATATCTACTTTGTGTCGTCGGCTCCTGTGACATCAGCCTCCAACTGCAGCTCCAGAGACCCCAGCTCACAGAGCTCCCCCCAGACCCCCACCGGATACGAGATGCCCGTTTTCCCCTCCCCCCTCGGAGATGGTACACCCCTGTCTGATTACACACACACACACACAAGCTGCATGATGACCACACGCATGCACGCAAGCAAGCACACACACACACACACACACTCTTAAATAGAGCCTTTGCCTATTTTGACTAACTTTTCACCTGAGAAGTGCAGTGGAAAGGATCTATCATTTCAGAGCCATAGAGCGTTTTTTTCAAATGGAGCTCTGCTCTGCGCCTGTCTAAGCTCTGCTCTCTGCCTGTTATAACTGTAAAAATAAAAAATCCAGTGATGAACAATGATGTTTTGAGTGTTAAAGGCATTAATGTTGTTGAGGTCACAAACCCATTTAGAAACTGTAAGTATGTATGACATGTAACACTGCTCTCCATTCCCCCTGGTTCAGATTGTATTCGGATCCCTTATGGCACCAAGCTGTCCCACTACATGTCTAAGGACCCTGAAGGTACTGCAGGAGAGGCACCTCCTGCCCCCCCCGCCCCCACACACACACACCCCCTAACCCCCCCCCAAACCGATCCGACCCAATCCCATCTCCGCTCCCTGCATACATTACCCACCATGCCTCACTAACCTGCACGATGCTGCGGAAACTCACCTTGTTTTCATTTACAGCTGCATGCTGGCGGAATGCCTGAGTGAATGCTAATCAAGTGTGAGTCCCCCTGCTCCGCTCCCTCGTCTGTCGGAGAGAGGGAGGGTGGAGAGAGAGAAGTGAATACTGAACAAGCATGATTCCTCCTGCTCCGCTCCCTCGTCAGTCGGAGAGAGGGAGGGGGGAGAGAGAGAAAGAGAGAAGTGAATGCTACACAAGTCCTGTTCCCCTCCTTTATCTGTCTGAGAGAGAGAGGGAGAGAGAGAGAGGGGATGAGATGGAAAGATAAAGAAAGGCAGATATAGTAACTGAAATGAATTCATCTGATTTCTTAAAAAGAGAAAACAAAAAAACTGTTTCTAAAAAAGCTTTAAGCAAATTCACAAACTTTACATCCTCAGCAAACACATAAATACAGCACCTCAATACAACTAAATGAATAGATGAGAGAGAGCCAGAGAGACTAACTGAATCTATTGGCTCTACATGAGAAAGAATCCAGAGATCTCACAGGGTGGAGGTGGAGATTTAGAGATAGTCTTACAGGACAGAGGTGGAGATTAGAGATAATGTCACAGGATGGAGGTGGAGATTAGAGATATTCTTACAGGGTATAGGTGGAGATTAGAGATAATGTCACAGGATGGAGGTGGAGATTTAGAGATATTCTTACAGGACAGAGGTGGAGATTAGAGATAATGTCACAGGACAGAGGTGGAGATTAGAGATAATGTCACAGGATGGAGGTGGAGATTAGATATAATGTCACAGGATGGAGATCTAGAGCTAGTCCCTCAGGATGGAGGTCTAGAGAAGGAAAAGAGGAGAGTGAATGCAGCAAAAAAAGGGGACAGGACAAAAGGAGAAAAGAGAGCAGAATGAAAGGAACAGAGAAAGAGAGAAAGAAAGAGGAAACACAACAGAGTAAGGGAGGGAGGAGAGTAAAGGGGTTAAAAGGAGAAGGAAGAGAGAAGAGGGGCTGAAAAGAGATGAGAAGAGAGAATAAAGGTTGAGAGGAGAGGAGGACAGAAGGGGAGAGAGGGAAGAGAAGAGAAGACAGAGGGAAGAAAGGAGAGGGCATAGAAGAGAGGAGAGGAAACAAGAGAGGGCATAGGAGAGAGGAGAGGAGAGAGGGCATAGAAGAGAGGAGAGGAGAGGAGAGAGGGCATAGAAGAGAGGAGAGGAGAGAGGGCATAGAAGAGAGGAGAGAGGGCATAGAAGAGAGGAGAGGAGAGAGGGCATAGAAGAGAGGAGAGAGGGCATAGAAGAGAGGAGAGGAGAGAGGGCATAGAAGAGAGGAGAGAGGGCATAGAAGAGAGGAGAGGAGAGAGGGCATAGAGGAGAGGAGAGGAAACAAGAGAGGGAGGGAGAGGAGAGAGGGCATAGAAGAGAAGAGAGGAGAGAGGGCATAGAGGAGAGGAGAGGAGAGGAGAGAGGGCATAGAAGAGAGGAGAGGAGAGAGGGCATAGAAGAGAAGAGAGGAAACAAGAGAGGGAGGGAGGGGGTGGAGGACCACTCTTGATGCAGCATGAGTTCTCTGATCATTCTGTCACCATGGTTACTTTTGTCAAAGCACCTCTCCAGCCTGTCCAGTGTATGTGTGTGTGTGTGTGTGTGTGTGTGTGTGTGTGTGTGTGTGTGTGTGTGTAAAAGAGAGACACTGCCGGTTGGAGAGAGAGATATCACACATCTGCCCCTAAACAGCCAATCATATCAATTTCTGCATGAGGAGTGAAGACTACCATTCTACCCTCTCATGTGTACACACACACACACACACCCCGAAACATTCCTGTGATATCACACTACTAATAGGAAATTTTAATGTGATTGTGATGTCTTAGAGGGTCACAATCCTAGACACAATGTGTGTGTGTGTGTGTCTGTGTGTGGTATTGTTGTGTGACATTACACACAGTTGCCACACTCACCTGTCACAGTCATGCAACAAGCGCACACACACATACACACACCTGAGAACATGTGTCTGTGAGGTATGTTGTCCTCCCATGCAGAAATGTATCCGTATGTACCGTGCAGGTGTGTGTGTGTGTGTGTGTGTGTGTGTGTGTGAGTGTGTGTGTATCCGTATGTACCGTGCAGGTGTGTGTGTGTGTGTGAGTGTGTGTGTGAGTGTGTGTGTATCCGTATGTACCGTGCAGGTGTGTGTGAGTGTGTGTGTGTGTGAGTGTGTGTGTATCCGTATGTACCGTGCAGGTGTGTGTGTGAGTGTGTGTGTGTGTGTGAGTGTGTGTGTATCTGTATGTACCGTGCAGGTGTGTGTGTGAGTGTGTGTGTGTGTGTGAGTGTGTGTGTATCCGTATGTACCGTGCAGGTGTGTGTGTGTGTGTGAGTGTGTGTGTATCCGTATGTACCGTGCAGGTGTGTGTGAGTGTGTGTGTGTGTGTGAGTGTGTGTGTATCCGTATGTACCGTGCAGGTGTGTGTGAGTGTGTGTGTGTGTGTGAGTGTGTGTGTGTCCGTATGTACCGTGCTGGTGTGTGTGTGTGTGTGTGAGTGTGTGTGTATCCGTATGTACCGTGCAGGTGTGTGTGTGAGTGTGTGTGTATCCGTATGTACCGTGCAGGTGTGTGTGTGTGTGTGAGTGTGTGTGTATCCGTATGTACCGTGCAGGTGTGTGTGTGTGTGTGAGTGTGTGTGTATCCGTATGTACCGTGCAGGTGTGTGTGTGAGTGTGTGTGTGTGTGTGAGTGTGTGTGTATCCGTATGTACCGTGCAGGTGTGTGTGTGTGTGTGTGTGTGTGTGTGTGTGTGTGTGTGTGTGTGTGTGTGTGTATCCGTATGTACCGTGCAGGTGTGTGTGTGTGTGTGAGTGTGTGTGTGTGTGTGAGTGTGTGTGTATCCGTATGTACCGTGCAGGTGTGTGTGTGTGTGTGTGTGTGTGTGTGTGTGTGTGTGTGTGTGTGTGTGTGTGTGTGTGTGTGTGTGTGTGTGTGTGTGTGTGTGTGTGTGTGTGTGTGTGTGAGTGTGTGTGTGTGTGTGTGTGTGTGTGTGTGTGTGTGTGTGTGTGTGTGTGTGTGTGTGTGTGTGTGTGTATGTGCTCGTAACACGAGTAACACATGCATGCCTTGCAGCTCCTGTTTATTTACTGTTTGTCTGTTTACATTTTACACTTGTACAATTGTTTTTGTTTTCCTCCTTTACACACTTTCAGAAAGGTTGCGATGCGAATGATCAGATTAATGTGTGTTTTTGTGTGTAGACTGTCAGGTTAGGTGTTGACCTCTCACTCTAACCTTTGACCTCTTGTTTTCACACTGATTTTTTCCATGTTCAGTGTAGACCCTTGCTCTCTTTGTTTCTCTGTCTTTCTCTCTCTCTCTCTCTCTCTCTCTTTCAAACACACACACATACACACACCATCCCTTGAGCAAGTAACAGCAGACAAGATGTTAGCCTGCACCCTGGTGGCTCACAGTTGTGTATTGTAATTGGAAAACAGTTTTACAGTTTTCCCACGGCTTACAAATGTTTTCTAAGCCTAGGTCTTTTTAATTTTTTTATTACAACAAAATTTTACTTGACAGTTCACTCAAAATGCAGTACACAACATTATCTTCAAAATGGAAGTCTTAGCTGAAAAATACCCAACCTTTTTTACCCAATAAATTTGAGCAATTATACAAATTATTTGTTGATTATCTCAATGGGGTTCTCTTTTCTGATTGGCTGATCACGTGGGAATTAACTTAACTTTACTGGCTACCTTTAAGGTAGGTCTGAAAAATTTGAATCATCATTTCATATCAGTGTGCTTATAAATGGTAACCATTACAACCGTAGTAAAGTATTTCACACCCTACTTAACAGTACTATACAGCTACACCCTACTTAACAGTACTATACAGCTATAATAGGTTCATGCACATGATTCCTTAATATAAAGAAAGTCACAGATAAAATTATATCCTATATACAAACAGGAGCTAAGTGTGATAACGGCCTTGGAGGTGATTAGTTTAAGACTCGGAGGAGGAAACCCCAGCGGCGTCCTTCTCCTTCTCCTTGCCATTATTTCCATTAAACTGGTCACCTCGTCTGCCGTTATTCCTTACAAAAGTGTTATAATAAATAAATTAATTAATAATAAATAATAAATTAATTAATTAACACTGAGCTGTATGTTTACTGTTTTTGTCAATAATTTTCACACACATACTGTCACTCAGCATGCTAATCAATGGTGATCAAGGAACAGTGAACACAAAAACAGACACAACTTGAAACAAAGCATATAATAGCTTTTCGTATACCGTGTGACATAGATCAACATTGTTACATTTGTTATGATCAGTATATGTTCTGTTATATATATTTTGAGTGAATTCAGCAGTGATGGTTCAAATGTTGGTTCTGTCAAGTAAAACTAGTACCATGGTAAAGATGATCACACATTTGCTTGGCATGAAAGAATCTAGCAATGTTACACACTAGCAGTTGTACTGTATTTTGTAATTTACAGTATTCTGTAAGTGTAGTATATTTTAGACAAGGAAATACAACACTTATGTTTCATGTTACCATGTCTCCTGTTCCTGCATATCATTGTGTGGCACTGCAGAAAAGCCAGTGGTCATTACATGGATATTACATCACTTTTCTCATATAATTGTCATAAGAGTCTCATATAATGTCCCTCTACAAAAAGTAACACATGTAAATAGGGCTACGATACAGTAAATAGGACACATATGTAAATAGAGTTGAATGTAAATCGATTGAATATATTGTATTTCATTTCTTTTAGGTTTTGACTTGACAAGACTTGACCTGACTTGATAAGAGTGTCTGCAAAACTTGCTGTAGTTGTACATAATTTTGTGGAAGGTGAAATTTGACAATGAGAAGTATCCATAAATTTTGGATGAAGTGGTGATTGAATGCATTTCTCCTAATGCAATGCAAAAGAGAACCCTGTTTGACTCCCATAGTCTATGGTCGTTGTGAAAGTGTTTTGAAAAAGTAGACATTGCATTGAGATATGATTGGCAAAACTGCAATATAATTTATAATTTTTTCATGTCTGTGTGTGTGTTTAATATCTGTGTGTGTGTGTGTGTGTTGCATTGGTCCAGCACATATCCTACTAACAGTGGACTAAAATCTGATAGATCCCAGCAATGGTCACTAAAGGCATAGAAACAGATGCTTGGCCACCTCTTTGGTATCATGAAACCTCCTCTGTTTTTCCCTCCATCCCTCTCTCTGTCCGTCCATCCATCCCTCCACCCCTTCTCTCTCTCAGGTGAGTCCCAATCCAAGCACATCTACAAGATCCCCTTGAGTAACTTGGTTGGGCGGAGCATTGAGAGGCCCCTCAAGTCCCCATTGGTCAATAAGGTGGTGACCGCGCCAGTCCCCAGTGTGATAAACCCCATCTCCCACATCCCGTCGACACCCTCTCTCTCTTTGTCCCGTATGGAGATCAAAGAGATCGCCAGTCGCACCCGAAAGGAACTGCTGGGTGAGTGTGTGTCTGTGTCTACCAAAATGTAAGTGTGTGCTTATGTAATGTTTTGGTTGTGCATTTGTGCGTGTGTGTAGTGTGCGCACTAATGCAATGTTTTCACTGTATGTATGTGTATGTGTGTGTGTGTGTGTGTGTGTGTGTGTGTGTGTGTTAGGTCTGACTGAGGAGCCCAGCGGTAAGTCTGAGAGCAGTTCGGTGAAGCAGAGGAAGATGAGTAAGAAACCCACAGAGGAAGAGCCCAAGAGAACAAGCAGCTCTGCTATTGAGCGGTCAGTTAAACTCACACACACTCACACACACAAATATCTGTGTCAAGTCAAGTCAAGTAGGGATTTATTGTCATTCCAGCCATATACACAGTACATAGTGAGACGAAACAACGTTTCACCAGGAACAACTGGTGATACACGTAACTGTTAAAACACAGTATGGACAAGACAGATACGTAATAGTGCCTACATACACTATTGCGGGACTACACAGATTCACTCACCTACTCACACACGCACACCACACACACAACTACACACGCACGCGTGCACACTGTTGTACACATATGTACATACATTACAACACAGCTGTGAAAGATTTGCAGGTCAAAATACAGGTGACCTAAAACAAACACGCTAGACAGGGCATGGCTTTTAGCAGAGCACTGTGTCTAGTGGTGTGATTTGTAAAATGAAGACTGTGTTATCTGTTATCTGTGACCCACTATTAGACACTACTTGTCATATAAACAACTCCATTTATGTACACACATACACACACACAAACACATGCACATGCACACACACACACACACACACTGCTCACCTCCTGAGCCATGTTGGGATGTGTCCTCAGGGTGGAGCTTGTGGACGGCGAATCAGATGTCCAGCTTCACTGCCCCGGCAGCTCAGAGGCGGAGCCAACAGAGAGCAGTCCGCCCCTCGCCCACCCATTCGTCCTATCCACGTCCTTCGAGGAGGACATCCTCGACCTGAAGTGATGACAATTACACAATACCCCTCTCTGCCACCCCCACCCCCACTGTTGTGTTGCTGGTATTTTATGTTTATTTGAAGTTTGGTTCAGGTCAGTTCTCTGCCACTGTGGTGGCCACTTGGGGTCAAAGGTGTGTGGGGGTTGTATGATGTCAAAACGGTAGAATCAAATATGGGGTGGTCTTTGTGTGTGTGTGTGTGTGTGTGTCTGTTATCTGTTTGCTTGGGTGTGCGCCCATGTATGTTTTTATGTGAGTTTGTGTGTGTATGTGTGTGTGATTTTTATGCATAAGTCAGTGGGTGCTGATGTGTGTAAAAACTACCCCTCTTGGCAGCCCTCTCAAACTTTGGTTCCAGTTCCCAGACTAAACAGTCATACTTGAGATCAGGAGTAAAATTTAGATTAAGACTGAACTCTAATCCAGTCTATGGATTTAGGAAAGTGTGAAGAGGTGGATATTTAGGTGCCACTCTTACCTAAAGCTACTTACAGTGAACTATATAATAGCCATGAACCTCTCCATTAGAACTAAGGACTTCAGCAGAAGTAGGAGTTCTCGTGTGGTCTAGGTTTAGGATCCTTAGGTTGAGGACCTAACAGGCATCAGTTTTGAATGCATTATTAGTGGTAAGACTGAGAGAGTTCTCCTGTCAGGCTTTTTTGGGCTGAGGGAAGCAATTGAGCATCACACTTGGGCCACCATGACAATAGGATTAGTTACAGACATCAGAATCAGAAAAGTTCACAAACAAACAAAAGTAAATGTTTACGGTTTCTTTGAAACCAAACATGAACATTCTGAATGTAAATTGATGCACCCCAGGCACGACCAAAAAAAAAAAAAAAAGATCCTGAGTGTCCCATGTTGGTTGTAGTTTTTTTATATATATTTTCTCTTTTTTTAAATATGAATATAAATACAGTATATTTGTTGTATATTATGTGATACTTTCTGGTGCAAGTGAGAATCAAATGTAATATATACATATTGGGTTATGAGCATCTGAATATGTGGATGCTCTTGTTGATAGACTCATATATATCTTTATAGATCGTATTTATAGAGGATATTAACACACACATATGATATATAGATATATATCTGTAAATGTTTCTATGCTAACCATGTGTCACTGTTTTGAACACTATCTACTCTGTGTTTTTGTCTCTCTCTCGCTCTCTCTCTCTCCCCCTCTCTCTCTGTCATTCTCTTCTATACTGCTGCGTGGTATCAGGAAGTTAGAGGTAGAGTCCTCTTAAGTGCCGTTCTCTTGTAGCCTGGAGTTAACCCAACTCCCATCTGGCTGACCAGTTAGTCAATTGGGATTCAAGTTCAGACATGTATTAAATCAACATTTTTTTAAAAAATGAAACAAATTTTGGAGATTCAGCACACCGGCTACTTTCATCACCTCTGGGAAACGAGGCGAGGTTCAAACTTTCACGTGTCGCCCACTGCAAGTTAAAACTCCAAGGGCTTTAGATACACCTGCATTTTTCTGCACACTGGATGCAGCTCTGCATGCATAGAGATTTAGAATGTCCATTACTCGTAGAAGAGACACTGAACATGTTTACCTTAACATAACATGGACATTCATATTCTGAATATGACAACGTTGAGCAAACAGAATATTCTGATTACCTGTACCACCCTCTACCTGTGACCCATATGGCCATAGCTGAACTCAGATACATGGAGTATTCCGAACACAGTTGCATTATTCAGGAGTGTTACGAACCTGTACAAAATCACATTATTCATCCTTTTAGAATTTCTGGGTTAGCCTTAGGTAACCATAAGGAAAACTTAACAATAGTTGAAAAGATTAATCAGAACGTTGATTAACCGTCTCAGCTAGTTGTTAACCAGACTATGTCACATTGCATGAGAAGAGAAACATGAATGGAATATCCTATTAGCAACTCGTGTAACGACCAGAAACGCAATGTTGTCATATTCAGAATAAGCTCTATAGTCAGGTTATTGCTGTCCATGTAAACATACTCATTGACTGAATTCCAGTCTCGGACTCTCAAAGACTAAACTGGCATTAGTTGACATCATGATTGGTTGACTTATTTAGGTCTGTTTAGGTCTTTGAAGGTTTATGGCTTACACTGAGTCCTAACTGCAAGTGGGCGTCAGGTTGTCATGTAGCATTGACTTTACCCTGTCTACATTGGGTCCATTAAATATGCGATCCGAACTAGCCGAGCAATGCTACGTCAGCAACAGAAATAGAAACAGACAGAGCAAAGACAGACTAAACTTATGCTAAAAAGTCGCACAGCAACGCGTCACGCAGCACTGCGTTGCATCGCATTCAGTTACGATAACAGTTGAAAATAAAGTAATCAAACAGATTTTGCCACAAACACTCGACCCCGTTATTTGCAACCAGGACACGGTGTTGGGGTGACGGAGAGCATTGGGATTCAGTCACTAGCGTACTACTTTAACTATGAAATCTACACCAATTTAGTCAGTCTAGTCAGTCCTCTCAGGGACAAAGGATGGACATAACTTTTGTTGACGTGTCTGTGGTACTGTGTACTCACAACACACCTGAATGATAAGGATAGTACACCTCTCGTATTGGAACATGTTATCACAAGATTTGTGTTATTTAGCGTGAGAAGTACATTTGATTAATTATAATTTCTTAAAATATGTAAGTTAGGTTACTAAAAACAACAATAAGGACACTGGATAAAAATTGGCAGCCACAGGACTTTATAAAGTCGTTTTCTTGTCAGGAAAGTGTGCCATGTCACTAAGAAGCCGACTTTACTGTCTGCTCAGCCTTAGCCATACTTTTTCTAGCTATTAAACAAGAACAAAGCAGTTTAGAATAAACTGTTTGTATTGTGTACGGCTCTCCCATGTTGTTTGGCCCTGTTGGTTTTGGCTGCTAAAGGGTTAGCATGCTAAAAGCTATAAACAGAGGACACGAGAGAGGCTTCCTTGTCCCTGTGACTTTTGGCACACCATCGCCCTCTTGTGGCCAAACTGTAGGACTGCTCTTTCCCCTGACATTCACCTCTCTCTCTCTCTCTCTCTCTCACTCACACACACTAACACAAACACGCACACACACTTTCATTTTCTCTTTTCATCATTAGAATTACAACTCTCTTTGTACAAAACTTTTGAACACTAGTAGCACTCAAAAAGGGGAAAAAATATGGGAATATTTTTGCAGATGAACTGTACTTGTTATGTATTCTCTCCTCTCCTGACGTGACTGGGCCAAGCAGAAGACTGTTGGTCACAGAGTCAGCTAATTCTGCCTTTGTCTTTTTTCTCTTTCTCTCTCTTTTTCTTTTCTGTTTGTTCTGCTTTTTGTTTTTCCGTATTCTCTCCTCTGTTGCATCCCCGCATTTCCTCGACTCTCCTCAGAGTCTTCACAGTGGTTTTGTATGTGAGTCAGTGAGTGAGTAATGTTTGACTGTCTCTGAGCCTTTGTGGTATCAAAACGAAAGAGAAAAAAAAAAAACACCAAGTGTCTTAAAATATTGTATCGCCATTCTTTTTAATGCCAAGAACTACAGTACTACTTGTAAATGTTTGTGTTTCAAAATGTGGCCTCAAACAAAACTGATATATCATTCTCTGACTATTATTTGAACATTTATTTTGTTAAGTGCTGTTGACCACTGCTGTGAAGTAGTTAATTTTTGTTGATTGATATGGAATAAATATTTATGAAATTCTAGCAAGTCAGTGCCTTGTATTGAGCTTTATTGGTCAAAACACTCTTTTGCTGGGAGAGCTGCGTCTGCTTAAACAACTGGAAGAACACGCTAGACATGCTAATATTATCTAAAACTTTGTGCTAACCTCTGATCAGTGTTACTATAGTGTTTTCAACTTCTTTTATACAGTTTTAAAAACAGTTTTTACCAAACAAATGTTTTGAGCCAGACATGAGAAAAATTGACCCCACTGACTAGCGTGAGGATTCTATAATCATCAATCATTTGCAATAGACAATTTACGGTTTACTTTACAAAATTATGTTTTTCTATTGTGTTATGTTATTGGTAGTCAATGTTCTATTGACTGTTATTTTAGATTACTGTTGTTATATGGGTTAAAAAATAGTTTATTATTTTAGTTTTTAAAATGGTATAAGTAGTAAGCTGTTAGTAACATATAAAACTGACCTGCTGTAAATAGAGATCCCACATGTTCAGTGTCATTGATTTTGTCCTCTTTATCAGCCATTATTACCATTTCTAATGCTATCGCTACCAGGAGCAAACGCTGAATGAATGCTGAAACCAGTGTGTTTGAAGGATACATTAATGGTTTTCAAAATCGTACAACTTCTCACACCATCTGTCAAGATTTCCACCCCACTGCATTTACATAAGCAAAGCCACTGTCCTGAGGACAAGCATGTAAACTTCCACAGCCTTGAAAAGGTAGTAATGGAAGAGAACCTCAGATCTGATTGGATAGCTTTTGTCTGATGCTTCTGTGCTTGGGATCATAGATGATACATCTACAATTACACAGTGTTCACACATACAGTACAGAGTCACACATACAGAGTCAATCATTTACATGTTGTGGCGCATTGGACGCAAGATCATGATTTAAGTCTCACCCCACACTGACCTAGCAACCAGTTAGCCAGAGTGTATTCAGTACATCTGGACACCTCATTCTTATCAAATGTGTTTTTTGTCCAGGTGAACAAACAACCCACACCAACACAGTCATTTTAACATAATCAATGTGAAAGCATTTGCACCTCACACTAACATAATAGTTTCCCCTATCTGCCAACCCCTGCACTCCCCACAACACTACCCCATGGCCATGATCAGAAAGCTCACCCCCATCACCACTTTCAGACTTACAACGTGTTTGCAAGTTCAATTCTTTATCACAATAAAGTACACACCTCATGCACAATGTGAAATAATCATAAATGATTTAAATTTGCAACATTGTTCCACCAGTTAATGTGACTTGTAAGAGACTGCCTTGAAAGCTAATGCTAAGTCTCCATACAGATCCATTTTTTTCGCTTCAGCAGAATATAAGGAGCTTTCATGGTTCTCTATGTTTTTACAATTGACTCACTAATGAGGTCAGTGCTGTCAGGGTGGGGCAAAATGTGAAGAATGGGACTGCAGGCCAAAATAATCGGTATGGACCCAAGACTGGTAGCTACCACAGTGATGGACTGTGGACTAAATCTTCATCCATCTTTGAGACGAAAAGAGGTTCTGGTTCTTTTGGTGTCCCTAGCCGTGTGTCTTCCAGGTAGCCCCCAACACAAGCATCAACACCACCCCATAACACGGTTCTGTACAATTCCTAATTGTTAGATATGAGAGAAGCATAATTACAGTACAGTGAGAATGTTGTTAGTTGCAGCACCTTGACTGTACCAAAAATCCATATTTGCACAAACCCAAAATGAGTGACTGTGCTTCCCTTCATGCAAATCAGCCTGTACCGTACATTTTGATGTATGACACTGAGAATGGATCATTTGGAATGATGTATTTGGATGAATGTTTCAGATTGTTTAGATTGTTTAAAATCAACATGTATCAGTGTGCTGCTTTTCATAGCCAGCCCAAAATGGATTCAACAGAATTTCATGCTTGTATGTATGTGTCCAATTCATTAGACATTACAAAGGAAAATAGTCTTTAAAAAGATGACATGAAGCATATATCATTGGATCCTATTCTACCTCTTCCACTTGCACACAGAGAAAGTCAGGACCCCAAAATTGTCCTCGGACAGCAGAGAGGCACCTGAAGTCGTCAGCTAGAGTTTGTGCTGTCCTCCATTGGCTACGCATTGGGCTTGGGGAATGTCTGGAGGTTTCCCTACGTTTGTTTCAGAGGAGATGAGAATACTGATAGACCAATTCATCTTTTTGTGCTGTACATGTTTGTGCGTGTGCGTGTGTGCTTAAATGTGTGTTTCAGTGTGTACAAAACGGTTTTGTAAATACACATATTTAGGCACACTAACAGAGGTATGGTCCCAAAGTCCATCTCATATTATATGCAGGAGAGAGCAGTGCAGAGTAATGACTGACAGAGGCACTAACACAACAAGAACCCAATATCCCTGTTTGCGTGCCTGAAACTGTGGAAAATATTAATAAACAACAATCATAGTGTACTGATCCTTTTGTGTTGACTTAAATTCATGAACTCTCAGTAAAGGCACAGAATGAAAAAAGCGTACAGCCACAGCAAATGCTAATTTTGCATATTTTAGACATTCAAAGTCACCTTATGGGAAAAAAGCTAATTTTCTAGACAAATTTTTATTCAGGCAAAAAGTATTTTAAAATCTACTCTGTAAATCAAATCTACTCTGTACAATTTGACACTAGTGCCAGAGGCACTAAGAAGACGGTAAACCAACATGTGCATCACTGTTGCAACACTAATTTAGGACTCATCATACATTAACCTGCAGGTCAGATAAATAAGTTGACACTGCGGAGTTCCCTTGGATTCTGTCTGAAGCATGGAATCATGTGAGGACCGCAAAATTGTCCTCGGACAGCAAAGGGGCACCTGGAGTCGTCAGCTGGAGTTTGTCCTGTCCTCCATCGGCTATGCAGTGGGCTTGGGGAATGTCTGGAGGTTTCCTTACCTGTGCTACAGAAATGGAGGAGGTGAGAATACTGATAGACCAATTAATCTTTTTGTGCTGTACATTTTTGTGCGTGTGTGTGTATTTATATGTATGATTCAGTGTGTGTGTGTGTGTGTGTGTGTGTGTGTGTGTGTGTGTGTGTGTGTGTGTGTGTGTACACACTAAAGAAATTCTATGCTGATAATCTTGTATTTGCTTTATGATACCTACAGAGTCCAAAATGTTTTGGTTTGTCTGCAGGGACTCTCTCCACAGTAGCAAAGGAATGTAATGATATTTTGTGTGTGGTCAGCAGTTAACTAGCTTCTTGTCAGAGGCATAGTATCAAAGTGATAATACTTCAGTAGCCTACAATGTTTTCAATTCAATTCAATTCAGTGTTATTTATACAGCGCCTTTTACAATAGTATTGTCTCGTGGCGCTTCACAGAAGGAGCACCCAAGAGCAACAGGGGCAAGGAAAAACTCCCTTATGTTCAGTTAATCTAGGAAGAAACCTTGAGCAGATCCACGACTCAAGGGGCTAACCCAACTGCCAGGGGTCATGGAGAAAAATTACAATCAGTTGTAACCATGACAGACTATAAGTTGCCTATGGTTTTAGCTAAGGTTCATAATAGTTCATAATAGAGTATTATCCCACTTTTACATTATATGGTAGTCGGTCTATAGGTGGTTATCAGGAATTATGGCTGGACAATGTAGCAGCGGCCAGGCATAGTGACAAACTCAAAGGAATGAGATGGGTCATGGGGGTAACAGTAAGGGTCCATTTGACAGCGCCATTGTAAGGTGGGGTCAATCACAAAGCCACAGGAAGGGGAGTCGGGCCCAGTATCGGCGTCCAGGAAGGTCCTCTGTGATGGGGAGTCGGTCCTAACATGGGCCTCCCGTAGTGTTGGTTGTAGTCCACTCAGGAGGGGAGGGTGAGAGGAGTCCACCAGAATGAGGCAGGGATGACACTCAGCAAAGATAATTGTGGACAGAGGAAAATAGTGAATTAGGCCAGGCTCACACATCAGAAGCAAAAAGCAGTAATTTGGGCATACCTATATGTGTATAAGAGTATATATATATGTGTTTTGAGAGTGGTGGTACTTTACTTGAATTGTTGTAATTCTTCAGGTGCATTCTTCATACCCTACTTCATCACAACGTTTCTCTGTGGATTGCCAACATTGCTGATGGAGTTCACCGTTGGCCAGGTCACACAGAGTGGACCTATACATGCTTTTATGAAAATATGTCCATTGCTCAAAGGTATTCTAATTCCTAGCAAGTGAATGGTGACTAGAAATTAGACTACATGTTGTCCTCTTTGTTCAAACACCAAACACACTACCTTCTGAATCATCTTAGAGACTATTGCTGCAATCTAGTTCAGAAATGGCTTAAACGTATTTTAGGCTTTGAACCAACATGGCAGAGGCTCCATGCTTAAAGCAGTTATTAAGTTGGTCCAGTAATAACATTCAAGTCAAGCTGCCGTTTTAGTTGGCATCAAGGAATATGAACCTAATTGGATAACAATCAATTTTATTGGTCTTTCAGATTGATATATCACTAATACTGGCTGATACTCTGAAGTTTCTCAGGAATATTAGGGAGTAATACTGTCCTTTGTGTGTGTGTGTGTGTGTGTGTGTGTGTGTGTGTGTCAGGAGTAGGATTGGGCACTGTGGTGGTCTCCTTCATCTTTAGCAGCTACTTCAACACCCTCATGAGTTGGACCCTCTTCTACCTCTTCAACTCCTTGGACCCTCCAGAAACCTGTTCTGATGAGTTCACTGTCAATGACACATCCCAACAGTCAGCCAGCCAACAGTTCTTTAAGTAAGTTCTTTGAGTCTTTAAAATTGACTACATGGAATACTGTAGGTTTGAGTTATTACGGTTACTGTAGTTTGAGTTATCTTGAATGCAGTCATATGGCTTTCACATGACATTGACATGCATTGTATTTGATAAAGTGACATATTTTAAAAGCAGGCTAAAACACCCGTAACTGATGAGGCATATTTTCATGAGGTACATGATATGGAATATGGAATTTCAAATTTCTTCTGTTTTCAGCAATTAAATGAAACATTGAGACATGAAACATTTTTTTAAAGCTGTCTATGTAGCAAAACAGAAGAAAATATTCTAAAACTACTGTATATGTAAAAACAAAACTGAACTTGTGTTCTCACTAATGTTCTATCACATCCACAACACTGAAAATGCATATCTGATGAGGCCCAGACTGGGCTGCATAGAGCTTGTTTGCAGGTTAACTTCAGTGAATAAATACACACATTCACCACCTTCCACTGGTATTTCTAGAGAATTTGTGAATGTTTAAATGTCCTGTGTGCAGCTACAGGCTCCTTGAGATCAGTGACGGCATTGAGGACCTGGGCAGCATGCACTGGAAGTTACTGGGTTGCCACATTTTTGCCTGGGCAATAGAATACTTCTGTATCTTTAAAGGAGTCAACATCACTGGCAAGGTACAATATATGTGTGATATCCTGGCTTTCTCTTCTGACTTGTGTATGCAGTTAGAGTGAATGTTGTTTTTGTTGGCTACATTACAGTGCTAATATAGTTTAGTCTAGTTTGCCGGTTTGTAACCTATCTGAAGCAAACTCTAAATGTTCACAACTACCTAGTGCAGCCAGGTTGGTTGGTAACATATGTATTTTGAACATCGGTAACCCAATGTAATTCTGTGAAGCCGGTCAGGAAAGGCTATGTCAGGAAAACTGTTTCATACATGTAGTAGAAGTAGTGGATTCTGTGACAGATGTATGACTATCATGGCAACAGCTGTTTGAACACACTTTGAACTATTGAACATGTTTGAACTATTTTACAGCAGTTCCATATAAATAGTGTGTACCTCACTGCCCTCTGTCTCCCCCTACAGGTGGTGTACTTCACTGCACTGTTTCCCTACGTCATCCTACTCATTCTGCTGGTGTACACCTCCAGATTACCGGGGGCTACAGACGGCATCCTCTTCTTCCTCACACCCAAGTGGCACAAACTCCTAGAGGTCCAGGTGAAAACCCCTAAAACACATAACAATAACACTTTTTAAAACACTGACACCCCGCACATCTAATACTAATAAAATAATAATAACAATAACAACAATTTCGGCCAATTTCGCCATTTTTGGCGAATTTTTGGCTTTGAGGGATGAACGCTTTGAAATGAAAGAACGGCTATAAGTAGAGATTGTGGGGAAGAGCCTGCAGACCGTCTATGCCAATTTTCATTAAGATTGGTTAAAATGTGACCACTGAAAATTTTATTTCACCTACCACAAAATCCAATATGGATCTCATACAGTACATCAATTAAGTACAGATTAGTAATAAGTGGGCAGTTTTGTAGTTGTAATAAGTTAGTAGGTGAAGTCATGGTAGCTACTTAAAACAATTTAAAATTAACAAAATTATGGAATAATAACTGTGTTATATACTAAAGTAGTGTTTAACACTTAAGTAAATTAAAGGACACAGACACCTAGAAGGAACCACTTAGTTATTAAAGGCAATTTTATAAAAATGTGTCTAAGTTATGCTTAAATGCTAGCACTGATTGCAAGTTCCAGAATTCTAGATCTGACCACACATTTTCTCACTAATTTTAGCATTCATTTAATTTTACAAATGGTTGAAAAATTGAAAGATTGGACAAAATGATGTGTAAAATAAAGCAATGAAAATGGCTTCTGTTTTGTCCAAATTTAGCTGCAGATTTTTTTTTGACCCATACAAAGAAAACAGTATTGGTCCCATGGGGGCCTTGGGGAACATCATAAAGCCTCCTTTGACAATACAATTACAATACACTTTTACTCTGGACTTCAAAGCTTTTTTTTATCATGTTTACTAATGTAACAGGTTTCTTTTAAACCAACTGGTTAACAGACACCAGTAAGCCCAAATTACCAATCAATAGCATCCACCCAATACCTAGCCTTTCCTAACATAGCCTTTTCTCATCGTTTTGTGCAAAGTGTCTGAACTCTAGCAACTGGCATGTGTTCACTCCACGACTTAATTGCAAGGCACCTTAAGAAACAAGGTGCTTTTTGATTTACACTTCCCTACACACCCACACATTAAGAAAGACCTGGTAGTGGGCAGCTGCACTCTGCCTACAACCAGCAGTCCCTGGGTATTGGCTATAATAAGTGAGAATAAATGATATAAAATTATCTTGAACTATAGAATATTGTAAGGAATAATTACAAGAGCTAAGACGATCCCTGAACGCTGGCTGAGCCACCTGGGGGAGATGGTGTGTAGAGTCTCAGCAGAGGTCGGCCGTCCTGACTGGGACGAAACTAAAAGAAATAACAATAATATCACAATACAGAATGTAAAGCAAAAGAGTTGACTACAGCCTTGGGCTCATACTAGAGATGAGCAAACCAAGTTATTACTTTAAGACAGTCACCAGAGACAAGCAAGCCAAGTTATTACTTTAAGACTGTCACCAGAGACAAGCAAACCAAGTTATTACTTTAAGACTGTCACCAGAGACAAGCAAACCAAGTTATTACTTTAAGACTGTCACCAGAGACAAGCAAACCAAGTTATTACTTTAAGACTGTCACCAGAGACAAGCAAACCAAGTTATTACTTTAAGACTGTCACCAGAGACAAGCAAACCAAGTTATTACTTTAAGACTGTCACCAGAGACAAGCAAACCAAGTTATTACTTTAAGACAGTCACCAGAGACAAGCAAACCAAGTTATTACTTTAAGACAGTCACCAGAGACAAGCAAACCAAGTTATTACTTTAAGACAGTCACCAGAGACAAGCAAACCAAGTTATTACTTTAAGACTGTCACCAGAGACAAGCAAACCAAGTTATTACTTTAAGACTGTCACCAGAGACAAGCAAACCAAGTTATTACTTTAAGACAGTCACCAGAGACAAGCAAACCAAGTTATTACTTTAAGACAGTCACCAGAGACAAGCAAACCAAGTTATTACTTTAAGACTGTCACCAGAGACAAGCAAACCAAGTTATTACTTTAAGACTGTCACCAGAGACAAGCAAACCAAGTTATTACTTTAAGACTGTCACCAGAGACAAGCAAACCAAGTTATTACTTTAAGACTGTTACCAGAGACAAGCAAGCCAAGTTATTACTTGAAGACTGTTACCAGAGACAAGCAAGCCAAGTTATTACTTTAAGACTGTCACCAGAGACAAGCAAACCAAGTTATTACTTTAAGACTGTCACCAGAGACAAGCAAACCAAGTTATTACTTTAAGACTGTCACCAGAGACAAGCAAGCCAAGTTATTACTTTAAGACTAGTGACAGCCTCAGGAAACACACATATAAAACAACACAACTTAAGAAAACATACAATAACTGCATACCATCTACCTTACCCACAGCTGACACATGTGGGACCAAGGGGACGGGGCCTCTACAGGCACACTTGATATAGGGCTTTCTTCTTCTCCCCTCATGACCACCACGTCTACTGAAGTACACCAGCTCCCCCACTGCACTGGTCCCATATTGCACTCATATTCCACCACACAAGTCCATCTGGTTACACTAAAATAAAATATTTCTTTTTGACCTGAAAAATGTGTACTCTACCTGTGGTCACAACCCTTCATCATTTCAACACTCCAACACCATTTTCCTTTCTCTCAGGTTTGGATTGACGCTCTGTCACAAAGCTTCTTCTCCATCGGAGTGGGTGCTGGTGTCATGGTCTCCATGGCCAGCTATAATGACTACAACTACAACATACTCAGGTTCTGAAAAGACAAAGAAGCCTTGTCCTCTGTGGTTCTCCACATCGACTAGTTTGTGTGTTCAGAGTTCAGTAAATTCAGTATACACATTCAGTAAAGAAAACTTAAGAGCTTAAATTTGAAATCTGGGTAAAATCTATCTATCTATCTATCTATCTATCTATCTATCTATCTATCTATCTATCTATCTATCTATCTATCTATCTATCTATCTATCTATCTATCTATCTATCTATCTATCTATCTATCTATCTATCTAGTGCAGTATGACATGTATGGAATATTGTCCCCTGTAGAGATTCTCTCATTGTGATCCTCACCAACTCAGCCAGCAGCATCTTCTCTGGATTTGTTGTCTTTTCGGCCCTTGGATACATGTCCCATATCCATGGTGTCAGTGTGGAGGATCTAAATGTTGGAGGTAATGTAGAATGAATAAGAACAGAAGAAGACAGATATGTTCTATAACTTCTAAAATGTCATTGACATCAGAGGATGAGAAAGAGGGATCCTCCTCCATCTGTCCAGGTCCTGGTCTTGCGTTTGTGGTGTATCCTGAGATCTTGGCCACCATGCCAGTCCCTCAGCTCTGGGCTTTTCTCTTCTTCCTCATGCTGCTTTGCCTTGGACTGGAAAGTCAGGTAAAACACACTTGTATAAACCACCAACAACACAATTTTAGTGCTTAGCTTGTTTTTTGAAGATGATGCTTTTCCCAGTCATACCCATAGACCTGTTTTTTGTTCACTTGTTTTTCCAGCATTTGTTTATGTTGTCTTACGCAATTATCTGCTGTTTGCAGTTTGGATGCTTGGAGCTATTAGCCGGCACAGTGATGGACTGTGTCAGTCCAAAGCTTCGTCCATCTCTGAGACGAAAGGAGTTGCTGGTTCTCTTGGTGTGCTTACTCTGCTTCCTACTGGGCCTGCCTTGTGTCTTCCAGGTGGACCCCCGTGTGACCCCCTTGTGTGATCCCCCTGCAAACCCCAAGTCCAGCGCACAAACACCCATACTACCTTTACTCATAGAACTCACACACACACACTCACACACACACACTGAACTCACACACACACTCACACATACACTGAACTCACACACACACTCACACACACACTGAACTCTCACACACACACACTCAGACACACACACTTGCTTACTCTGCTTCCTACTGAGCCTGCCTTGTGTCTTCCAGGTAGTCCTCTGTGTGCCACCCCTGCAAACCCCAAGTCCAGCGCACAAACACCCACACTGCCTTTACACATAGAACTCACACACACTCACTCACACACACACACACTCACACACACACACACTGAACTCACACACACACACACTGAACTTACACACACACTCACACACACACACTGAACTCACACACACACTCACACACACACTGAACTCACACACACACACACACACACTGAACTCACACACACACACACACACACACACACTGAACTCACACACACTCACTCATACACACACACTGAACTCACACACACACACACACACACACACACACACACTGAACTCACACACAGACTCACACACACACACTGAACTCACACACACACACACACACACACTGAACTCACTCACACACACACACTGAACTCACACACACTCACTCACACACACACTCACACACACACACACTGAACTCACACACACACTCACACACACACACACTGAACTCACACACACACACACTGCCCTCGCACACATAACTCCCCTATATGACCATCCCTGCATGTCCTTTAAAGCATCTATTAAGTATTCCATCACTAACACATAGCAGCTAATGGAACATGCTAACTTGTTTTGGAAATAAACGTATTTGTGGTCTAGCCTAGAGTTAGATAAGAGAATATCTTCTTTGCTTCTTCTTTGTGCATGTAAAGCCCAGTTTAATGTTATTAGCTTAGCATAAGCATGCCTTAGCCTAGCATAACCACTAAAAAGTTATACAGACCAATATCATAAAGTTCAATTCAATTCAATTCAATTTTATTTATACAGCGCCTTTTACAATAGTATTGTCTCGTGGCGCTTCACAGAAGGAGCAAGGAAAAACTCCCTTATGTTCAGTTAATCTAGGAAGAAACCTTGGGCAGATCCACGACTCAAGGGGCTGACCCAACTGCCAGGGGTCATGCAGAAGAATTACAATCAGTGGTAACCATGGCAGACTACAAGTTGCCTATGGTTTTAGCTGAGGTTCGTAACAGTTCATAATGGAGTGTTATCCCACTTTACATTATATTATATATATGTAGTCCACTCAGGAGAGGTTAAGAGTAGTCTGCCAGAATGAGGCAGGGATGACACTCAGCAGAGATAATTGTGGACAGAGGAAGAAAGTGTATTAGGCCAGGTTCTCACATCAGAGAGCAAAAGTGTAATTTGGGCATGCTTATATATATATATATATACAGTTCATTTTCTACTGTTTTGCCTAACTATCTCAACCTGTCTCACACATAGGGAGGGGTGTATGTGTTCCAGCTGATGGATCACTACACTGTAGCAGTCTCAGTCCTTGTGATTTCTGTGCTAGAGATTGCTGCCATCAGCTGGATATTAGGTAGTACTGCAACTCTCAGAACCTTTTTTTCAATCTTCCTTAATTGCTTTGTGTTGTGTTTCACTAATTAATTTTACTTCATGAAGGAATTCAGAGATTTTCCGTTATACTCACAAGTGTTCTGGGAAAACCTCCAAATATCTACTTCAAGACATGTTGGATGATTTTTACACCACTTTTGGTGTTGGTGAGTTGGATAAGTAATATTTTTTTTTTGTGATATTTTGTGATTCCTATTACATCATGTTTCTTTGTGTTATTACTGATAAAGTAAAAATAAACACTGTCTCTTTCCAAAAAATAAATATATAAAATAAATAAATATTTCAGGCTGTGTTAGTGGTCAGTATTGTGCAGCACACTCCTCCTCGCTATGGGAATTCATACGAGTTCCCTGATTGGTCCAAAGCTGTGGGCTGGATGTTGACTATGGCTTCCATCATCTGCATCCCCCTGGGAGCAGTGCATGAACTCTACTCCAGGAAGGGATCACTCATGGAGGTATATTATATTATATTATATTATATTATATTATATTATATTATATTATATTATATTATATTATAAAGTGTTGATTATGCAGTACTATGAAATATTTTGAAACTTTTACCCACGCTTTGCTCTCTTTCTCAGAGGTTAAAATCATCAGTAGTCCCCAGTGTGGATCTCATAAGAAACAGCAAATGTTGTTATGCACCAAGTTCAAAGAAGGGGAAATTGTGCCAAGATTATCAGAATTCATCAGAAGCTTTCTGAAATATGTTATTTTGGGCCAAAAATGCTGACATGCTGACCATGATGCTGACATTGTCAAGGTCACCTTGACCTTATATTGACCTCTGACCTCATATAACATCAGCTGTTGCATAAGAATTTCCAGGGTGGTGGGGGGGACACGGACTGTTCCTCTTGAAGGGTTGTATACAGGGGTAGGCACCATTATGGGCACCCAAACTGACAGCATTCAAAATTATTTTTGGGCTAAATACTTTCCATCTTCAGCTTCAGACTGCGGACTGATCAGACATAGACTTTGGAGCAAAAAAAACCTTTCACTTAAACAAGTGTTGGCCATCAACCACAAACGGACAAATGGAGTAGTGCAGTGCAATAGGCCTATGGCAGTAATTAAGCATCAAACTAAATACAGGAGTAGATTACAGTGCACTTAAATAGAAGTAATGTCATAACCTTACATTATGTGGCACCCCAGTTGCATCACATAGCCGTGATGAAGGCTTAATGAGCCACCCTCATTCTGGCCACCCTATGAATTTTCTTCTGGGGCCCCAGTAGTCATTGCTAGCTATTTAGTGATTGATGGTAAAACCTCAGATGAAAATACTAAAATAAATGTCTGTCACTGTCTTGTTGCTGTTATTGAATGTATTTGTTTTTGAGAGGCACACAGTTGAAACTCAATGCTCTTTGTACAAGGTTTCGGATTTCAGTTGAGAATAAATGTGTGAGTAAATGAATATTTGTCTATTTTTGCCTTATTTACACAGAGATGACATAAATTACTATAAACAAGTAATTTTTTTTTTTGCTTTTTTACATTGTCAGTTATACATGTTCATACATATGTTTTATCAGAGATGAATCCAGAGTGTTATCTACTGCAGTGACTTACATTTGTCAACTATCAATTACATCAGGGCCAGTCTCCCCAAAAGCAACTTAGGGCTAAGTGCCTTGCTCAAGGGCACAATGGTGGCAGCCGAGATTCAAACCCACAATTTCCAGACTACTAGCATGCTAGCCAGGTTCATTAACCACTACGTCCAGGCTCTGACAAATGCTGTGAGCGCAGACAGGTATTCTACCAGAATGGCAAGCTGGACTGAACATGTAGACTTCATGCCTTCATGATGGTTAACAAAATTTTAAATCAGAAGTTAACAGAAATATCTGTACATCGCGGTTCATTCACAAAGTAACCAAGTTGAACGAATGAGTTGCAATGTCCAGACATTTTTGCTTTCTCCATCTATGAAATCTGTCCTCCTGCAGACTTATACTAATGACAAGAGTACCACTGGAAATCAATTTAATGGTGGGGGGTGTTCATTAATTCAACAAAAATGTAGGAAATAAACATGGTGTCGGATGCAAGTATATAAGCATCATGTACTTCCTGCCTATACTTATACAGGCAATACTCTATAATTAATCCCTCACTACCTCACTACATCTTAATTTTTTGTTGTTGCTGTTCTTACCTGCCCTACTTTGTAATATGTGAATACTGTACTTACCTACTTCTTACATGATACTTCCTGGGTTGTAATGTAAAATACTATCCCATTTTTAAACAGGCCTTCATCTATCATTCAGTAAATGCCCATATCATGACAGTATCGTTGACATCATCCAGAGTCATATTGATTGCTTTATACTGTTGCATAGAAATTTCACCAAAGTATTCTGCAATAATTAAACAATTTAAAGGCACACCAATGAAGTATTTTATTCAACACAAAACCACTTTCTTCAAATTACAAAATACTGTTTTGTATTTGAAATGAAATGGGTATTTTAAATAGGCCTTCATGTAAATACCAGTCCCTGCCCCCCCCCCCCTTATACATGGAGCCAAGTCAAGCCAAGTTTGTTTGTTTGTGAATGCGTGCGTGTGTGTGGGGGGTGGTCCATGCATGTGTATGCGTATGAGTGTTTCAGTGTGTGTGTGAGTGTGCTTTAATATGTGCATTTTTGTACATACACACAAACAGCAGTATGGTCCCAAAGTCCATCTCATATAATATGCAGGAGAATGCGGTACAGAGTCAAAGTAATGAGTGACAGAGGCACTAACACAATGGTAACCCAACATGTACATCAGTAGCTGAGTTTCCATCCAACTTGTTAATAAAAGGATAAATTCTGACAAAATAGTGAACAATGTGAACTGAATGGGGCATAGAGAATGAAACTTAAAGGACAGACTTTTCCCAAATCACGGAAGTGATGGCAATAGGCAGTAGAGAGTAGCTTATGAGTAGGCATATGTTATTTTTAATAAACTTCTGGTGTATTTACAGATTTTACAGTGCCTTGTTTTATGAGTACAGACCCTATTTGCACAACTGTAAAAGTTTGGTACAATTCTATGCATTTTTAGTGGGGTAATTTACGAGATACAGTCTACGCTCCATAATCAACATCGCTAAGCTATAAGCTAAAATATTGCTTTAAAGTGAATTTCTGTGCCCCATTCAGTTAGTGTTAGCTGTCTCAAATTTTCAGCACTTGTGACTTTGAACAACGGCTATGGATTCACATCAGATTTTTCCTTTTTATTATGTAAAAAAAAAATCTATGGAAACACCTGCAAATTCGCCCTTGTCTCCTGATATGAATATAAATTTGATTTACTTCAGAGGTGTGGACTAATTCTTGATACAAATAAGGTATTATGTGATTAAAGTTGATGAAAACAGGGAATAATTCAGAGTAAAACGCGATGATTAGGAGTTCATGTGTTGAGTTGGTAGCACACATTGCCATTGGACTGCTACGAATTTGTGGATTTCCATCGAAATACATTCATGCACTGGCATCCACAGAGTGTTTGTCGTCTTTTACTGACATTTACCTCAAGATGGCGCTGACAAGCAAAACATCTTCAGGTAGGCCTAATGTTAGACTACTGGCTTTAGAAAAAGTCCTCTTCAAAATCTTTCTGTACACAGAGTTAGAGACACTTCAGTTTGTCTCCTTACTACCACAGAAGCGAAATGTGATTTTGAACCTCAGAATGGGCTTAAAATAGCGTTTTATATCGGTACAATGACATGGCCCACGCACAGCAATTTTATCACTTTTCGGGTGAAATCGTAAAAAACTTTCTCAAAACACATCCCATTGACTTTATTCTGCTACAAACTCAACGTTTGAACCCCTAATCAATTATACATTATTTCTTTCATTTTCTGTATTTTCGTTAAATGCGAAGATGAAATGTGATGAAACCCCGCTACCTTTTGTCTGCCTGAAACTACAGGAAATATGAACAAACTACAGTCATACATCACTGCTACTCTTGTGTTGGGTTTAATTTTATCAAAAAATCATTAATTCCTCTCAGTCAAGGCTCAGCATGACAAAAGTGTACAGCCACAGCAAATACAAATGTTGTATATTTTGCACATTCAGAATTTGTCACTATGTCAAAATCTAAAATTGCTTCAGTCACTCCACCCAGTATCCATTAAGCCTTAAAATGTGGACAATAATTCATTCTTGTGTGTGTGTGTGTGTGTGTGTGTGTGTGTGTGTGTGTGTGTGTGTGTGTGACCCAGGTGCATTCTTCATTTCTCTGTGCATTACCAATGCTGCAAAGTTCACCATTGGCCAGTTCACACAGAGTGGACCTATACATGCTTTTATGAAAATATGCCCATTACTCAAAGGTAATGTGTATGTGTGTGTGTGTGTGTGTGCAGAGCTGGAGTTTAGAAATAACCAGGGGCCACACAATTAATATAGTAGGCTGATGTATGCAATAAGATTAGAACTTTTCAATATTATAGTGTGTGAAGCAAGAAGACAGAAGTCCCATGCTCAGAGAAGTTGTAGAATTATTACACATCCATGTTGAGGTCAGTGAAGAATAACCAACCATTTAAGATGTTTATATTTTGTGGAATATAGAGGTATTGGTTAGGGTAATAAGGAGCTCATAACACATATTAAAAATATTTGTGTGTGTGTGTGCACGCATGTGAGTGTGTGTCTGTGTGTGTCAGGAGGGGGATTGTGCACTGTCGTGGTCTCCTTCATCCTCAGCAGCTACTTCAACGTGTGTGAGTTGGACCCTCTTATAACTCTTCAACCCCTTCAGCTCCCTGTTGCCGTAGCAGTCATGCAACAACACCTGGAACATTCTAGAAACCTGTTCTGATGAGTTCACTGTCAACGACACATCCCAACAGTCAGCCAGCCAACAGTTCTTTAAGTAAGATAGAAGTCTCTTGTAAAGATGCAGTCAGTGATGCTAAGCAGTTTGTAAACATTTTTTGTAAAAACTGGATAAAGAAAGACTCCAGTAAATCAACCCACAACCCTGTTGTTCGAGTTCACTGAGAGCTGTCGGGAAGCAGAAGAATGAGACAATTTGGCACAACATAGACTGAATAGCGAAACAGCAACTAATACTAACTGAAATGGACAAGGAAACTCAGCCAGCTCAGTCTGCCGGTTTGCAAATTCAGTCTTTGTTGTACCAAATTTTATTCTACTTCCAACAGACACCACTTGGTGACATTGAACAACATGACTAGGGGTTAATTACCCTTGATCTTTCTCTAGATATGTTCTCACAACTTATGATGTCATATCTCCATGAATTGGAAATATAGCAGGGGTAGCAAGTCTTTTAAAAAGTAATGCTGAGTCTCTCTGTAAGCACAGAAGGGAGGGGTGAGCTATCTCTCTGGCATGTTTTGTTTGGTCCTTATTGTGCTGAACAGTATTTTCTGCTAAGAAATTTCACAAAAAAACACAAACATACAGAATGCAGTGTCATCTACTTTCGCTGACTGAACCTTTCCAGGAGCTCAGGATCTGAGTCGTCTTGAGCATCGCTGATTGATATTATATTTATATTTATGCATTTAGCAGACACTTTTATCCAAAGTGACTTACATTTTTGTCAACTATCAATTGTTCAGGGCCAGTCTCCCTCTAGAACAACCTAGGGTTAAGTGCCTTGCACAAGGGCACAACGGTGGCAGCTACTTGCATGCTAACCAGGTTCCTTAACCGCTACGCTACCACCTCCCACTGGCCTAGCTCTAGCAAACTTGAATGAAAGTCTGGACAACACATAACATAGCACATAGCACACATAGCATATGTTTTATGTTTGGTTTATTGATTTATTGACATTGCTTTTAGATCATTTTGAATGTTTATGACTAAGGTTTGCAAGACACAGAGTGCAGTGTTGGGGTGCTATGTGTAGCTACAGACTCCTGGAGATCAGTGAAGGTCTGGAAAACATAAGCAGCATGCAATGGGAGTTGCTTGGTTGCCTCATCCTCTTCTTTCTCTAATCTTTTCATGTTCTGTGCCTTGCGAAATCACAGTCTTACAGCGGACACCTTTAAATACGTATTTTAATGAATTGTGCACTATCCTTTTGAAAACCAAACACTGCAGGCTGTGTTAGTGGCCAGTATTGTACAGCACACTCCTCCCCGCTATGGGAAGTCATACGAGTTCCCTGATTGGTCCAAAGCTGTGGGCTGGATGTTGACTATGGCTTGACTATGGCTTCCATCATCTGCATCCCCCTCTACTCTAGGAAGGGATCACTCATGGAGGTATTTCGTATTAGATTACATTACATTAGATTAGTAGATTCAAAAGATGCAACCCAGTCCTGAGACAATACTTAAGCTCAATTAAGCTCTGATATTAAGCTCTAATAAGCTCATCATTACATCATTATTTGTACCCATAATTGCACATTCACTCAAGAATATCCTCAGGAACCTTTCCCCCTGTTCTACCCTGGTCTGCCCCCTAGAGGTTAAGATCCTCTATCACACCCAGTTTGGAGCAGGAGCTTCCCCAAGGATCCCATCAGGAGCAGGACATCATCTTAGACCTATCTAAGAGACCAGAGGATGGCTGTATATGAAGACACACACACACATGTGCACCAGCACACACACACACACACACTCACTCCCACACATATTAAGCAAAGCTTCAACTTGAGAACTGCTGTGCCCACCTCTACAACTTCTCCCCTTCATGAGAGGATACTGTGTCTGTTACCAATCCAAAGAGATCCTATGTTGTTCACTGGACAGCACATGAGGTCACCAGGGGTCATCAGGGGTCATCAGGGAACTACAAGCCCTTCAGAGGCACATAGCCCAATCCAAACAGGAGCAGAGATCTTTGCCCCTGTCCAAGGTTCAGTGGGACGGCAGTGTTTAGCTAAAGGTTTGATCAGGGGCTGCTGGTAGGAGGATTTGTAACCAGAGAATGTGTGTGTGTGTGTGTGTGTGTGTGTGTGTGTGTGTGTGTGTGTTGTTTGGAGACGGACATAGCTCTTCACACAGAATTCCTGAAATGTTAGGGGATGCCACCTGTACACACCTGTAAACTTTTTCATTACCTGTGGCTGTGCTTCCAATTAGAAATAAACTACATTCAGCACGGCGTGGTTTCTGATATGGGCGACATGAGCAGTTGCCCTTTTAAAAAAGGGTCAATGCCTCTCCTGGAATAAATAGTGCATTTAAATCCTGCATTCATGACCCAGCTCTTCCAAGAATATCTCCTGGCTTGAATGTTGAGAATGCACTTAACCTCTTATACTTAATCTCTCTTTTATACTGCACTTTTATTACACTATTGAACTTTCAACTTAAAATAGTGCAGTTTTTATGTTAGCAACATGCACTCTTTGTTAGTTTCTTTCATTGTGTTGTAGCTTTGGATAAAAGCGTCTGGTAAATCCATAAATGTAAATGTAAATTTAATCGCAGGTGACACAATTATCTTTCAAAAGCTGTGGTATGGTTATATCTGCTCTAAGGGTGCAGGTAAAGGTATTAATTGAAACTAGACAACCAGGTGCATCCATTGGTGCCACTTGTCAATTCTGCTCTAAAAATCGCTTACATTTAGGCAAGTAAGCAGCTCAGTTCTGAAATGTTTTGTGATCGCATGGTTTACGGACAAGTGCAACAAGCAGCAGAACTTGATCATGGTATAGCCCTTTGTTAATCATCATAAACAGGCAAGCCAGGTTAACTTCAAGGGAAGCCTCTTCCAGGGTAACCTATGCAAACAGTATAATCTCTATTTGCCTGAAACTCTGAAAAAATGGCATTCAGACAGGAAAAAAAAAAAAAAAAAATCAGAGGGAGTGTTAGCCCAGGGCACCGGACAAGCTAGGACCACTCCTGTTCAGTGCTAGTCTGTACATGTGATCCCAGTCCCTGATTCTCCACAGTTTACCACAGAAAGAAAGAACTGAGGAGAGCAGTAGGATGCAATAAATATGCTTTAGCCACAATAGCCTGTGGTCTTTAGTGTAAATGCTTTGAAAGTACATGTCATTTCAATTCCAAATGCAAAGATCAAAATAACTAAATGCACTTCTAACTTTTATCCACTAGTGGCACTAGAGTGCTAGCAGGTGTGCCCTGAAGGGCGCCAACATAACAGGGGATCCAGGGGAGGGTCTAAAATCACTGTCACAAATTTCAAACCTGCACAGATTCCTAGAATCGAAGAAGAGCAGAATGGCAATATAACACAGCCTCTGGTGATTCAACCCCAATGGGATCAGAAGTGCTGCTGTAACAGTCGTGGTCAGGTGAGGAAAATTTTTAACACAAGGGATACAAGGAATTGTGTGTTGGATCTTCTTTCTTTTTCTCTAAACTATATCAGAGTCACACTGTCAGTGTAAGTACAATATGTATCAATGTATTTGATGAATGTAAATGTTTGTGTGAAGCACTTGATGCATGAATAGTTACTGACAGACATTATCCTATCAGGTCGCTTTGTGGCTTTTCAAAGGACTCTTGCTTTTGGGTCCTGCAGGTGAGCTGTGGTAATCTTAGTCTCCTGTGAGACCTCTATAGCTTTTAAAGACTATATAGAACCCTTCCAAAAACTACCACCAGACTATGATGCCTTGCTACTACTATCTTTGCTTCATCCCAGAGCTTATCACCTGTGAAGGAACCAAAAAGCAAATATTTAGCCCCAGTTCTGAGCAAGCATGGTGCTAAGCAAAGAGCACTCCAGGAGCCACAGACCTGGACAGCAGCAGAGAGGCACCTGGAGCCGCCGACTGGAGTTCGTCTTGGCCTCCATCGGCTATGCGGTGGGCTTGTCCAACGTGTGGAGGTTTCCATACCTCTGTTACAGAAGCGGAGGGGGTAAGGGTGAACTGATGAGCAGAAATCTCACAAAGCAAACAAACAACAGAAATACAAGTAACAAATAAGTGAACAAATGCTAGAAGTTGAAGAAACCTTGATGTTTACTGTTTAAAATGCTCCCCAACTGTGGAATGCATTGGTCTTTCAATGTGTAGCATGTGTGAAAGAGTATTGATCAGTTTTGTATCCTCAAACTTCCATAGAGCTAAGACTGTTATACTGATAGATTTATGTCTGAGAACATTTCATGTTATGTTTTCATTAGATGCTCCTCAGGATGGAACAAAATGGCTCCAAATTGATTTGTCAGCAGTGTTGCTATTTCTAAACTCACATGATTTTCCATGTCAACAAAAAAAGCCATTCAAGTCATCAACCTTTCAGCTGATAGCCTAGTTCTTACCAGGGTCCAGTGCAATGACACAGATTGGGGCTTCCCTAGTTACAGCGGTGAAAAGAAGGATTTGATGTGTCAACATTTTTTTCAGTTTTTTAGGTATTTCCGATTGGACTATTGACATGAAATTTTGACCAGACATTGGTTTTAACCCAATTCCAAATTCTACAAATGTAAAGAAAGCAGAATTCTAAAGCCCAAAAATACTAATCTAATACGCAATAAAGTGAAATGGCAGAGAGAAAAGTATCGAACACACCAAGAAGAAGCAGGAAACCAATACCAGTAAAGGCAAGGAATGAGCTGGAATCTGTTAGTAGTGTGAAGGTAATTCCTCCTCTTATCTGTGCATAATAACATCATCCAGGTTAGTACATTTTGGTGGGACACAAAAAGGTTTTTCAATACTGAGGTGTGGCACAAGAATGGCTAATGGTGGTGAAGGCAAAGAGCTCTTCCAACACATCTGCAACCTTATTTTGGCAAATGCATATCAATCCAGCTGTTCACAGATGTATTACAAAACCTCTGACCAGTAAGCACCACTGGGAGCATTATCTGCATGATGCATCAAACGGACACTCAACATAGTTCATAGCTGCAAGTCTATTCAGGGAGTCAGAGGGATAGTCAGACGTGTACCTCAAGAGTAAAGGACCAATCACAAAGAGCTCAAGAGCCAAGGACCAATCACAAAGAGCTCATTTAAGACTTGGAGGCAGCAGGAACATTTGTTACAGAGAAGACACACACAGTGATTTACTCCATTGGCTTCTAATAGGCACACACCATAATGCTCCATTCCTGAAGAAAAACATGTCTAAGCGTTTTTCCCACACAACAATAATGTGGCTGATAAAGTGTCTTGTACAACACCTTTATAACAAAACTCATTTTGTAGTCCACCAAATCTACTAGCTGGGCTTAAACGTATATGTGCTGGTGGGAGGCATAAATGGCTTCAAACTACTTATAAATTTAAACTTATTTCTTACTTTTTAAGCACAGTTTTTTCTTAATGTGTTCAATACTTATCCTCTGTCATGTCATCTCATTACATATAACATTATGTTGGTGGTTGGAATTTCAGATTTTGTTACATGTGTGGATTTCTTGTGTTATTACCAATGTCTGGTGAAAAAAATGTATGTCAATAGTCCAATCAGAAATACATGTGCTGAAGAAAATGTTGACATGTTCAATACTTATTTTCACCGCTATATATGATGAGTGATAACGTAACAGGAAAATTAAACTGACAATGAGGGAAGTGATTTGTTAAGTGTTTGTTATGTATTGCAGTGTTACACAGTGTTTATGACATAAATACAAACTTTATTATGACAAAAATGTGTGTGTGCGTGCATGTGTGTGTGTGTGTGTGTGTGTGTGTGTGTGTGTGTGTGTATGTGCATGTGTGTGTGCTTGCGTGCATGTGTGTGTGTGTGTGTGTGTGTGTGTGTGTGTATGTGCATGTGTGTGTGTGTGTATGTGCATGTGTGTGTGTGTTTTTCTCCACACACAGGTGCATTCTTTATTCCCTATTTCATCATGGTGTTTCTGTGTGCCCTACCCATGGTGTTTCTGGAGTTTTCCATTGGCCAGTTCACACAGTGTGGGCCTGTACAGGCTTTTGTCAAATTATGCCCATTGCTCAAAGGTATGATGGGATTTATCTATCTCTCTGTCTGACTGACTATCTAGCAGTGGTTTTGGAGCTCTTGAATCAGGCAGGGCAACATTTCTTTCATATTCTATAGGTGTGTGTGTGTGTGTGTGTGTGTGTGTGTGTGTGTGTGTGCGGTGGGGTGGAATTCATAAGAGTTTATCAATAATGATGCCTTCTACTTATCTACCCAATACTTTAATTTTCTTATCCATTCCTTACTATTTAGAAAGCAGTCTACACAGGTGTTTAGTATCAACATATAGGTCTATAAAGTAGCCTTTACTACTGAAGTGACCACAGTAGCTTATTAGAATGAGGGAAACCATGCAGAACCATGTAGAACTTATATATTTCAATTTTGAATTCAGAAAGACCATTGACCTCATGCTGGAGGAATTGATAATGCCAGAGGAATAAGAATCCAGTACATTCACGTTTCTACTCAATTCCTCATCCTTGATTCCCACCCCTGTGTGTGTGTGTGTGTGTGTGTGTTTGTGTGTTGTTCCCAGGAATTGGCGTGGGCACTGTGGTGGTCTCCTTCATTTTCATTGGCTACTTCAACACCCTCATGAGTTGGATCCTCTTCTACCTCTTCAACTCCTTCAGCTCCCCGTTGCCATGGCAGTCATGCAACAACACCTGGAACATTCCAGAATCCTGCTCCGTTGGGTTCACCATCAACGACTCCCTCAGACAGTCAGCCACACAGCAGTTCTTTAAGTGGGTAACCAACCAACAGGCTAGTGCATAATCAGTCAATTTTTATGGTGCGTGAAGTTAGAAATTTATTTCTAATATAAGACAAAACAAGTGTGTGAGTGAATGCACTTAACCTCTTATACTTAGTCTTTCTTTTATACTGCACAAAGCTGAAAGACTCAGTCAGTCACCTCATGCCTTGTCTGTCTTGTCATGCCCTGCTACATTAGTAGTGTACTTAGGGTACTCTATGTCTTGTCTTGTCATACCTGTTATGTTAGGTAGTAGTACTAGGCAAAAGTAGCCTTAAGCTACTTGCACGTATTTATTTATACAAACTAGGACTAGAATTGTCCTGTCTTGTTGTGCATCTGCACTTTACTGTTGTCCATGTACACGCATGGGATAGTGGGAAACGTAATTTCGATTCCTTTGCATGTCAAGTACATGTGAAGAAATTGATAATAAAAGCAACTTTGAACTTTGAACTTTTATTACACTATTGCAACTTAAAATAGTGCTGTTTTTATGTTAGCAATATGCACTCTTTGTTAGTATCTTTCATTGTGTTGTAGCTTGAATGTTATCCTCTTTTGTAAGTTGCTCTGGATAAAAGTGCCTGCTAAATGAAGTGCCTGAAATGTGTGACGGTTGGCAAAACTAGTTCAGCAAAAACTCTCCCAAAGCACACATCAGGGCTAATATTGTGTGTTTCTGTGTGGTGTGTGTGTGTGTGGGGGGGGGGGTGCTGTGTACAGCAACAGACTCCTGGAGGTCACTAGAGGGATTGAACATATGGGAAGCATACGCTGGGAACTACTTGGCTGTCTTATCCTCGCCTGGGTGATTGAATACTTCAGTATCTTCAAAGGGGTCAAACTAACTGGCAAGGTATCGTGCTGCTCATGCTGGTCTCTTCAATGCTGTGTGATTGATACACACACACACAAACACACACACACAAACACAGGTGGTGTAATTCACTGCTCTCTGTCTCCCTCTACTGGTGGTGTAATTCACTGCTCTCTGTCTCCCCTACAGGTGGTATACTTTACTGCACTGTTTCCCTACACAATACTCTTAATCATGCTGGTGTACACCTCCAGACTGCCGGGAGCTGCAGATGGCATCCTCTTCTTCCTCACACCCAAGTGGCATAAACTCCTAGAGGTCCAGGTAAGCAGCCCGTAAACTTCCACGCACCACATGCAACGATCTGGACTCCATAGCTCTTTTTCACTTGTTTCCAGCGCTTTCTACATGAAGGGAATGAGAAAGAAATGAGAGAGAATCAACCTCCAGAATCAATTGAAACCTAAAAGATGCCAAATGAAACACTTTGAAGCTGTGGACATGAGTTTCAGTGTCAGACTGTGGATGTGTGGATGTGAGGACCACATCAGTCACCTCTCACTCTCTGTGATGTGTTTGCCCCCCTCACCACCCTTTTCTCAGGTTTGGATCGACGCTCTCGCACAAATCTTCTTCTCCATCGGCGTTGGCTTTGGAGTCATGGTTTCCATGGCCAGTTATAACCACTACAGCTACAACATACTCAGGTTTTCACAAAGACATAAAGAAACAGTTAGAAAAGATTTTTTTCTTTACTTGCAAGTAAACAACAGCAAACGTAGGGCAATATTTTGGTAGCCAAAATAAATAATTCATGCACAGTGTTTATCAGTACCTGAAAAAACACATATTGTAGCATTTAAAAGCAACAGAAACAACTGCTGATCCTTTAAATGTAATTTCTATGTAATCTCACTAGTCTATTTTGAAAATGTAATCTCAATGTAATCTCACCGGTCTATTTTAAATGTAATCTCTATGTAATCTCACCAGTCTATTTTTAATGTAATCTCTATGTAATCTCACCAGTCTCACCAGTTTTTCCCTCTTTAGAGATTCTGTCATTGTGACCTTGGCCAATTCTGCCACCAGCATCTTCTCTGGATTTGTTGTCTTTGCAGCTCTTGGACACATGGCTCACATTCTTAATCTGAGTATTGAAGATCTTGCTGTCGGAGGTAACTGGTGATTGGTAGATCTGATCCAGTCACTTGCATAATTTGTTTTAAATCTCATTGAAATGAGTGGATGAGGTATGGAGACAGAACCTCCCTCCCATCTGTCCAGGTCCTGGTCTTGCATTTGTGGTGTATCCTGAGATCTTGGCCACCATGCCAGTCCCTCAGCTCTGGGCTTTCCTCTTCTTCCTGATGCTGCTCTGTCTTGGACTCGACAGTCAGGTAAACACACACTCTCAAGAAAACCAGATTTCAAGCACACACTCTCAAATAAACCAGATTTTAGTGTACTGTAAAAGCTTGAAGGTAAGATAGAAAATGTAATTCCAGAGAATTAACAGTGCATGAACATGCAAACCATAACTTAGTAGCAGTAGTAGTAATGTGCAATTTGGAGCATTTTCATGCAGTCTAATAAGAAGACTTTGAAGAACAGTAATGATCGCTGGCATACGGCTTGGGCCCATTCAAGGCATAAGTTGCAAGTTGTTTCTCCACTGTACCACTGCCACTGTAAAGTATTACAAGTTACTGTCAAATCATTTGATTGGTTAATAAGTACTATACATGCCATGTGACATCAAATGACATTAAGTAAATAATTAGACACATTCCACTGTGTCGGTCTCCCATCTGTACATACAGAATGAGTCTGTCTTTAGAAGACTCCCCTGATTAGTTCAAAGCATCAAGCACTCACAGTGTTTGGACATGTACCTCAGACTGGTTGTTTTAAACACTCCCACTTCTTCTCCACAGCCTGTGTGTTTGTGTCTATGTGTCTATGCGTGTGTGTGTGTGTTTTTTAGTTTATATCTTGTCGTCTGCTCCCTGCAGTTTGCCCACTTGGAGCTGGTGGCCACGTGTGCAGTGGACTGCCTGGGCCCAAAGCTGCCTGCGTGTCTGAAGCGTAAGGAGGTCCTGCTCATGCTGGTCAGCTTGGGGAGCTTCCTGGTTGGCCTACCCTGTGTCTTCCAGGTAACCCTCAACCTCAACCCAGTTACACACTTTACACAAGAACTCCAGTTACTCACTTTACACAAGAAGCATGGATTACATTTCACACAAGAACTTGAGTTTTACTACACTCCACACCAGCTACACTCAAAACCCCACAGCTTGGATATTGGTATATTGAATATTGGAGTCCTAGGCTCACTGCTCAGAGCCTAGATATTGGGACTCAGTCATTGTATAGGTACCAGATCTACTGTGGTCTATAGCTGTGGCTAACGCTAACTGCCTGATTTCCTCACCTCACACAGGGTGGAGTGTACATGTTCCAGCTGATGGAGCATTACACAACTGCAGTCTCAGTGCTTGTCATGGCTGTGCTGGAGATCGCTGCCATCAGCTGGATACTGGGTAGTACTGCACCATGTTTGAAACAGATAGATAGATAGATAGATAGTACTAGTTTTAGTTTCAGTGTATCAGTTTATTTTTGTGTTCTATTGTTCCACGTGTTTTTATGATCACCGTCAGACTCAGTACACCCTGCCAACTCCCCTCTCTCTCCATCTATCAATCTGTCAATCTCTTTCTATCAATCTATCAATTTTTTTCTCTCTCTCTTACCCTCTCTGTCTATCTATCTATCTATCTATCTATCTATCGACCTCTTTGTCTCTCTCTCTTTCTCGCTCTATCTATCTCTGGAATTTCTAGGTCTAAACAGATTTTCTGCGATACTCAAAAAAATGTTGGGGAAATCACCAAATATTTACTTCAAGGTCTGCTGGCTGGTCATCACTCCAGTGATGGTCATGGTGAGTTCTACAATTCTATAATTCTACAATTCTATACATGTCTTTTTCACAAGTTATCATCCCAATATGTTTCTCAGTCTCACCTGTATACTCGTGTGTGTATGTGTGTGTGTGTGTGTATTTATGTAGGCTATATTAGTCACAAGTATAGTACAGCACACTCCTCCCCACTATGGGAATTCATACGAGTTCCCTGATTGGTCCAAAGCTGTGGGCTGGATGTTGACTATGGCTTCCATCATCTGCATCCCCCTGGGAGCAGTGCATGAACTCTACTCCAGGAAGGGATCACTCATGGAGGTATATTATAATATACTGTATATACTGTATATACTGTACTGTATATGTCTACCTCAGTAGACATATCCCTAACATATTATATTATACACATTAGTATATTAAATAGTAACACTGCACCTGTGCAAACTAGCATTAAGTAGAAAATGCCCATCCCCCCCTGATCTGCACTGTTGTCTTCCTCAGAGGTTGAGATCTTCAGTTGCTCCCCAGGTGGAAGTGGAGGTTCCCCAAGGATCCCACCAGGAACAGATCTGCCTATCCAGCAAAGAATGATCAATTTCATACACTTTATAGTTTCACAATATGGACAACAATTATTTACAACTTTCACAATTCTATAATATCCAATACAAACTTTAACATAAAGTAGGCCTAATGTTAGTACAGTATTGCTGATAGTTGTTCAGTGAAGTATTGTGGAGTTTGTTTTTTAAGAAGTTTACTGTAAAACGTTGATTTTTTTAATTGGGTTATAATTGAGTGTAATGGTGTCAGTAAGCATCAGTCTAGACAAACAAATTGTTTCTGACTCCTGGTCCTGATGTGTGGCCAAGATCTGCTGAATGAACTGGCAGGATGTTCCCAATTAAATGACTTAAAAACTAAACTATGCTCCCTCCCTCCCGTTCTGTTTCATTCTCAAGCGGTTCTCCTGTTCTTTGTCTTGGAGTGCCTGTAGGAAGGCTGGCTGTGGTCTGTGCCTCCAAGACATACTTTGGGTGGTTGCTTCCAGGATGGTATGTCCTCGCTTCTCCACGGTTTACATTTGATGAAAACTATCTCGATGAAATTTGATGCCTCTCCCCCCTGTAAGCCGCACACCGCATTCCACACATAGAGGAGGCTTATGTTGCGTGAGAAGCCGCTGATTTCCACGGAATATTAAACTACAGCACTGGTTTTGACGGCCTTGACTCTACGAACAGTTCATGTTGGCCTTGATGCTGCGGCTTAAAACGTTCGGTTTCCACAACCGACGTGGATTTTATCAGTTCTCCATATGTGCAGAGATGCTGAGTGGGTAAGTAGCTACCTTGGCTATGTACCGTTGAACAGAACACAGCAGAGAGAAAGGCAATGTAGCCGAAGTAACATTGCGAAATACATTTTGAATTGCGTGTATTCATTCCTTACCATTATATCCATAAATACATACATTTTGGCTATTACCCTCGCCATCAGATTTCACTAGGCTATTACGCAATAGCCTGTAAATATGTTGATAAACTTTGTCTCTCTCTTCTCCGCGAAGACCAGTTGAAGAGCAAGTTTACTCTTGTCCCTGTCAAGTGAAATAAGCTCCAAGCTTCAAGAGTTTTCAGGACAAAAAGAACATTGGCTTTTAACAGCACTATGTTGCGTCATGAATGATGAAAGTCGTTTGTCGTCAATTCCAACTCTTTAAAAGGCTTACAGAAAGTGAATTGATTCACCTTAATTACGCTATCATAAAATCAGTTGATGGTCACAAGCACCTTGATACGGTTGCGAACTGTTTTGGTGTCTGTTGGAAGCTGGAGTGTGAAGAGTTGGAAAGACGAGGTCAGAACGCGGACAAAGGGTCTCGTCTCATACCGCCCCCTGGTGGAATTAATATTTACCCAGCAGCTGGGAGCGATTAGATTGCAACCAAACTCTCATCATTCAGATCTATTTCTGGACTACGTTTCCAGGAACTGTTCCCATCACAACACTTTGAGACGAAATCCAGTACAGTTGGACCGAAGGGATGATTAAAGAGGTTGTGTTTTTGTCACCCTTCCAAAACTCCCAGCAGGGTACCTCTGTCTTATCTTGAAACATACTACTGCCGGGCTGTGTTTAAGCCGAGTCAGTGTATCTCTGCCTGTGACTTGTTCATCATGCTGCATATCTGCTTTTGTAATTACAGCAAATGGAAAAGAGTTTCCTGTCTGCATCTGATCAGCCAATGGTCAGTGTATGTGTGTATGTGTGTGTGTGTGTGTGGTGTGTGTGTGTAAAGGATAGGGAGTTGCATCTGCATTTCTAATCAGCTGTTATTGTTCACTAGTGGTCCCTAGCTCTGCTGGGTGCAGTCTCAGTCTCAGTCTCCTCACGGCTCCCCTGGCTTACTTGGCCCTGCTGAGGGGGAGCAGGAGGAAGTCCAACTGACTGTGGGGGAGTGCAGAGAGGGAGAGCATTTGTGTGTGTGTGTGTGTGTGAGAGAGAGAGAGAGAGAGAGAGAGGGAGGAAAACAAAGAGTGATCAGTGGGTGCTTCCTGTGTGAACTCTCGTAAGAGGAAGAGACACACACAGGGAGGGGCAGCTGTAGAGCTTCTTCCTTCAAGTCTTCTCTTTACTCTCAAAAAAGAAGTTCACTCTCCTGCGGCATCTGAAACATCACAGAGGTAAACAACAGCAGCAGCAGGTAGACTTTAAATGTGTGCATTTCGTTGTGTGCAGCTGTCAATCATCTAGGAACAGGAGCCACGGCTAAAGGAGTAAGTCACCTGCTTACACCACTTCCTGTCCTCCCTGCAGCCATGGTGTGTGTGTGTCTGTAGAGAGAGAGATGTGCGTTTTAGGGTTTGAATGTGTGTGAGATCACAGTGGCAGTGTAGATGTAGGCTGGCCTGGCATACTAATGAAAGTATTGCTGAATGGCTCTTTGTTTGAGTCGTGGGTCATTTCTGTGTGTGTGTGTGTGTGTGTATGTGTGTGTGACAGATAACTCACTGAATTATGTTTTCATAGCAGACATGAGGCTCGTCATGGGACTGCACCATGAGGCCTACAGTTTGCCTTTTTTTCTCAATAGCTCAAAGTGGTCTCTATCCCTGCGTTGGATGCTTGCGCATGTGTGTGTGTGTGTGTGTGTGTGTGTGTGTGTGAGTGTGAGACCTTTGTCTTTCCCTGCAGGGTCAAAGGCTCCGAGGACATGGATCAGGTACATCAGGATCATGTGAAGATTGGAGAGGACAAATATGTGACCAAGTAAGAGATACACACACACACACACTTACACACACCCCTCTCCCACCTCATGCTAAACACAGGTTTGAGGACCATAGCTTGGATCTTGTATGAGATCAAAATGACTATGTGTGCCCTTTAAATAACTCACTGTGGGTAATGTGGGTTGTTCAAGGCAGTGATCGTCTCAGCAAAAATGTAAAAATTAAAGACAGAAGAGTTAACCTAAGACTGTCTATCTGGATTGGCTTGTATGTAAGAGCTGTTTATGCATTCAGTGCATACGTATGCGCATGGATCATTTAGTGTTTAAATAAATAACCGTATGTGTCGTAAATGTCGTGTATGTGCTGTAATAGCACATTTTAGACTGGAACCACTTTTCTGTGGTTACACGGTTGCACTGTGCATTTAAATGCAAGGTCATTCTGTGCTTACAGGAAATCGTTGCTGTCTCATCTCAGGACTTACAACATTTATTATGAGGGCCAGTCACTTCAGCTTCGTCACAGAGAGGTTGGTGTGAATGTGTGTGTGTGTGTGTGTGTGTGTGTGTGTGGTTAATGTGCTGTGTAACCAGTTTCCCCAGCAGTTTACCAAAACACATTGTTGCAAAGCCAAGAAAATGTAAATGAAGAGGAAGAAATATCATTTATTTCAAGCCGTTATCATTTTTGTTTATTGATGGTGTCACAGATTGTTATTGTTTTGTTCTTATTGTTGTTGATTAAGTCGTTGTTGTTGTTCAGAGGTAGCCATACTTTTCTGTTTGTGGGCCACATACTGAAAAATCTAAGCTGGAAAATTAAGAACACCAGTTTTCAACCAGTTCACACATAAAAGAGCAACTGCAGTTTAGATCTGAAAACTCCCATGGCGTCTAAAACATTCTACATGATGTTATATTGCTTAACAATACCATTGACAAAGATGTGACACTAACTTAGATGATCGTTTCAATGAAAAAAACGGGCTTGTATAATGGATTAATGTAGCATTGGGTCTCATTACATGTTATTTTTAGATGATGGTGGCAAATGAGCACCAGGCCGTAGTATGGCCACCCCTGTTGTAGTTGTTTGCATTTGTTGTTTAAGACACTGATCTGTATGTTGTTGTTGTAGTTGATATTGTTCATGATGCAGTCATTGTGGCTTATTGATTCACCTTTGTGATTGGTGTGATTGGTGTTATAGCAGTGTTGTCTCTGTGATTGGTGTGTTATAGCAGTGTTTTGTCTGTGATTGGTGTGTTATAGCAGTGTTGTTTATGTAATTGGTGTGTTATAGCAGTGTTGTTTCTCTGATTGATGATATGTTCTGTGTTGTTGTGATGGATGATGTGTTTTATCATGTTGTTGTATTTGATAACGTGCTTTAATTGTGTAATTGTTGTAATTGATTACATGTTATTGTGTGTTGTTGTTGTTGTGATCATGTGTTTCAAGAACATTCTTTTTGTGATTGATAGTTGATGTTCTTATTTTGTTCTGAGCACAGGAGGAGGGGGAGCTGATTGTAGAGGGTTTGCTCAACATCTTCTGGGGGCTTCGACGACCAATCAGACTACAGATGCAAGATGACCAGGAGCCAATCAGATCCCCTCCATCACCCATATCACCGCCCACAGCAGACAAGAGAGAGTTAACAAGGTAAAACACAAATAATAAAACACAAAGACTTCAAAGGTAAGCAACAAATTATAAAACACAGGGCGACTTACTAAGGTAAGACAAACTGTAAAACACAAAATAGAGTTAACAAGATAAAACACAAACAATAAGGGACCATAAAAGAGAGGGGCTTGACAAACAAACAGACTCTGGGAAAGTTTCTCAGGCCTGGATAGACTCTTCTTCAAGCTGGTGAAATGCTGTGGTATTTGTATGATGTACATGTAAATTTAAATTTATGCATTTAGCAGACGCCTTTATCCAAAGTTACATTTGTCTGCTGTCAGTTACATAATGGGCAGTCTCCCCTAGAGCATTGTAGGGTTCAGCCTTGCTCAAGAGCACAATGGTGGCAGCGAACCCACAATTTTAAGGTTCCTTAACTGCTACGCCACCACCACCTCCTGTGTATGTACGATGTGATGTTTCTTCTTCCTCAGGAGGGGAGGTCTGAAACAAGCTCCGCCTACAATCAAGGTCACCGGCCCCCAGGGCCAATCATTTGAAGGCTCAGCTCAGGGTATTCAGGACACTAGTTTTTGCAAATCAAATTTGGCTCATTTATCCAAAGATTCATATATTGTATGTACTATAAATATATTACTGCTAATGCAATGTTTGTGTATGCGCGTGTGTGTGTGTGTGTGTGTGCGCGTGTGTTTGTCTGTCTTAGTCGAGTCCGAGTCCACACACATTCTGAGGACACGTAGTGATGTGGGCGGGAGAAGGCAGGGAGCTAGAAGGATCAAGAGACACAGGTGCTCCATCAACGGCCACTACTATAACCATAAGGCAAGCCTCTCTCAACACTCACACACACACACATCATGATTTACTTAGCACCCCTTCCTACCCCACACACACACAGTCTGTCTATTCCTCATTCACTCTAGACCTCAGCTTCAGTCAACAGTGCCATTGTAGCTGGTCACCTGTGGTTACAGTTGTGGAATGGACAGTTAGACAAATCAGACAATTACTGGTTTAAGAAAAACGTTGGACAATTAGACAAATGGACAATTAGACAAATCAGGCAATTACGGGTTTAAGAAAAAGAAGCAGTAACACAAGGATCTCAGAAAAAAATGTAATAGAATAAACAATTCAGATGCTCATCAATGTTATAAACAGATAAATTGACCATAAAACCAAAGTGAATGCACGGGCAAAAACAGGCACTCTGTTCCAACTGATTAGCAGTCAGTTTAGCCCAGGGCTGGACGGGGACCAAAACATGACCCTGGCAGCCCACCATGATTATTTATACTGTATGCGGAGGCATATAACATACCAGAGGATGTATGCACACATTGTGTTGTTTCAGATATTAAATAATAGCACAATAGCCAACATGGAAGAGAGTGACCATGCTAAAAAAAATTAAACATTCTTTTATTCAATAATTTCATCTTTGTAAAGATGGCCACAGTACTACAGTTCCCATTTTGAAGCTTTCTCTCTCTCTCTCTCTCTCTCTCTCTCTCTCTCCCTTTCTCAGACGGCAGTGTTCACTCCAGCGTACGAGTCGGTGACAAACGTGCGTGTCAACAGTTCCATGACAACAGCCCAGGTGCTGCGAGTCCTATTAAAGAAGTTTAAGATCGAGAACAGCCCAGAGGAGTTCACCCTGTACCTCATCCACACTAGCGGAGGTTTGTGTGTGTGTGTGTGTGTGTATATGTGTCTATGTGTGCGTGTGTGTCTGTCTGTGTGTGTGAGTGTGTTATGGATGCTATTTAAAGTGTCTGTTTTTTCTGCATGGGAATGTTGGTTTGGAGTACCACACATTTACTATAAGATATCCTGTGCAAGTGTGTGTGTGTGTTTGTGTGTGTGTTTGTATACCAATCATTTATAGTATATTTTTCGTGTGCATGTGTGCATGTCCCTTGTGTTTGTGTTTGTGTGTGTGTGCGTGTGTGCCTATGCCTGTGTGTTTGTGTGTGTGTGTGTGTGTGTGTGTGTGTGTGTGTTTCAGAGCGTGTGCATCTCAAGAGTACAGACCACCCACTGGTCTTGCGGATCATGGAAGGGCCCTGTGAGCAGGTCAGCAAGATATTTCTGATGGACACAAACCAGGTGGAGGAGGTCACCCATGATGTAAGATGACACACACACACACACACACACTTATTTTAAACCATTGGTAACCCTGAGGCAAGATCCTCATAAATAATCATTACCTGATGTGTCCACCAGGTGGCGCAGTACATCAAGTTTGAGATGCCTGTATTAGAAAGCTTCATCAAGAAACTTAAGGAAGAGGAAGATCGAGAAGTTGAGAAACTGAAAAACAGGTAAAACATCTTCTGTTTCCACTTGTGTTTGTGTGTGTGTGTGTGAGTCTTTGTGTGTGTGTGTGTGTGTCTCATACATTAGAATTAGAGAGCATGTGAATATGGAAGAAAGTGCATGAATTAGTAATAACTATCTGTCTCGAGCATTTGTACTGAGTCCTCTATTGTGTATCCAGTAGTTGTTTTGTTTGTCTCTCTATCTCTCCAGGTACAAGTACATGCGCTGTGTGATTGAGAAACACATGCAATCTCAACACCAAACCACCACGTGTGTGTAAGCTGGGTGTCACCTGTCATTTCATTCCCATCACACACACACACACACACACACACACTCAAACAAAAAAAACACACTCACAGCTTTCACTTCACACACATCCTTGTTTTATGTGACAATATTCAAATTGAATCCCAAGTGAGAACATATATTTGTGTTACAGATCCTTTCAGATGTCTGAAACATTGCAGACACTGCATTACATGATCAGACAGCCAGAAGCAATACAATTCAAAGTAACGTTCACACACACACACACACACAAACACACACACTCATGCACATGCACTCTTGCAGTATTACATTTATACCACACAAACAAATACATACAAATAAATAAAAAACATCAACCACAGACATCCTTTGGAATTGCACTAACCTGTCAGTGATCCTGTCAGTAGGCCTGTCAGTAGGCAGTGTGTGTAAATCAAAAGCAATGGCACTGATGGAGCACTCTGAAATCTGAAGTGTGACAATGAACCCGTTTTGACAATCAGAGGCCCTTTGTCTCTGAAACTGTTTTGATTCAAAGGTCTTTCCTCCTTGCATAATGTGAACCTTTTTAACATTTTAAGCCTGAATTGTATGTTTTTTAGAATGTTTTTAGAATGTTTTTCAAACTCACTGATGAAGGTCCTACAGACCTGAGCTGGTTCTTATATGTGAATATGTTTTTTTTCACTTTGTGTTTTTGCCTGTATGACATATATTGTACATACAGTATATCAGAAAGTTATGATGGCAATCTGTTTCTCAGCAAGAGATTGAATCAGTGCTTTGAACAGTTGAATGATGGCCACTTAGGCCTGATGTAGCTCAGTACTTATGGATGTGTACAGGGCTGCAACCACCCCAATTATTTTCTTTGATTATTGTAATCTATTGATCATTTTTTTCAATTAATTATTGAATTATTTGGTTGATAAAATATTAGAAAATGTGTAAAATATGTAGAAAATCAGTCTGTGTTTCTCAGATCTGAAGATTACACCACTGCATTCCTGGTTTTGTCCACATGCCAAAGATATTTAGTTTAGTGTCACAGGACCAAGTGCAGCTAACGACTTTCAAGTTTAAGAGGTTGCAACATGAGAACGTGCAGCTATATTCCCTAAATTAATTAGTCAATTACCAAAATAGTTGTTGGTTAATTTAATGTTTGATTAATGATATTGTGATGATTGTAATGATTTGATAATTCATTAATTAATTGTTGCAGCCCAAGATTTATGCAATCCATAGATGCCCAGGAAGTTCAGTAGAAGATGCACTCTGTGTGCTCAGGACTAATTGTTGTGTAATATAAAGTACTGGAGTCTGTTTCCCAAAACCATAGTCGCTAACCGGTTAGCAACATTCTTGTTGGGCATTGGGCAATTGCTTTGCAACCAACAAAATAGCTAATTTAGTTAGCAGCTATGGGTTTGGGAAACATGTCCCTGGTTTCTTCTGCAAGCAGGTGAATGTTGACAGTAATTTAAACTTGAAATTAATGTCTGCTCATGTTGCTCCTGGTAACAGATACATAAACTCTATTTTTTTCTAATTTGCGTGGACTCAGTAGGTGTTTTGCTCTGAGAGGAGCAATGTGTGTTTGTTTGTTTGTGTCTGTGTCTGTGTCTGTGTGTGTGTGTGTGTGTATGTGTGTATTGTGAAATGTTAATGGTCTGCTTCAAGTCACTGGAGGTCATAGAACCATCTCTGTGGATCCTCTGTTGCCATAACAACTCAGAGTAGGCAACAGTGTGCTGTTGGCAAAGGCTAATTTCATTCAAACTCATGGGTAGACACACATACACACACACACACACACACACACACACACACAACCATCCACACAACACAAAGCCACTGAATAAAGTCACAGATGCTACATGATAGTCCCTTTGTGATAGCAAGTATTTGTCAAGAGAGGAGTGTGTGTGTGGTTGGGGGGGGGGGGGGGGGACTGGTAAACAAAGGCAAGTGGATGCAAAACAGACGGCCTGTTGGCTTTCAACCAATCCTAACGTGTGGGTGGCCAGGAGGCAGTACTAAGCTAGTGAGTAACTCATTCAGGATTGGTTGCTGTAAAATGATTGACAACAAGGGAATGGACATTACAGCATAACTGGATGGGAACGAGGTAGCACAAACCCTGAAGCAACAGCGAAAAGAAGCATTGACTCACACACACTCACTCACACTCGCTCACACACACTCACTCACACTCGCTCACACACACAGCAGGAGACAAGTACAGAATAACGACTACAGACAGGTAAGAATATTTTGTCATTATAAAAGGAAAAGGTCTTATTTATGGCTCAGATGCTTATTGATCTGCTCATAGTGTTTTTGTCTGAAAGAAATAGCTGGTGTGTGAAAGTACACGTATTCAATGTGCTCTGAGAATTTCTTTGGACCTGTTGAATTGGCTTCCTTTCATGTGCAGCGTTTATTGAAATAATGCCCTATACCCAATAACTGTAAAATTAATACTTTTACTTAGTTCATAGATTCACATTTACGTATATTTATTTCTGAACAACCATGTTAAAAGATCTGAATAATCACAAACAATGCAATTTCATGCTCAATTTCTTGTCACACATAACTTAATAATGTTACCAAAATGCTTTTTGAAAAGCCTCTTGGTATTTTGGTTATTTCATTATTTTCATGTTTGTTCATAACTTCAGTTGTTATTTTCTACCCCTCCCTCCCTGCACCATTTCCTTTGTGGTGCACTGGAGCGGATAATTGGTTTTGAATGGACACGTGGATAAGTGCACGGTATCTGTCTAATGATAGAGAGAGAGAGAGAAAGAAAGGGTGTTCCTGCTCTTTCCAGTGTTGGGTTGCATTGTCAGTGCACAGTAGCACAGTAGCACAGTAGCATAGTAGCACTGTTTGGGCAAACAAGCAAGTAGCTGCTTTTTCCCCCAGCCAGGGAAAACATCTGGTGTGTGAGCCAGTGTGAATAGACAAAGACACACACTCCAATGATAGAGTGGTGGATGTGGATTTAAATGCCCATGTAAATGATATCAAAAGATTACACCGTCTTTGAACACCTCCCAGCCTGCATCTATAGAGGCCCATATGCATGTGGTGCTGATCATGAAGTTGAGCTGGTAATGAGCTTCTCACTGCATAAATACCCTCTTTGATGGTGGCACAACCTCAATGGTGTCGTGCCCTTATGAAACCGTGTTTAAGTGTCATTCTAGTTCATAGGATCATCCGCCCACCCACACTGCACTTTGAATAGAACCTTTCACTTTGATAGGTACAATAATTTTGGAATATTATTTTTTTATGATTCTTTTTATAACATGTTATTAAAAATGAGTTGAGTATGTCTACACGGCAACAAACCACTTTCCAATGCATTGCAAATCAGTGGGCCTGATATCTAGTGTACCCCCCCACCTCTCTGTACCCCTGCTTCCTCCCCCCTCCTCCTCCTCTCTCTCTCTCTCTCTCTCTCTGTCTCTGTCTCTGTCTCTCTCTCTCTCTCTCTCTCTGTCTCTGTCTCTCTCTCAGTTCTGCTGAGGGCTATCCAGTCATGCTGTGCACTCCTCGTCAGCTCTCTGTCCTGTGGGTGTGTGTGCTGCTGCTGCTGGCTGCTCTCTGTCCCAGTGCCCAGGCCAGGCGTGGCGGAGGGTCCCGGGGACATGGCAGAGGCGTGGGCATGGGCGGCAAGGTGCCATCCTCCCACACCCGCGGCTCGTCCAAGCAGGGCCTGAAGTTGGCAGGGGCGGCCGCAGCGGGGGCGATCGGAGGAGCAGCTGTGGGGTACGGCCTCGGCTCGCTGGGCGGCAGGAACCACGGGTACGGCTATGGGCAGGGTCGCGGCTATGGCTACGGGCGTGGCTACGACTCTTCAGAGGAACGGCGCGGCTATTACCCAGAAGGCCCTGGGTTCCACAACCAGTCTGACTACCGGTATTATAGAGGGGCAGCTGGTCCCAGAGCAGCGGGCTCTGCAGTGGTGGTTATGGTGATGCTGGTACCGCTGGCCTGGGTGCAGTGGGCTGGGGTTGTGTAATATGATGCTTTGCCTTATGGGGTTTCTGGAGACTCACTGCACCTCAACCTTCAGCTTTCCGTCTCTCACTGCTCCTTACGGGCTCCGTAGTGTGAGGTGGCGGGGGGGGGCATCTGACCCACGGCAGTTTCAGTGACATGGAGCAGTGCAGTTCTCCACATAGCACCCAAAGTCTGGAATGTGTCCTACTCTATTGTTGCATGGATACGGACTGTTCTAGAACTATTCCAGAGCCACCCCAGAATCTTTCCAGGGCGAGGTGAGAGGTGAGGTGAGAGAAGCAGAAGTGTGTAATTTTACAACAGTGCGGTGTGTGGACCTTTGCCCTTCTGTCTCAACAGGAAAACTCTGCAGAGGAAGAACTATCACATTTGCTGAGTGCAAGATATCCATTACAAACTTAAAAACACTACTACACAGATTCAGTAGTTCACTGTGTAGTTTAATTTTGAGGGATTTCTGGCTAAAACTGTTAAATACTGGTAAATACATTTCTATAATGGGCAAGGAGACAAATCAAACATACTGATTTGGAGAAAACAAAATGATGGTCATTGTTATGGTTATTGTACAGCATTACAATAGCATTTCTTTATGCTGAATTTTGAATTTCTTAAATTATCTATATCTTTTAATATTGTTTGCTTTATTTGTGAGCATACTGTACAGAAATGTTTTGCCATGATGTCATGACTTGACCTAATCTGTAACTAATGAAGACATGAAGACCTTTGGTTGAAGGATCAGAAATAACACCTGCACTTGATATTGGTCTAGAGCAGTGAAGTGTGTCATTGTGTCATTTTATCATGAAAGGATACTGTGTTAGTTACATTTGTGAAGCTTTAACATGATTCTGTCCTTGTATGGGTACTTTGTTGTTTACAGTATAATTAAAAGTAATGTGATGTGAAATGTTTTTTCTCTGTTCGCTGTTTAAAGTTTTAAAGGCTACTTTATTCTAAATTCTGATCAAGGAGGCAGAAAGGCTGTGTGTGTCTATGTTACTGTACTCTTAATATGTCTCTTCAGTCACTTGTGCCAGTCAGTGTTAGTTGGTCTCTTCTGATCTGAAATCTCAGCCAATTTGTGCCTCTCCCTCTCTAATCACTGCAGTTTCCTGGCAACCACACACATGCTCCACACAGGGACCCAATATGTTCTATGGCATTGCTATAGTAACGAGCAGGATGAGGCTGAGCAAATGAAACTCCGGAAAACATGACGCCGTCCCTTTAACAGGGAACTGCTCATGGCATTAACCCATTCATGGACAAACAGTCAACTCCTTAAAGTAAGAACACATTACAGATGGAAAGAACTGCTTTGTTTTCCCCCCAAGTGGTAAGAGTGTTGGAGGAAACAACTCAAAAGGCTTCTGCAACCATCAGGCACAGTCTGTAAATCATGACAAGGAACAGCTCTGGTGTAAAACAAAAACACTGCTTTATTAGAGGGGTTATACAGGGGCTGTATCAGTGCAAACATATAGCCTTAACACACCATAAGGATTTCAGGATGACAGAATAGGTGACGTTTTGCAAAGACAGGAAAGCCAATACCTTTTGACCACTTGTAATTTCTGAACACAAGAAACTCCTGGCTGAGGAAACGAGGCCATCAAACAGGCCCACTGGACACAGGTACAGAGTCTTCATAAATGCCCTCCTACACACACTTCTCTGCTTGTCTCATTTTCATCATGAAACTAAGTGCACTTGCGAGGTCAAGTTGAGGGCAACACTAAACTGTACCCTAAACCCTGAACTGTAAATCACAAATCATCTACAAAACAAAACATTTCAACTTATCTGAATGTAAATTATAACCGAACTTTTTCATGAGACATGAGTGTTGAGAGAGGAATAATTATTACAATATTCAAAGAGACACATTACTATTAGTTACCTCCGTGCGCTCTTGGTATATCCGTAAGCATAAAAGCCATGCATTTTTGACAACACCTTGTCAAAATGTAGTCCTTAGAACAGTGGAATAATAGAACACGCTGCTATGGAACTGAGCAGTTTTCTTGGAGAACAATGTCACTGGCAGAAGACGCAAAGTGCTCTGTTATAACAACAACGAATAAAACACATAGTTTCTAGCTTGCATGCAGTTAGTGGGGTGCCCTCATCCATCAGACTCTGTATCTAGGGCATATAGTACAGGATGGCTTTGATTGGCAGATGGATCTGTCAGTTAGAGGTGTCCGGTGGGTTTGCACTTCTGGTCACATCTGTGGAAGTTTTAATAAACTTCATACAATCCTAAATATATCCACCTGAAGGGAACTCGTTTATCAGTGGTTGCTTAACAGCTACTATTTACATTTAGCAGACACTTTTTATCCAAAAGGACTTATATTTAGTCAACTAAAAATTGTTCAGGGCCAGTCTCCCCCAGAGCAACTTAGAGTTAAGTGCCTTGCTCAAGGGCACAACGGTGGCGGCTGGGATTCAAACCCAAAACCAAAACCAAAACTTTGCAGGCTAGTAGCATGCTAATCAGGTTCCTTAAGCACTACGCTACCACCGCCACCCATAGTTATGTGATAGAACTTCAGCAGCATAACAAAATTAATTGGTTGCTGAGGTGTGATTTCATAGACAAGCAGATACCATGAGACAGTCTTCCATCTCTGAGCTGCAATACCAGTCCTGAAGGGTTCCTTGATTGGCAGAGTGGAATCAATGCAAAAACACGAAAATGACAAAAAATCCATTATGTGAGATACATGGTAATGTCATAGGGGAATCCATGTCAGGTAGAACACTATAAGGACAATTTAAACACACAGCCGCCTCAATAATCCATTCCCAGACATCCATTCTCACACTGACTCTGATTTTTTGGGCCAAATCCACTCCCACTCAACAGTGTCTGCTCAGCTACCTTCACACACACCATATATATACATATTCACACACACATACAAACGCACATTTGCACCTCCTCCTGATGCACACACACACACTGATTTCTTTCTTTCTATCTTTCTATCTTTCTTTCTTTCTTTCTTTCTTTCTGTCTTTCTCATTCTCTGATTCACACACACACACACACACACACACACACACATACACTCTCTCTCAGTGCAGTAGAACATTGCTGCAAAGCAGCATGACGGAGGTGGTGAGGATCAGAGCCAGTGGTCGTCCACTGGTGTCGCCGCAGCTGTGCGGGTTCTGCCTCTGATCCGGTTCCTTGTCCTGGATCTGGTTCTGTTTTTGGAGGAAACGCTCCGAATAGCCCATGTAGAGCTCCACGCACCGCCGTGACTTCAGCTGGTCGATCAGAGCCGGGTAGCCAATCTCCATGATGCTCACCGTGTCATCGTTGCCGTTGGCGACGCTTCGTTTGTCTCTCCTGATGGCAGAGTCGGCTTCAGGAGCCTCGGTTGCCATAGCAGCACTCTTCACTGGGTCAGTGTCACCCACAGCACTGTTTGTGTTAGCGTCTCCTAGTGAGCTGCTAATATTTAAGTCTTTACGAGTGTCATTCATACCAGTTGGTTGATCAGACTGTAGACTGCTCCTGTCTAGATCTTCCACTTTCCCCTCAGTGTCTGATGATGGCTGATCACTCTGCGGATTGTTCTCTGGCCTTAGCAGGTCTGTGCGCTTCATGCAGTTGTCCATGTACTGCTCATACGTCTGGTAATTCTTGTCGGGCTTGGATGGGGGCTTGTAGACGTACTCGCGGTAGTCATTGTCGTCGGTGGAGCGCTGGCCGTAGCGCTCGTACATGTAGCGGTTATAGTACATCTCTTCCGAGGGGCTGCGGAAGCTGAAGTGGGGGCGTGGGAAGCGTCCGAGCCCGTAACCCACCGCCATGCCAGCCACTGCCCCAACACCGGCTGCCAGCATGGCCTTCTTCACAAAGCTCTTGGACTTCACGGAGGGATTGAAGCCGTTGCTCTGCACGACGTGAGAGAAGGCAGAGCCGCCCCCGTACCTGAAACCTCCCCCATATCGTGGGCTCAGGATCTTATTATTGGGGTTAGGGTTCCAGTTTGAATACCCGCCACCCCCACCATACCCGTACCCACCCCCCTGCCCCCATCCGTAGCCACCTCCTGGTTGGTTAGGGTATCCACCATAGTTAGTGCCACCCCTACCTGGGTACTGGTTGGGGTAACTCCCAGCACCAGGTTGGTTAGGGTATCCAGGGTACTGTTGGTTTGGTGTGCCACCTCTTCCCGGGTACTGCTGGTTGGGGTAACTCCCAGCACCAGGTTGGTTAGGGTATCCAGGGTACTGTTGGTTTGGTGTGCCACCTCTTCCCGGGTACTGCTGGTTGGGGTAACTCCCAGCACCAGGTTGGTTAGGGTATCCAGGGTACTGTTGGTTTGGCGTGCCACCTCTTCCTGGGTACTGCTGGTTGGGGTAACTCCCAGCACCAGGTTGGTTAGGGTATCCAGGGTACTGTTGGTTTGGTGTGCCACCTCTTCCCGGGTACTGCTGGTTGGGGTTACTCCCAGCACCAGGTTGGTTAGGGTATCCAGGGTACTGTTGGTTTGGCATGCCACCTCTGCCTGGGTACTGCTGGTTTGTGTTCCCACCATAACCAGTCCCCCCAATGCCAGGGTTCTGTTGGTTTGTGTTGGTGCCAACTCCTGGGTAGGAACCCCCTTTTGGGTAAGGGTTTGGCTGGCCCCCATAACTGGTACCACCACTAGGGGGCTGTCGGGGGTAACTGGGCTGAGTCTTTGTCTTGGGTGAGGTGGAGGAGGGTTTGTTGAAGGAGGAAGAGGAGGAGGAAGACGTTTTAGTTCTGGAGGAGGAAGATGATGAGGATGATGAGGTTTTAGAGGAGGAAGAACCCTTCTTTCCCCAGGCCCATGCTGGATCCATCAATAGCAGAGCCACAAGGACCAGAGACAGAACTTGCACACGATTCCACCGCCTCCACATGGTGGACCTATAAATAAACAAACAAACACACAAATGCAATGTTTACATTGATTATATGTGTTAAATTGAGATCAAGTTGTTTAATATGTAGAGGTCTTTGATCCACATCTACTCCTACACACCTTACCAAAGGACGCACAACCAGTGTATCCTAGAGACGAGACATGAGAGAGAAATGTTTTCATCATGACACTGCATAACAACCACCATTCAGTGTGTATCTCAGGGGAAAAAATCGATTGCCAAGAGCTCAACCTCTAGACCTACTCCATAAGCTCTCAGAAAGGTTCATTCTTTGCTCCAGAGAGAGAGATTCCAGACAGAATTATTTCTTTGTACATGCATACAAAGTGTAATGTAACCTGAATTTTAGCTCCCTGGATTTAGAAGATTAAAACATAGATGGTTGAGGGAACTGTGGCACAGTAAGATTGACAGGCAGGTGCCCATGAGAACCCAGGTATACGTGCACCCAGTGCCACCCCACTAATATTTCATGTCTCTCTTCATTGTCCTATCACAACAAAGGAAAAGGGCAAAAAAAATTATAGATAACATTTAAACAACAAACGAATCAGGCCATGAGCATGAACATAAATTTGAATTATAAATGCTGTGGCTTGTGGAGGTTAACAAGCTGCTTTTTTTTAACTTCCTCTCATCTCTCTCTTTCTCTCTCTCTGAGATGTCTGGTGTCTGAATGTCTGGTGGTAGTCTATTTCTTCAAATGAATATAATCCTTTATGTAGACAAATTAATTTCTCTGACAATCCATTTCACATCACAGTCTCATATGGGTAGCAGAGTGCACTGAGCTATCACAGACTGAATGAGCTTTGTCCATTAATAACATCTCACTTGAGACCTACAGTTATGCAATTGTGGAAAGAATTTACTTCCTTTGGCTAAAACTTTTGGCCACTAATACTGTAAATAGGAACTCAAAAGCGAAGCATCATGTTGAATCCTCCCCTTCACTGTACTAGGACTGTGGTTAGAGCTTCACTTGTGCCATCAAACGTAATTATGTCTTTCTTCTCCCCAAACAAGAGATACAAAACGCATAAGAAAAGCACCTTTCTTTTTTTCTTTCCTTACTAAAGGAAACAATCTCTCCCTGGGGAGGATGATATTTATTTGTCCATTTTTCCTCTTGGCACTTTGGACCATCCTTCACAGCATCACGGTTGCATCCCAGCAAGTACTGCAAGTCCATATTTTCCCAAACAAGCGAGCAGCAATAGTGTGGACAGGATGGACAACAATATTAAGGTCTGTCTTAATGGCCAGGAAGTACAGAGGTATTAACCTCAACCTAACCATGAGGGTGTGTACATTTCTACATTTCTATTTAATAATAATAACATTATTATTATTATCAACAATAGTAATAGTTGTTGTTGTTGTTATTGTGGTTATTATTATTAGCCTATTATTATTCCTAGTAGTAGTAGTAGGGCCAAATTTGTCGTTATTGCTGTTATCATTTTTGGAGGTGATGGAAGTGACGATTGAACCTATTACTGTTGGTGATACTGATCATGCTGCCGCTACTGCTTATGAACACAGTGCGAGGAGGGAGATCCTGCAATGACACTCTTAACCCTGGTTCGCCCCAATTACTGGGCGGAATGTCGCTGGAGGTTACGCTAGGGCGTGACTGACAGATGTTAGCATGTTACAGTAGGCTATAGCGTACATACTACTTATATGCTGACAATTTATTCACATCAGTAACGTCTCTCTTGGTGCCAAAAATTAAGCATTTATTAAAAACATGGTTCAATGGTAGCGTTGACTACCAGCTGATCGTAAGATGGCGCACCGATGCACTGACTCACCCACCCGCCGTCTGCACGCATCAGTATTTCCACAAAGCATTTCTAAATCTGTCTACCCTTTTCTACATATTGCTGTAAGAACGCGAAGCCCATTTCGAAAATTAGCCTACCAAATACGGTACGGCAACTTCTCTAAACATCGTATGCACACAACCGCCCTGGATTCAGGCAAATGTGTGAATAAATAAGGATGCTTAGGGACCTACCATTATTACACCAATTTTCCACTCTGTGGAGCGTAGCAAATCCTACTAACTGTAAAGAATAACAGCATAATGAAATAATCTAATAAACCTACCTTAGATGGCTTTGAAGGTGTTTAAATGTCCGTCCAGTGGTGTGCTTTTTCCCCAGTGATGTCTTTTCCCTGCAGCTGGGCGTGGTTTTACCATAAATCACCACCGCGTCATATCGGGAGTTTCAGTAAATCATAATATTTTACAGTAAATATTTATATTATAAATATACAAGATCTTGGTTAAAGAAATTACAAATACGACAGAGACTTTCAAAACTGTTAAAACGACAGATTTTCAATAGGTTTATTAAACAAAATAATTATTTACATATCCCTTTTTTCTTTTTTTGTGTAGTTTTCAGTGTCTGTCTGTGTGTGTGTGTGTGTATCTGGCTGTACGTGTGTACATGTCAGAGAGTTCTGTAGGTAGACTGCAGTATATAGTCTTAGATTAAGAAAAGCTCAGACTGGGGAAGAACTTTGGTCGGCGTGCTCCGAATCTGGTCTCCGGTTCGCTGCCTCGTCTTCGACCCCCCTCTTTCTCCCTGCGACGGCGGGCCAGATCTTCTTCTAACGCCTATTCCCAGAAAGAGAGAGAGAGAATTAATTTATAGAGTGTTTTTTTGACTCTGTGAAACCACAGTGAGGCCTAGCAATATCAGGCCTTACATTTACCCATTCACGCACACACACACATATGCTGTATACACCCTGCACATGAGCCATGGAGCCATGTGATGGCTTGCACCTCTGTCATTCTAGTACACAGCGCCAATCACATCCTCAAATCTCTTTCCTTGTGGACATTTTGTCCTCATGTCTCCTTCCGGCAAACAGTGCTCAAAATTACACATTCCCATCTTGCATGAGGCTTCCTGCCATTCATTACTTCCAGCTGGGCAGTCTCTCAGTCAAGCTTCCCTAGTGTGTGTGTGTGTGTGTGTTTGTGGG
>JAIFZK010000014.1:2662500-2730000 GCA_027481765.1 Tenualosa thibaudeaui
CACCCCTCCCTGTGGACTGTCCTCCCCTCTCCTCTCCCTCCTCTGTTAGCTTATGCACATCCTCTCCTGCGTCAGGTGTGAGGTCTGCTAGCGGTGCATGTCTGCTTATGCCTGCTCTGGCATCTGACTCATCACAGGCAGGCCTCGGGGTGGAGGCCAGGTCCAGGTACTCCTCCGAGGCTGAGCCTGTGTGGTCAGGAGCTGGGTCTGCCTTGGGCTCTTCCAGCGTCAGGGCAGGAAGCAGTGGAGTGTGTTTACCCTCTGCATCGCCAGCCTGGTCTGTGGTCGCTGGTGAGCCACCAGTGCTGATTGACTCAGATGCCAGTGCGGGTGGAACAGAATTCTGCGTGGATAGCTGTGCTTGCATTACTTCCTGTGTGGGTGTGGTGTCATCATTGTTCTCTGGCATAACAGGGACAGATGTGTGTGTGTCTGTAGTGACTAGTGTTTGAGCACAACTCTGTGTATCTGATAAAGGAGCAGGATGTGTCTCAGAGGCAGAGGGAGGTGTGTGTATGTCTGATGCAGCAGGTGGGTGTGTGTCTGATGCAGCAGGTGGGTGTGTGTCTGATGCAGGAAGTGTGTGTTTATTTGATGGAGGTGGTATGTGTGTGTTTGATGCCTGTGGCTGACTCACTTCTGCTTCCTCATGTCCACCTGTCTGTCTCTCTGGGCCATCCGTCTCCACGGAGGACTCTGTCTTCTCCACTGCAGCACCAGGCACTGCAGCCATGCCATCTCCCTTTGAGGCACAGGCTGGCACAGGCATCACTCTGAACTCAAACGCCCCCTCAGCACATTTGTCATCGGCATGAGGTGCAGCATCTGTCTGCACACCCCCATCTGTGTTGGTTTTGGGGTCCTGCTGCTTTGAGGCGAGGGGGTTCTCACTCCAGAAGCCAGACTTACGTCTAGACAGGAAGGACAGAAGCGTCCCCGGCACTGAGAGGCGTCTGGCCCTTTTTTGGGCCTTATCAGATGCTAATGAGCTTTTCCTGTGCGTTACAGTGCCAACGTCATGGGCATTCTGTGTTGATGGTTCCACATGGGGGGGTTCCGGAGCTGGGGATTCTGGAGTAGAAAGTTCTAGAATGGGGGATTCCAGAGTGGCTGGCTCAGGGGCTAGAGGTTCAGGTGCAGTGCTGGGGGAGGGAGTTTCAGGTGTGTCCGTGGGCAATAAGTCCTCAATCTTGTCTCCACACACAGACGGCCTTTTTTCCTGCTCAGTGCTGCCCTCTACAGCACGGTGGATGTCCAGCAGGGACTAGAGACCAAGAGAATCTAACATCAGCCACACACATACTGGCCAAACCCCAAATAAATGTATCAGCAACATAGTTCTTCAAAGTTCTTCAGGATCTGTAAACATGAGGTTTTATTTTGGTGGATGAATGATCTCAGACACTTCATCCAAGTTTATCTGTGTGTGCATGTGTGTCAGTGGGTTTAGTTCAGTTTAGTGTAAAGTATAAGTTTATTTAATATATCCGCTGCACCATGGTTAGCTATATGGTACTAGCATGTGTGTGTGTGTGTCTACGTGTGTGTGTGTGTGCATGATGTTACCTCTGCCTCGATCTCCTCGGTGACCTCAGCTTTGGCTTCAGCAATGAGCTCCCTGAGGGAGCGTCCGTCTCGGCCAGCACAGGAGAAGGGGTGTGTCTGTAGCTGCTGGGCGCTCCAGCGTGATTCTGGAACCTTCTGCAGTGCACGACGTAGGAAGTCCTGGAAGTGCGATGACCTGGATGCACAAGGTCAGAGGTCAGATAGATAGATAGATAGATAGATAGATAGATAGATAGATAGATAGATAGATAGATAGATAGATAGATACAATACAATGTGTACAAGTGTTACAGTAGCATAGAGAGTCAGCTCACTGTGTTAAAAGGCTCACTGTGTTAAAAGGCTCACTGAGTTAAAAGGCTCACTATGTTAAAAGGCTCATGGTGTTAAAAGGCTCACTATGTTAAAAGGCTCATGGTGTTAAAAGGCTCACTGAGTTAAAAGGCTCACTATGTTAAAAGGCTCATGGTGTTAAAAGACTCACTGAGTTAAAAGGCATCAAAGTGTGTTAAATGGGAGTGGTAAGCGGATCGTTAGGTGGATACAAACAGGTTAGTGCTCACCAGAGGGTGGGTGACAAGCAGACAGACAGATACATAGATAGACAGACAGACAGGTTGATGCTCAACAGAGGTGGGTGACAGGCAGACAGACAGACAGACAGACAGGTTGGTGCTCACCAGAGGCATGGGTGACAGGCAGACAGACAGACAGACAGGTTGGTGCTCACCAGAGGCGTGGGTTGGAGAGGGTGGGTGGAGGTGACTTGGTGATCTTGAGTAGAACCCTCATGGGGTTGAGTGAGTGATGAGGAGGCTCCATCTCTGCAGCCTCGATCAGGGTGATGCCCAGGGACCAGATGTCGGACTTACTGGTGTATGGGTTGTCCTTGGATGTCTCACAGTGAATCACCTCAGGAGCCATCCTGAGACAGCCAGGGAAGATCATATATCAGCCAGTATCATATCTCATATCAGTTAACAGCTCATAAAACAAACAATTTATTTCTACACCTGCTGGATCAAACAGAAATACTTATAACCCCCTATGTTGCTTCATATGTAGTTTTTTTTTCTGAAAGAATATTTTGCATATTGTGTTGTGCTGTGCTGTGCCATGCTGTGTTGTGTTGTGTTGTGCTGTGCTGTGCTGTGCTGTGTTGTGCTGTGCTGTGCTGTGCTGTGCTGTGCTGTGTTGTGTTGTGTTGTGCTGTGTTGTGCTGTGTTGTGTTGTGTTGTGTTGTGCTGTGCTGTGCTGTGTTGTGCTGTGCTGTGCTGTACCTTAACAAAATATTTATTTATACACCTAAACAGGTACAGCACAGCATCAGCACCACCCCCATGTCAAGATGTCTAAATGTCTACAGATGTCTAAAGGTAAGCGGAATGTTATTTGTTACTAGATTGGGTTAGTATTATTATTGTGATTATTACTACTCAACAGATTGGGTTAATATTATTATTGTGATTGCCTTATTACAGTTCAAGGTATATCGTATTTTCATTATTTAATATAATCATAGCATGAGCTAGTGATACTGACCAGTAAGGTGTGCCGATGAATGTGGCCCTCTTCTGGAGAGAATAGTCATTTTTAGCAGACACTCCAAAATCAGCTGGAAAAAAACAGCACAATGGCAGATGAGTTACAATAGCAACACCAGTGCAACAGATGTGTGTGAATGTGTGTGTATCTTTATGTGCGTATGTGTGTTTGTGTGTGTGTGTGTGTGTGTGTGTGTGTGCATGTGTGTGTATCTGTATGTGCGAATGTGTGTTTGTGTGTTTGTGTGTGTGTGTGTGTGTGTGTGTGTGCATGTGTGTGTATCTGTATGTGCGTATGTGTGTTTGTGTGTGTGTGTGTTTGTGTGTGTGTGTGTGTGTGTGTGTGTGTGTGTGTGTGTGCATGTGTGTGTATCTGTATGTGTGTTTGTGTGTGTGTGTTTGTGTGTGTGTGTGTGTGTGTGTGTGTGTGTTACCTAGCTTGACGACTCCTTCCATAGTGAGCAGGATGTTGCCGGCTTTGAGGTCTCTATGGATGATATGATGCTGATGCAGGTAAGAGAGAGCTTGCAGTGACTGGCAACACACCTCACTGATCTGCTTCTCATTCAGACCCCGCTCCAACTCTACACACACACACACACACACACACACACACACACACACACACAAAGTGACATTTGACTGAGACAGTGATGTGGTGAACATACAGTATGTCAGGAGAATTCAGAGTGACACCTGACTTGTAGTGGACTGGAGTGACATTTAGACGTTTAGATAACTAGACATTTATAAAATACACACACACACACACACACACACATATATATATATGGCTTAGTAACAAAAACATGTACAGCCATTCAATACATTAATGTGAAGTTTCAGAAGATATGGTTTTAGTGCCACTCACCAAGCATGATGTCATCTAAAGCTCCACCGGGGCAAAACTCAATAAGAATCTGGAACAGGATCAATCAACAAATCAATCAATCAATCAATCAATCAACAAATCAATCAATCAATCACATTTTCTACTGACATGTAAGTGTGAGCTTCTTTGCCAACTACAATGTAATAACAATTTAAACTGCTGGCACTCCTGTTGAATTCATGTTGTTTTATTGTTGGCCTTGGTGTTGAATCAATACTGTTTTTTGTTGGCCTTTGTGTTAAATTAACACAGTTTTAAGTGGCACTGGTACTGAATTTAGATTTGTTTTGTTGTTGGTAATGGTGTTAAATTAATACTGTTTTATTGTTAGTGGGTGTTTTGGTGTTGAATTAATACTGTTGTCATGGTGACCCTGCTCACCCACAGCCAGCCTTCAAATAGAATGGCATCCAGCAAAGAGATGATGTTGGCATGGCGACACTCTGCCAGGATGTCGATCTCTGTGATGTAATCCTCCAGCTGTTCCTCGGCCCGTACCTCAATGACTTTGGCAGCGGCGAAGGCGGCAGTCGTCCGGTTGTGTGTCTTCACCAAACACAAGAGAAAGGGACATATTCAGATCTATATAAATATTCAGATCTATATAGAGAAGCTGCTTTTGTTTATTTTAATTTCAGAGTAGATATGCAACATGTTGCACATTTTTATGGGCTTTTATAGTTTTGTAGACTGTATTGTTTACATACTCTTGCATAAACAGCACTAATCACAAGACACAGTGATGTGATATGTAGGTGAAAACGCCAAACAGGAAGTAATCTTCTGTGTACTAAGTGTGGCAGGAAATCTACAAAACCACAGCAGGGCCCCAGTGTCTCTCGGTTACCAAGGTAACGTATCTTTTGAGTCATGCAAACTGCCAATCGTCCATTGAAAAGCGAGGCTCAATCATGATAGAAATTATACATTATTATACACAATATAACACATTTTGATTTCTGCTATACTATATAGTGGCAATTATACCTGTCAGTCTTAATCATGTTTTGCTAAATCATTAGGAATATCATTAATTAGAAAATATGAACTAGAAATTAAGAATTAATATATCAACTTATATTTGGAATATGGCTATGTTTAGTGTATAGCAATATATATTGTATTGTAATAAGGAAAGAGTGCAAATGATCTTGGCCTACTTTGTAGATTTGGTCATCTTATTATTGAAGAATAATGCCTAGAGTTCTAACAAGAATTAGACATTAGCTATTAAATAACCTTGAAATCAGCTGAGGAGACTTGGAGAGTAGAGGAGAGGAGGAGAGGAGAGGAGGACTGGGGAGGAGAGGAGTGAGCTAGAGTAGAGAGCTGATGAAAGGAGGACATTTCAAGTCGGGATGAGTCAGAAAAACACTTGTCTATGTTTCACATCACAGCGGACATGTTAGAAGTCAAGTGTTTGCCTTTTTAGATCATGTTTTCAGTCTATCTGAAGCCACACGCTGGAAATCTCAGCGGCCATGTTAGTCATGTTTGCCGTCTATCTGAGGCCAGTGTACAGTGGAACACTCTGAACAGTCTCACAGTGGCCTTGAACAATTGAACAACCAATTACCCACCACACAGAAGAAACCCAACCAACCCCAGTTCAAGCCCAGGGTGTGGCAATGCCCCCTAACCATGGCTGTCTACTCACTACTAGTGTTGGATGTGACTTTTAATCGGCCTACTAGTTCACACACAGAGGATAGGTGACAACTCCACATGCAGACATCAGCTTTCTCTCCTCCTACCCAATGTGTGTGTGGTCAGATAGAGAACTTCTTTTAATTTAATAGAGCAACACCAGACAGCTACCTAATGGAACCAGAGCAACACCAGACAGACTCTTCATGTGTCCTGTCTCACAAATAGAGCAACACCAGACAGACTCTTTATGTGTCCTGTCTCACAAATAGAGCAACACCAGACAGACTCTTTATGTGTCCTGTCTCACGAATAGAGCAACACCAGACAGACTCTTTATGTGTCCTGTCTCACGAATAGAGCAACACCAGACAGACTCTTTATGTGTCCTGTCTCACGAATAGAGCAACACCAGACAGACTCCTTATGTGTCCTGTCTCACGAATAGAGCAACACCACACAGATTCTTTATGTGTCCTGTCTCACGAATAGAGCAACACCAGACAGACTCTTTATGTGTCCTGTCTCACAAATAGAGCAACACCAGACAGGCCGCCTCCCCTCTCTTACCAATACACCACCACCAGACAGGCTGCTGCTCTGCTGAGGATAAAGGATCTGTAGTCCGACTGTAGTCTGCCTAGTTGGTTGTTGATGCTTCACAACGTGGCAAAGACAATGGAGATCCTGTGTTTGGGTGTCTGATTTCAGCCTTGCATGTGGTGTGGTGGCATGTCTCACAGCTCCACCTGTGGGTCAGATGTGATCTGTGTGTGTGTGCGTGTGTGTGTGTGTGTGTGTAAGAAGACACAATCTCTCTCTTCTTACCTTGTAGACCTTCCCAAAAGCTCCGTCTCCCAGTTCTCTGAGTGTTTCCCATGTCTCGGCGGGGTCCACGTCTCTCCGCAGGTTCTCATACTGCCTCACCCTCTTTTTCTCCGCACCCAGACGAAAGATGCGCATCAGAAGGGCCGCCATTGACCTCTTCCCCTCTTCCTCCTCTTCTTCTTCTTCCTCTTTTCTCTCTCTCTCTTCTTTATCCCTTTCTCCTGTGATCCCTCCTTCTGTCCCAGTCAAAACGTCCAGCGACTTGTGCTCCTAGTCAGGGGGTAGAGGGCATCGTCACAGCGTCGACTTTGAGCACAAAGGGAGCAGGACAGAAACAAACAGTTGACATGCTGTTCTGTGCACTTCTGCACACCTCCGAGCGAGGGTCAGGAAGCTGCAACGCAAAACCACATCCGTCAAAGATAGAGAGAGAGAGAGAGAGAGAGAGAAGCTGTAAATGGGTGAGGTGTTGGAGGCTTGAGTCTGTGTGTGTGTGTGTGTGTGTGTGTGTGTGTGTGTGTGTGTGTGTGTGTGTGTGCTTTGATCTGTGTTGTTAGGCCTATGCTGGGGGGCGGGGGCTAAAACAAAGAATGCCCAGTGAAAAAGAGAACAATTCAATGGCAAAGTGTTTACTGTTCTGCAGAAGAGTTTCCGAGTCGCACTGTCCTTGGTCAAATACACACTTTCCGAATCTGTGTTTCCATTTTCTCACTATTGGTTTCAGTCTAGCATTAACACTTCACATGCTGCTGTGTGTATACTGCACTGCTGAGGGAACCAGTCTCATTCAAAACTGAGGAGAGGGGTGAGGATTGGTGTGTGTGGGGTGTTGTATTCGTGCCATTAGAGGAGGCCCCTTATGAGGATATTTACACACACACACACACACACACACATGCACACACAAACATCTAATGACAAGAAATTTCAGAATAAATATGCTCAGACTCAAACGACAACAAAAAAAGACAGGCAGACACTCTTTCTCACTGTGGCCAAATGGCTTATTAAACAAGACTTGTCATTCTATCAACTGGGAATTGAAACACATCTATAGCTAAAGAACTTCCAGTTAAGATTTGTGAGATTCCGCAGTAGGTCCAAATAAAGTTTTGGTTATGAAGTGCTATTGGCATTGTTGTGATGAACTAGTTCTCAACTGAAATGATTAACTATGAATGTGAATCTATTCCTAGCTCGTTCATGTGAAGGATGACCTTGCAAAACACTGTTCAAAACATACTTATGCTTCATGTACCTGTATGCTGCTATAGCAACAGGCTACAGCTGCCCTCAACTGACCTGTCAGTAAAGGCTGTAAGAACAAAGTACTAAAATCTTATAAGATTGAAAAACAAACATGGAGTTCACTCACACAACGGTAAAGGAAATGTCTGGTTCACAGCACGTATAGCAAGAAGGAATGAAAGCTGCATACATCTCTCTCTCTCTCTGTCAATTTAAATTCAATTCAAGAAAGCTTTTTTGGCATGAACGTTTCAATAACATTGTTGCCAAAGCTCATTTGCATACACAGAAAAGTGTATAGACTCACACAATTACAGTAAGACATATAGATTTAGAACAATCTTGGAAAATGACAGTAAGAAAAAAAACATTTACATTTAAGCATTTAGCAGACGCTTTTATCCAAAGCGACTTACAAAAGAGGATAACATTCAAGCTACAACACAATGAAAGAAACTAACAAAGAGTGCATATTGCTAACATGGAAACTGCACTATTTTAAGTTGAAAGTGCAATAGTGTAATAAAGTGCAGAAGAGAAATTAAGTATAAGTTGTTAAGTGCATTCTCAAAAAATTACACCAGGAGATATTCTTGGAAGAGCTGGGTCAACAACAACAACAACAAAAACAAAAACTGTCCACTAGTAGCAACTAGTGTGTCTCTCTTCTCTGGCCTCACTGGATGGACCTCAGGTCCCTCATACAATTAGTGTGTCTTTCTTCTCCGGCCTCACTGGATGGCCCTCAGGTCCCTCATACAATTAGTGTGTCTTTCTTCTCTGGCCTGACTGGACCTCAGGTCCCTCATACAATTAGTGTGTCTTTCTTCTCTGGCCTCACTGGATGGCCCTCGGGCCCCTCAGGCTGCTACACATTTTGCAGCTGGAGTGGCCACATCTTTGTTCTCTCCAAGTGTGTATGGCAATTGTGCCTCCTTTGTATACGTGGGAAATTCAGGGATGACTGAGCAGAATTTAGTGAATGAAGATCTCCTAATTTCTTCATTTTTAGGGCATTCTGTTGAGGCTGCAGTGTGGGCATAGCAGGTCCTCTCTGGGCAGCCAGGTCTGCCTGTACCTTTTTCTATGGCAAGATTGCGCTCGCTGAGTCTGTACATTGTCAAGGTTTTTCTGAGTTTGGGGTCTTTCACTATGCTCAGGTAAGTAGCTGTTGTGTATTCGTGATTTAGGGTTAAATAACATTGTAATTTAGATTGTGTTTTTGTGACTTCTTTCCACTATGTAATGTAGTTTTCCTTTCCATTGTTTGTAATTTTATTGGGCCTAAATTGTCTGCCAATTTAGTGGACCTGAGTGTCAGTGATGTGGGTTGGTGTGATGTGACGTCACTGAGTCTCAGGACAAGTTGGCACTCCTTTCCATATTCTGCTCTTGGCTTTTTAAGGATAAGTAATGGAGAGAGAGGGAGTCACTCAGTTTTAGGTCATTTCTGAAAGTTAATGATTAGGGGGTACTGGCCAAATTCTGCTCTGCATGCACTGTTTGGAGTTTTCCTATGTACCTGAAGGATACTTTTACAGAAGTCTGCATGCAAGGCTTCAGGTGGGTGTTTGTCCCAATGTGGATACTCACACAACCCACACCTCACAGCTGTAGAGTGAAATTGGTTCTATTACAGTTTTAAATATTTTAATCCAAATTCTAAACGGGAATTCTACTCTAATTGATATTTTAATAGCATAAATACTCTTTTTGCTCTTTTTGTTCCATCACAGCCAAGTTAAAATTTCCTGTTGGATTGAAGGTAATGTCTAAGTAGGTGTAATTTTTTGTCTCATCAGTTTTACATTTATGCATTTAGCAGATGCTTTTATCCAAAGCGCCTTACAACTTGTCAACTATCAAGAGTTCAGGGCCAGTCTCCCCTAGAGCAACTTAGGGGTAAGTGCCTTGCTCAAGGGCACAACTGTGGCAGCTGGGATTCGAATCCACAACATTTCAGGTTACTTGCATGTTAGCCAGGTTCCTTAACCGCTGTGCTACCACTGCCTTTGTTTTGCTGTTGCCAGTTCTAAAGTTTTTAGTGTGTCCCTGAAGCCCAGATCCTTTTCCAAATATGAGGACCTTAGTTTTCTGGGGATTTATTTTTAGGGCCCATGTCTGGTAAAAGTTTGCTAATACATCATGTGCTGTTGTAAGCCCTGTTGTGTTGGTGACAGCAGAGAGCAAGCACCTGATCACACACTCTCTCTCTCTCTCTCTCTCCCTCTCTCTCATCTCTCGCTCTCTCTCTCTCTCTCTCTCTCGCTCTCTCTCTCTCTCATCTCTCGCTCTCTCTCTCTCTCTCCACTTATTCAACTGCATGCCATGAAGACTCATTTACTGATGTTATAAAAAGATCACCATATGTACACAAGCTTGTTTTTTTCTGTTCTCTCCCACTTGATTTGCTTGGTCTAACAGCAGAGGATTACACTGACAGGTTTCAGTGGTTGCCAAAACAATCCAGCTACACTTCCATTCACACCAGACAGCATTAAAGGAGAAATCTGGTGTGATTCAATCCAGGGAAAAGAAGGAGAAAATCTGATACAACTATAGACCAAACAGCAACCTGCAGCTATTATTAACTGATTGGGGCATAGGAAAATTAAACTGAAAGTGAGTTTCTGTCCCCCCTTCAGTTAATGTTAGTTGCTGGCTCACTATTTAGTCTATATATCAAATTATCTCGTTATTTGTCCTACCAACAACACTTGGTGGCACTGAACAACAGAGCTATAGATTGATTTACAACAAATTTCTTCTTTAAAGGATACCAGTACCAGTAACTCCCACTGTCTCACTATGACCTGACATTCATGTGAGTGTGATATGTATTTAGAAAAAAATAAACAGTTGATAGATAACTTATCATGCCCAAAAGAAAATTAGATTGTCATAGCAGCCATACATATAGATATCAACAAAAGTCAATGTTAAGAGGCCTGTAGAATAATGGTGGGTCAGAAATACCCAGACTAGCACTAGGGCTGCCGTAGTAGACTACCTCTGCTCAATGTTGTATTTTACTACTAGAGTCAGGGAACTGTCTGAAGGCTCAAACCAGATTGTCTGACATCCAATCTGGGAAGAGAGATTGTATGTAGAACCAATCATTTTAAAGTTCACCAATAGTGAAGTAAACATATGACTATCGATCAGACACTTCATCAGGTCTTTTGTGCTTTTTAAATGTGTGGTGGTGTAAATTTGTTTGGCTGTTTTTTGACCAGACTGCTGGGTATTGTTTGTATGGTCGGTGCAGAATGTGGATGCTATTGTGGCGTGTAGAAAAAAATGGAAAAAGTTTGTGCAGTACATCCAAAAAGAAAAAGTAATAGTAGTACTTGCATGATGATCTGGTAGTCTATACTTGTCTCAGAACTAGAGTTCTGGTGTTTGTGCTGCCCCCTGCAGGTCAAATACATTACAGCACTACCCCCAAAATTCGCTACTTAAATGGGAAAGAAGTTGAGCAGATTACATGATTACGTGAAGTATCTAAGACATCTGTCTGGATTACAGGCTGTCATTTATACCACTTTTACAAGCACAAGGAAAGATGATGAAAATAGAATTGGGGACACTCTACAGATTCAGGCTTTTATATTCTTTGCAAAAAATGGAATAAATAGCCTGATGCATCAAACACTTCCACAGTTTCACTTTGTGCAAAGTGTCTGAAGCCTATCCACTGGCATGTGTTTGCTCCACGGTGGGCAGATACTCTCCGCTTCACCCCGTCGCTACTGTTTGGTGGTGATGTATGTTACGCACTGGAACGCACCTTTTGAATTCAGAGTTATCGCTTTCAGCCCTCCCTCTGTTCGTTGATTGGTCCACACAGCTCAGAGACGGTGCTCAGTGGTAGAGCTAAAGGAGAAATTTAGCGGAAGCGCCTGGTAACCTGGATCACAGACTACCTCACATAAAGACCCTAGTTTGTTATACTGTGGGATCTCACATCCGAGACTGTTGTAAGCAGTACAGTGTGGTGCACCACATGGAATGTTCTATGCCCTGTACCGTTCACTTTGTACACCTCTGACTTCGGATACAACTCTCAGACATGCCACATGCAGAAGTTCTCTGATGACACTGCAACTGAGGGGTGTATTAGAGATGGACAGGAGGGGGAGTACAGGAGCCTTGTGGAGGACTTTGTGGGATGGTGTAAGACAAACCATCTACAGTAGAACACCACCAAAACCCCAGTTGAACACCCCCACCCTCACCCCCCATTGCTGCCTGTCTCCATGGGGGTGGATGTAGAGACAGTATGTACAAATATCTCGGACTACATCTTGAAAACACCTGCTAACAGCAAACTCCTCCTTATGTTCTACCAGTGTGCTGGATGACTGGACAGGCTGGTGAGAAGAAAAGCTGGCTCTGTTGTTGGCATGAAACTGGAGTCACTGACATCAGTAGCAGAAACAAACTGATCTAAACTGGACAGTGACCATCACCCCCTGCACCCTCACGTTCGGTCGAGGCAGTTGCAATATTAATTGCCCTTTTAAAATTAATAAACACAAATATTTTTGGCCTATAAAATGCAAAAGACTATCACGTATGCTCAAATCCATGGTTGAATGTCCACACAAGGTGAATGCATGCGTGACAGGAAGGGGATGGAGACGCTCAGGGAGAAGTTGAAGATGGGGAACTGAAAAAAAACGTATAGAACAAGCACAGTTTCATAAATATTTCAGTAAATACTAACACTAAATGATTATTAGCATAATAAGCTTAGAAACTACACGCTATCATAACAGTGTCAGCGTGTCATTTCTAAGCTTACCAGCGTATCACTGGTATGGGCTACATTCCAAGCAGAATTGAAATTACCAGTGGGTGCCTGTAGACCATTTTAGGTGCAGTATATGTAAGGCTAAGAGAGTCTATGACTTTAACAGTGATATATATATATATATATATATATATATATATATATATATATATATATTACCTTTACCTTTACCTTTTGTCATTGTGTGTATTATATGTTTATTATTGTGTGTTAGCCTATTTTATCACTGATTTCAGAAGTTTCAATTTCAAATAATGAACAATGACTGAATGAATGAATGACTGAACAGTGCCTCCCAAACTGTAATACAATATACAATGGCACACCTCTTTACAGCATGACAAATACACTCCACCAAAAAGACAAGTACTCCTTAGACAAATGAAACACATCAAAAGGCAAGCATATTTTTAATGTAATCAACACATGGCACATTCATCAAATTTGGTCACAAATGTAACAATGACAGTACATTACGTTTCACACATGCATTTGTGTAATATTGTATAGACATGCTAAATTACACTGTTGTAAAAGGTAAGGCAGCATAGCATAGCACAGTGATTATAGCATTCAGATCAGTGCTCTGGGGAGAAATTTAAACAGGCAGAACACAGAGGTCACATCAGACCTTCTCTCTTTTAGTTTAGCACACAGCAGGGGTCGATCATTCTAGAAGAAGTCCTCTTGAAACTACCAGAAAAAAAACATGTGCGGATGTTTTATAAAGATCTATACATAAACCAAGTGACAGAATGACTTTGTCTATTTTGCTCTAAATTTTGATCTGTAATAGAAGTAAATGTACGACATCATTTTTTTCATATAATGATCTGGAATGTAGAAAGTTGGATACGCTAGGAATTCTGTGAACCACAACAGGCTGTTGGATTTTTTAAGGAAGTAAAGACGTGATTGCCCGATATTCGGGCATTCTGTAGCATCCATGATATGACATACACAAGCTATACACACACACACATATGTAGAACTATAAAAGGGAACAGTTGTATGCTGTCTGGAATCGCAGGTTATTTGAGTGTAAAAAGTGGTGTAGAAATTTGAGCGAAAGATCTGATGACTAAACCTTGTGTTCTGACAAACAGACTACTCACCTGATGTCTGATGAGGTTCGGTCTCTCTCTCAACTATTACTCCATGCTTGGAACTGCACAACCAAAAGCAAACAATTGTTGGGCAGTTATTTACAAAAAAAAGACCAAATAAGAAACAGCTGCTGAAAAAGTGAGCAATGTTTCACAAGCCATTACTGACCTCACAAAATGCAAATGCATGTAACACACACAAGGATTCTAGGTGTCATACAGACCTTTGCAAACTCCAAAGTCAGAATCAAATGAGTCACTGTAATCATCCGGGGAACTAGGTGGCACTCTGTAAAGAAAGAGAGAGTAAGTGAGTGAGTGAGATAGATAGACAGATAGATAGATAGATAGATAGATAGATAGATAGATAGATAGATAGATAGATAGATAGATAGATAGATAGATAGTTACTTAATTTATACTCTAAGAAAATTAAAAAAGGATCAACCAGAAATGGCTACCACTCACATTGCCGGTGGTGGAGTAAATGTCCCATCAGGTGATAAGGTTTGGTATTCAGGTACAGGTGGCTCTATCTTCACACATTCCAGGCCCTCATCACACGTTCCACCCGTTCCAAAAAGGCCACCGCAGCGCTCGTTCTCCACCTTGGCACATTCTTTGCAACACCGGCAGACATCAAGAACCAAGCTCCCCCGGCAGCCCTTCGGTTCCCAGCAGTCCGCTTTATTACATGGGCCACAGGTCAATGCCTGGCTGGTCCTCACATACAGCATAATAACTTGGAGGCCGAGAGTATATTTTGCTAGTCTGTACATCTTGGATTAGACCTGAGGAGGCTTTCACACACTCAAAATAGCTGCTTATTTGCTTTCTGTCAGAGACAACTTCTGCTTCTCAGCTTCTCCGTTTCCCTGCCTGCCACAGTTCTTATGCAATATCATTTCCTCCAAACCCATTGTTCTTGTTCTTGGTTCTTGGTTCTCCTAGGTCACAGCAGCAGGAGGTTTATTTGGGTTCTCCACTCCTCTGGGATCTCCACTTTCATGGGTTTTATGGGTCCATGTATCATCACATCAGAGGCTGTATCAGATTTAGATTTTCATTTAATTTCCTCCACCACATAAGTACATAGGCCCTGCATAACTATTTGAGGAGATCTTCATCAGTGGGTTGCTGTATAAACATGGTCTAACCAAAAATGGTCACTCATAGAAAGACTTTTTTTTAAATGTGTGGAATACCCAGTGCCCAATATATAACCGTCTTAACCACGCTACCTGACTGTAAACGTGAAATCTGTGGAGTGTATCTTTGCAGCACCAATTTAACTCATGTTTTCATACTGGCTTGGACAGTCAGGTTTCCATTCAGCTTGTTAATGTGCATCTAAGTTACGCAAATAAGAAGTCCTCAGTTGCAAATGCAAGTCAGTGCCCTAAAGCGAACCTTGTCAAACTACCACCTTGGGGTCATGAATTTGAAGGAATTGGGCATGAATGTGTGGAAAGCCTGGCAAGATAAATATGTAAGGGAAACTATTGGAAAACACACATTTTCACATCCACTAAGATGTTGTTTATTGCAAACGGATACATACAGATCTCTCAAGCAATTTAGTAGATTTGCGATCTCAAAAGCCAGTGCCCCCCTCAGTGACAGTGGCAGTGTAGGCTGTACAAATTGTACAAATGTTATCACTTCCAATATGATGAGGTCTATTTCATCAGGAGAAAAACAATTTCTCAAGCAATTCATCAGAATTATGAAGCAATACTTACTGACACATTATTTATGTGCACCAACCAGATAACACCAGTGTCTCTGAGATTGCTGCATACACTCAAAACCTGGAATTGTACTGACCATTTTTCCAGTCATGGAAAACACCTGAAGTCATACACCCTAGGAAAGATGTGCATTGTCCCAAAACATAATTGTATTTAGCCCCCCATTTTGATGGCCATCTCAGTGCTAATTTTCTGCAATGCCTGTGCGTGTGCCTGTGGGCCTATAAACTGTGTAGTTTACAGGTAGTGCATGTGTGCATGTAGGTCCATAAGCCCTTTGCAGTTAGGAGAGCTACTTCTTTCTCTACAAAGTAGCAAGAGCTGAAATGTCTGGGTTGCAGGGCAAGAATGGAGCAGCAGCCTTTTAAGACACACATACACGTGTGATTCCATGACGTTGCAAAAATGAATGAATGCACCCCAAATGCATGGGCTGCATGACCATGCTGTGTTGTTAAACTCTTTTTTGCAATGTTATCTTTCATATTTCACATCCACACTCTTCAGACAACGTAGATTGTAGATTTAGAACAGACTCCTTACACATGACTTTGCATTTGTCAGAATGTTGTTGCAAACATTGTGTATGTCATTGTGGTGAGACCAGTTATTGAGACATTGTAGTTCCTTACGAGGTGTGTCTTAAGAGGTGTGTTTGACAGACACAGGAGGCCAAGGTAAGGCAGTTTATTTGTATAGCACATTTCATACACAACGGCAACTCAGTGAACTCAGTGCTTCAAAGATTCAAATAAAACAGCAACAGCAAATGAGAAAACCAAGAGTGATTTAAAAAAGAAGACAATGTCATGCCTGCCTGCCGGTATCTAACACCACAACCTCAGTTGGATAAAAGCGTCTGCTAAATGCCTAAATGTAAATGTTCAGCTTGCTTTTTGCTACATAGGCATACCTTGATTTATTTTAGGCTATGTTAGAGTACATAATTTAACCTATAATGTAGCGTAACATAGCAGCAGAGTATAGTGCAAAGTAAAAATGCAATTGGGAGCCTAAGTCACACCCATCTATTTGAAAGATAATTGTCCACATATCTTTTGGCAGACTTTGAGAGAGATGTTTCATGTGAGGCCGCTCAGCAGACTACGCTCTTGTCTGGGTCAATAAACGTCACCATCGACGATAAGGTTAGCTGCTATGCTAACTACGGCTTTAGCTTGCTACCGGCTAGGTCTTTCAGCAGCGGTTAAATGGAAAGACACTCCTTACCTGATGTGTTTTATCCTGTGACTCTATTCACCTCTGTGCTCCAAAACCTGTTGCTGATATCCTTGTGAATCACCGTAAGAATAACGTTATCTTCAGTGATGGCACGTATGTGACTGACAAGCTGTAGTCATTAGAGTTACAAACTTTAACAATGCTCTAATTCAACAGTCATGAGACGAACTGCAACTTTTTTTACATGAAAAATTATGTTCAAAATTCACAAACATCATATATGTAATTCAGGGTTTATGTCAACTGGGACCAGAAAATAATTATTTTCTGTCCATTCACCCCCATTCAAAATTTCTCAGACGATAGGTCCCACAGGGCAAACCGGAAGGGGCGGAACTTAGACACTCTAGAATTAGCCTCTAAACAGAATAACTGAAAATTGTAAAACAAGCTAATCTCATTATAATAACACAGCAGATCAAGGGCTGCACACTGGGAATGCACACTTCAGTGAGTGGGATCCATGTGAGCTCATGGCTCCAATAATGTGTGTGTGTGTGTGTGTGTGTGTGTGTGTGTGTGTGTGTGTACAGTTTGTGTGTATACCCCCTAGATGTGTTAAAAGACAAATATCCCGGACAAATAAAGCTACTTAACTTTACAGAGTTGTTCCAAATGAGCTTTGGACCATGGGGCCCACTTGTTATAGAGGACTTTTACAAACCATTTTAAGATAGACAAATAATCATATTAGATATAATAGCCTATGAAATAGTCCAACTGGGGAAAATGTAGCTTACAAGTTTCATTTCACCTTATCAAACTCCAAATGAGCGCTTCATCACCAGTATTGATTTCTTCATACACACACTTGAGCCCCTGGTCGCATTCTCCTCCCCAATCAAAGAGGCCTCCACAGCTGTCATTCTTAACTGTGGCACAGATACTTTGCACTACATCATCAGTCTATCATTATCTTTCTTTTCTCACTCTTCTCCAATCATGACCAGGATGAAAAAATCTGATTTATATTTATGTCATATTTTATGGTGATAAAAGGGTGGCTGATTCATGGTGTATCTTAACAAAACAATATCGTCATATTTTATGGCGATAAAGGGATGGATGTTTTATGGTAAGTATTAACACAACAATATTGTCATATTTTATGACAATAAAGGATGTGTTTAATGGTGAATATTAACAAGACAAAAGCTGTTGATTTGGCTTAATGATTAGTCTGAATGAGGTTTTCAATGTTTCAAGTCACTTCTCTGACAACTCAGTGCTTGTGCAGTGCTCAGTTCTTTCAACCCTTGTAGCTCAGTAGCCAGTAGCTGCATGTAAAATGGATTGTTTTTAGTTATTATTTTTAGTGTCTCTTCCAAATATTATTTATAATATCACTAATATTTATATTATGTCATTAATTTAATTCCATTTTCGGGATTTTCAAGTCACACACGACATCGGCGCGACATCGGCGCAACACCAGCGTTAGCAGCAGAGAGTAGAGGGCTATTTTTAATAAACTCCTTATGTACTTACATACTTTCCATTGCCTCGTTTTATGAGTACAGACCCTATTTATTACTACCGTAGAAGTTTAGTACTATTCCATGCAATTTTAGTGGGGTAATTTACAAGATACAGTCTATGTTCTATGAACGACCACCACACAAGCCATTCGGCGTAAACTGCTCGGCCAAAGCAGCCCCTGTGGAGAGGTTCACGCCACTTAAGGTAGAACAAAACACAAACAGGCATGACTTCATGTTTTTGATGTGTCTATTTTATTGACCTCAAAACACTGCAGTTGTGCATTTTATTCCGCTTTGCTCTTCTTTGATATGCCAGATGACATCATCGGTCTTCTCCTTCAGCCTTTCTCCTTCTCCAGTCATGCCTCTTTTGACACAGATTTTAAAATTCAGCTCATCAGCATCATGTACTATAATGATTTCTTGGTGGATCTTAACAAGACATTGTCGTGCTTTTAATTTGATTTAATGATTAGTCTGAATGATGTTTTAAATTATTCAAGTAATACTGGATTTATTAGCCTGATTATTTTTGAACAATTCAAATGATGTTTGCCACAGAAAAGCCAACTCAGGACTTGGGAGATTAGTTGTTCAAATCCTTGCAGGTCAGAAAATAGCACGACATACACCAGGTACTTTGTACAATTGAGACATTCAAATTGATAATGGAGAAAGGTATCCAAAAGCCTTCTTAATGATCAGGAGTATACAATTATATTTTTTAATTTATTATATATATTCGTTTCACAAAATTGTGGCTGTTGGGCACAAGAGGCTATTGAGTGACATACAAACCTTTGCAAACTCCAAACTGGCCTAAACGTGTACCTTCATACACGCACTGAAGCCCCTGGTCGCATTTCCCAGCCAGACCAAAGGGGCCTCCGCAGTTCTCGTTGCTCAGCTTGGCACAGACTTTGCAGCACTGACAGACATCAGGCACCAGCCCCCCCTTGCAGTTCATCGGTTCCGTGCATGCCACCATTTCACAGCTCCTGCATATCAACGCCTGGCTGCTCGCCACCAAAAGTATAATAATTTGTAGGATAAGAACGTATTTTGCCAGCACATGCATTTTGGGTGAAGCTCTTACACTCTAAGAATTTCTTCTACTGTGTTTTCCAACACAGATGTTCCCTCTATCCACAAATCTCTGTCTCTAGCTACTGGATTACAAATGTGCCCCTCCTCTTCCTGGTTTGGTCATGCTTCTCTGTTGACCTAGCCTAGTTGAGTTTACAAAGGCTTTTAAAGGAGCCTCTACATGATTTAAAAACAAGGCACAAACATGTTTTTTCACATCTTTGATGTGTCTATTTTAAATTAAAATGTTTTATGTTAAAAATTCATTTAGGAATGGGATTTCTGCAAAATATGGATTGTCACAGGTGATGTACAAGTGACAAACTGGCAAACTCATCAAATCTGTATACTATCTGTGATATTAATGAAACCATCAAATCTTATCTTTATCCATGACTTTCCTGTTATACAGTGAGGGAGTAATTTGTGATACCTTATACAAGGGAGGCTGTTGCTTGAGGACTGTTTGGCAGAAAAAGAGCACTATTTCCCTTGACAGAACAAACATAACCAACTGTGTTTCATTACTCTGTATTCATACATGTGTAATGACATAAAGTTGAATCTAATCTAATCAAATCTTCACCCTTCCATCCTGTTTGATTTAGCAATGGGATTGTGACCCGTCATTAATACTTTACTTTTTTTTGATAATAAAGGGGTATTTAATTGTGACATAGTGTCTGAAGTGAAGTTGGCTAATGACAAGTTAAGGATTTCATAGTTAGTGATATAATGACTAGTAGGAGGCTATGTACACAGTCCTTTGCCCATCTGGGGCAGAGTTGAGGCACGTCATCTTTTGCAATCTCTAAACTGATGTTGTGGAGGGCTTCAGCTCAGTAAACAATTACAGTGACAGCTTTCCTCACCAGCCCATCTGGTTGACCTCCAACCCCTCTTCAACTGAAAGATCGGAAAAACATAGTCTACCAGAAAAGGGTTGGATAAGTGTCGTAATGATGTGATGAAATATCAGCATTGTAACATTAAAAGCATCAGTGGGTGAAAAATATGGACTAGTTTAGGCAGGCAAGCTTTTGTATTATTCAAATCCCTTTCAAAACAAGGGAGTGGGCGTAGAAGTTGCTTCAACATTGTAAAAACAAAATTGTACTGCATTGTGTTATTTCAATTTCATTCAAGTCCCTTCAAGTCAGATTCTTCTCAGGCGAGTATCCACACACACGGTTCCCACACAGTCCAAATCTTCTATTTTATTTATGTGCATTTTTAATGTATATTTTCTTTATGTTTTCTTTTATGTGTTCCATACGCATATTTTTCTAGCTGCCTCACCTGTCTCTCCATGTTTTCCTGAAACAAAAATAACATTCTGATTTGAATAAGTTTCGCTCTAGTTTGAAGTCTGAACCTGGTTTCTGTCAGACACAGACGGATGGAGGCAGGGATAGATAAACAAGGAGGTATTTATTGAAATAAATCAAAGAATAAACAAAAGTCACGTCCACTTCTCAAGTGGAGGAAAACAGAAAATTACCAACTACTAAGATTAACAGAAAACTAGAAAACACTAGAAACTAACGAGGGAGATCTGAAAGGACTAGGGTTAACAAACCAAACAGGGAATCAAAACTTACGGAGCGGAGAATACGGGAATACGCGGGATACAAATGACAAATGGGGAGTCTGAGGAAATAACGACGAGACCAGACAAAGGGTGAAGTGAAGGGGAGACTTAAATAAGGTGGAGACCATGTGACATTAATTAGAACTCAGGTGAAGGAGATCGAGTGCGAGGCTGTGGCGTAGCGTGAGGGGGCGTGGCCGTGGCCAGGTCCGATGCAGACCTGACAGTTTCACCTACACTGTTATTTGATCATCTACACTCTTGGCAACTGCTATCATAATTTTATTACAATGACACTAACATTTACTCTGTAATTTACTTTACACTTACAAAACTAAAATATATCTAATTTATCTACATCTTCATAGCACTGGCAGAAGAGTGATAATATTTATTGAAGCATATGGGGTGTTGGAGTATATGTTCAGGTGTAGGGTGTGTGATGCTGGATGATGTCCTGATGTTAGAGGTATATTTCTTTGCAGGTACTCTTATGTTATTGTTTTAAAGGTAAATTTGTAGTCAGTTAGCCCATATCCCTCTTCTTTGAGGCTGCCATTTTGCTGTTTGGTCTATGCTGTACCAAATTCTGTCGTTCTCTTACCTACCTACAGCACTTGGCAACATCAAACAACAGGGTTGCTATGGGTTGATTTACTCCAGATAATCTCTTTAAGGACCCAGGCTGCTGACACACTTACTCTCTTTATTTCACTTGAAGAGTGTCTCTCTATTCATCACTAGCACTGTCACAAGTACAGATTTGTGCTGGGGATTCAAACCATTACATTCTACTTTGACCTTTATTTACATTTACATTTAGGCATTTAGCAGACGCTTTTACCCAAAGCGACTTACAAAAGAGGATAACATTCAAGCTACGACACAATGAGAGAAACAAACAAGGGGTGCATATTGCTAACATAGAAACTGCACCATTTTAAGTTGAAAGTGCAATAGTGCAGAGAAACTAAATTGTTAAGTGCATTCTCAAAGTTTACACCTTTATAATACACTCAAATGTCAGTCATTAATGAAAACCTTCGCTGTAAAAATGTACACATTCCTCAGACTGTATAAATTTAGAATTTCCTAAGACTGCATTTTTTTAAAGTTTGCGGGCATTGCTACTACAATGAACCAGTGCTACAGTGCAAACATATTCATTTATTAAGCTAAATTACATTGCATTTCTTTATTGGTAAGAAGGAGAGCTGCCCCAGCCCCAGTGCAAATGTATTAATCTAAATTACATTGCATTTCTTTATTGCCGATAGATACAACAGTAAAATACAGAGTCATGATATGCACTCTGGGTAGATTTGAGCAACAAATCTGACAACTCCATCTTCTTCATGGGCTACCCTCTCCTCTAACGACACAGAAAGACAGCTCAACCTACATTTTGTTGAAACCTAAACAGTCAACCAAACATTGTCATTGCATTTTGCTCCAAGTAATATATTAGGAAATGTTTGTGATGTCACAAACACAGAAAACCAAAGGTCTTTCCCTCTTGCAAAAAACACACTGATGTGAGAGTGTTTCAAATGGGTAGCCCACAAACATACCTTTAGAAATGACAGCCTAAAGGATGAATTAAAGTGTTTCAGATTTTACTCAACACAGTGGCAGTGTTATGTATGTCATTTAAAAAAACGAGTTCAGTTAACACACATTTCTGAATAATCTAACTGAAAAATCTTCAAAACTTCAGCCTTGAGTTCAGACTAGAAGAGCAACTCAGCTGTTTCATGCCTCTGCCTTAGCTATTAAGCATCAACTGTGAGTGAGGAGGAAATTAACTGTAAATGGTCTACCCCTCAGAGGAGACATACCTCAGTGTTGACTCACGTGTAAGAAGAGTAAGTAAAGCCCTCATAACCCAAAGCAGAACAAAGTACATGCTCGCTTGTTGACAAAAGAAATGGAAAAAATATACAAGCTGATATACAAAATCTAAGTAGAATTAGTTTAAAGGTAGGTAGTATGGCATTTTGGAAACAGTTTGGGCTTTGTGCAGGAATGTTGTTTATTAAAGCTTATGTATGAATACTTAATGTTAATGTTTTATTAATATAATATGTGATACCTACCTAGAATTAGAAAATAATTTAGCCTATAATGGCTTTTTAAAAATATAATTGTTTTTTAAAAAGTGGGCATTAGCAATAACATAAACTAAGATTACTTTGCGTAGGCCAATTATTTTGCTCTATCCACTACATTTACATTTACATTTACATTTAGGCATTTTATCCAAAGAGGATAACATTCAAGCTACGACACAATGAAAGAACAAACAAGGGGTGCATATTGCTAACATAGAAACTGCACCATTTTAAGTTGAAAGTGCAATAGTGCAGAGAAATTAAATTGTTAAGTGCATTCTCAAAGTTTGCACTTAACAATTTAATTTCTCTGCACTATTGCACTAGACAGAGATGGGAAGTAACTAAGTTCAAATTCTTCAGTACTGTACTTTACTTAGGTATCTGTACTCTACTTGAGTATTTTTTTATTATTTATTTTACCCCACTGCATTTGAACACAAATATCTGTACTTTCTACTCCTTACATTAAAAAAAACAAAACAGGCTAATTTTGTCTTTGCATTTGAGGGAAGTGCAAAATAAGTGTGTAGCAATATGGTACATCATTAAAGCCGATTCCAACATGGATGGGACAATAATAGAATTATAACACCAGCAGTAGTGTGAAATAATTGTTACACCGATTAATTTGGCCAATTGAAGGCTAAAGTCTGCTTTCTTCACAAAAAAAACAACCGTCAAAATAGTCCTTTATAGGCTAAAGTAGGCTATACTTACTTATACTTTAAGTACATTTCAGAGCCTGTACTTTTCATTTTTATTTCAGTGAGGAAGTCAAGTCAGTTTTATTTTACATATGAATCTATACTTCTACATGAGTATGGACTACTTTTGCCATGTCTGTCGCTAGGTCAGGTGAAACTCGTCTTTGGATGTTTACATGGGGAATCGTTTTCTGGGAATGGTGAACCATTACCATTGACTTGTGTGTCTCTGTGGCCCTCTGCTGATGGCTTAGAAGTACTGCATTGCACGACTCCATTTTATGAATGTTTTCCTGAAACATTTATGTGCACAGCCGACTGCTGTAGTTCATATCTTCCACCACTTGGTGGCACTTGGCTATTGAGAATGTAAACTGTAAAGCCAGTTATGTTACATTCCTTATCTGTAGATTATGTAAGTTATTGTGAAAGCTGTACAGGCTAGGTCTTTTTTTAAGTTGCCAAAGCCTAGCAGCTGTAGTCTAGCCCTGGTGTCAATATAACTTAATAACCCAATAAATTAGACAAAAAGTTAAAAAACAAGTCTGCTCTTTCAGGGTTTAACAGGCCTGCTTGTAGATGCTTGCATGTCCTTTATGCAAGATTTCTGATAATAGTTGCGTAACCGGGGATTTCGGTCCGCCCATGTTCATCACTCTACGCAATAGCCCCGAACTGGATTTTTTTGTCATCATAATCGTTTCCCCTCACACAGTCTGTGTATTAAGTTGGACTGCAATCCCCAGTGCTTGGACTTTTGCCCTCTCTCCCTCTCTTTCCAGTAGGGGGGGCAAGAGTGTCCTTACACTCCACTACAACAGACAGAATGACAAACGTGTTCACGCCACTATAATAGTCTGAAAGCCTTTGTTGTGAAGAGGAAACACGTGGGCGGAATGTGTGCTATGGTCTCCCTATGCTGCCACTCATTCCTTCCTGCTCGACCTTTTCCTCGGGAACCAACCAGAATATGCAGAGCATGCAGAGCCACCGCTTCCAGTGGTCAAATTCTTCCGGGGCAGGAGTGGCCCACCATGCGGCTGCATTTCCCCTCAGTCTGGGCTCACGACATTTGTGAGGATGTGTTCACAGTAAGCGCACCTTTGCCGCCTTAAGGGCCCTTACCATCATTTTACCAAAAGACTTGAAAGTTTATTTCTATTTCGTTTAATCACAATCTTTGCTGTTACAGAAACGTCTACTACTCACTTAGGGAAAATTCACGGATGTTTTTGTGTAAAATAACATAATAAAATACTACATAATTGTTATGTAATACAACACTTTGTCCAACAAATTTGTCCAGAATCTCTTATGCAGGAGCTGCAGTTGAGTATGCAGCTATGTGTATCTTTTTAAAAATACTGTACATCCTGACCTTAAATGCTCATTTTTGGCCCACTCTGCAAGTAAGTACAACATACACAAACACACACGCACACCACACCAGTTTGTTTTCACTGTTTTAATGCCATCATTGTATTTTCTCATTGTCTCATTGTCCTGCACTCATGTACCAAGAGAGCCATGGTGCGAACATCAAGGTTTTCTCTGTGTAGTAGCTTAACCACACTGATCTGGGACACGGTCATGGAGTATATGAGCACAAGTACAGTCTGCTGTTTTGTTCACCTACATCTTTGAGTCAATTTCATTTCTATCACTTCTTTCTCCTTTTACACGGCATGAAAATCCCCATAGGGCACAGAGTGTTTCCAACGTCCTATGACAAGGCTCAGGGCCAATGCCTGGTGATCCTGGGGAGGGAAGAGGCAGGCTCATAGGTCGTGATTGGCTCACTTTTACAAGCGGATGGATGTAGCCTACTACAGAAAGAGGTTACTGGCTAACTAACGTGGTAACTTTGGGACTTACACTTGCACCAGGAGTCAGGGCCACCACATCCTTACTATTTAACACTTCTCTGTGCGAAGGACAGAGGTAAGAGTTGTAGAGGTTAAGCACCTTCTGTTGACCACTGTTTATTTTTCCTTTGGCTGAACAGGGGTGTAACAAGGGTGTCCCAAAAACATAATTGCTATACAGTTAGTTGGCAATGGGCAATTACACTGCAACTGACAATGTTGCTTACTTAGTTAGCAACTATAGCTTCTGGGAAACGCAGCCCTGTTTTGAAGAAAAGACAACAGAGAAAAACAAAGCAACAAAACACTGAAATATTGAGGGACAATTTGAACGGCTGGGTCCCAAAGTTGGGAATCGTGTCACATAACATACTGTCTCAACAGTGCACTGAGACAGGTATGAACAGGTATGAATAGCCTTTGTCAGCGCTGCTAAAGGAGGTGGGTAGGTTTTGGGGATGTTTGAAGCCACATCGCTATCAGTTCTGATGCAAGATGCGACTTATCAAGATTAAGGGGGGCAGAGGAAGTTGTTACAAAAATAACATTGGTAACAGCTCATTCTCGTCTTTCAATAATTAGATTAATATTTTAGTGGTTCTTTACAGTGCAAGGTGAGGACCAAATGTACATACAAATAAGGTAACGTGATGATTACATCTCCAATATTTACACACCATCTGCAACTGAGTAGTTGCACTTCCATACCTAGTATATTGTATGACATTTGTAAACCAATTTTGAACTTTAGCAAAATAAAAAGAATTTGTACTTTTAAGGACCTTCTGTCAAATTATTTGTTTAACCCAATTTCAATCAATCAATTACACAAAATAAGAATCAAATTTAGGAATCTGACCTGGAGAACAACAAAATAATATTTTGGGGGAAATCTGAATTTATCTTTACAATGATCTGGGGGAAACAGCATATTAAATACCCTCTTATAATAATAGTAGCATTTTTTCCTTTCTGAATGAACGGCAGATTCTGCCCTGGTTGCAGCTTCCACTCAGAGATGCTGCAGAACACAGACAATCTAATTCTCTCCTCAAGGAGCAAACTCCAAATTCAACTTCCCCTGCTGCAGGAAATCAAACCAAATAAAAATAAAAGTAAACAAACCCGCACACTTACAATTTACAATCCGCCTACCAAGACAAGATAGGCAGCCGGCAGCTCTTGCATCTTAATATCATAACCAGTTGACTTCCTCAAGCATTATGGAGCATAACAATATGGCACTCAGCCAGCTGTACAGGGAGATGGCACTTTATAATATGCCGATAGCTTTACAGTTTTATTTACAAATGTACATGGCAGGACTCTGCCAAGTGAGAGCAGATCCTGGGTAGTGGAGGGAGACTTGTACAGTCCTGATTATCTTGAGTTGGGTTGAACTGAGATGAGAGCAGGTGAATGGTGAGTATCCGACTTAAACGGAAGTGTTACAGAAAAAGCCATTCTGTAAACATCACAAGTAATGTCCGCCAGGGAGAGGGGGGCTTGGGGGTCTTCCTCACGCCCATCCTCACGCAACCCTCCCCCCCTCCCTTCAGCGAGCAGGAGTGCAGAGGAGGTCAGGAGGTGTGAAAATACTAAAGCAGCCCAGACCGATCCATTTCAGCAGGGGACTCATGGAGGAGGCCATTGCTGCCTCCTTGCGCCTCCTCTTGTTCCCTTTGCAGCAGACAGGTGGGGGGTTTGGGGTGTAGAGGAAGGTTAGGGGGGCTTCAGGGGGGTTGGAGGGGATTGAGACCTTTCAGAACATATGAACAAGTTCTGGTCTCTTTTTTCCAGGGCAAGAGCTGGAGTTAGGGCAGGCCAGGCCAGGCTGTATGTGTGTGTGAGTAAGTGAGTGAATGTATGAGTGAGAGTGTGTGTGTATGTGTGTGCGTGCATGCGTGCGTGTGTGTGAGTGAGTAAGTGAGTGAGTGTATGAGTGAGAGTGTGTGTGTGTGCGTGCGTGCGTGTGGGTGTGAGTGAGAAGGTGGGCACCTTTCTTCTTTCTTCATGCCGCTAGTCTAAGAGGTTCTGAAGGTGGGCACCTTTCTTCATGCCCCTAGTCTAAGAGGTTCTGAAGGTGGGCACCTTTCTTCTTTCTTCATGCCCCTAGTCTAAGAGGTTCTGAAGGTGGGCACCTTTCTTCTTTCGTCATGCCCCTAGTCTAAGAGGTTCTGAGGTCCCGCTGGCGCCCTGGGCGTCACCCTGTTGCTGAGGACAAAGACAGGTGGCGGCAGTGAACACCCCTCCCTCCTCTCACTGAGGTCAGATGTCGGGCGTAGAGCTGGTCAAGTTGTGAGTGTGAAGAGGGGGTGGGTGTGTGGGCTGATGATGTTGTCAAGTTTGTTTGTTTGTTTTTTTTTTTTTGGGGGGGGGGGGGTCCTGGGGGAGGAGCTTTACTCCTCACATCCCATTGGCGCTCATCTTGCTCTTCTGCACCATCTCTGCTCCTTTCGCCTGATTGGACAGAACAGAACACATGGGGGGTCAACACAAAGGTCATCCAAGCGCTACGACAATCTACCCCCAGCCTCTCCCTCTTCAGCACCAGCAGGGGGACATTTCAACCATTCCACCCTATTCTGGCTCCCACCATCTTGCCCTGTTGCCTCCAGTGGTGCAGCATAACCCAGGGTAACCAAACAGCTATCTGCATATTTGAACACACTGTGTAAGAGTCAGTAATGGGATTATGAGGTATGGCCGGGGGGATGTGATCTGGGGCAGTAGAATCACGCTAATCTCATTATTTACCCTACCCCAGTTGACCATAAGGGCAGTTATGTAACCTCACCATCTACTAACCCTGCTCTTTTCTGGGTCTGACAAACAGCTCGGCCCCATAACAGCTTCCACACTTGCGTAGTTATTCAGTTATTACTGTTGTTAGTTTGGGCTTGTTGTTCAGGCAAAAGGAGGAGAGCGTAGGAAGAAGAGAGAAATGGAATCCACATGGATGGGACACAGACTTACATGTATTAACTGAGCCTCGGGAGACGGCATGTCCAGCACCCTGGATTTTTCCAGAATCTCCTCCGCCTAGAAAAGACCAGACCATTCCGGTCAATTCACCTGCCCACACTATCAGTCAGTCTGTCAGTCCGACTGAGACTCACACAGAGATGCATACAGATGCACATGGCATTGGAGGCAGACATGTAGGAGTTTGGGTGTTTTTTTTTTTTTGGGGGGGGGGTGTTGGCTACAAAGTTACATCCAAACCACACTTTGGGGTCCAGTATAACTGCTACTACCAAAGTAAAATACATGTAAGATTGAGTCCAGGACAGGCGGATTCATTTCTATTCAGTGTTCTGATGGCAAAGCTAATTGTCACTAAACAGTGATCAGTGCTAGTAGCAGCAGATGATACACTCGATCAGTGCTAGATGTAGCAAATGCATTGATTGGTGACCTAGCATTAGCATTGGTGAGTACTGAGAGAAAATCAGAGTCTTAGGAGCAGTCAGTGCTAAAAACAGCACATGCTAGTCAACAAACTGGGAGAAGCACTACATGAAAATACACAGTGATCAGTGCTAGCTACACGTAGCATGCTAGTCTTAGCAGCGGTCAGTGCTAACAGAAAATTCTAATCTTTACAGTGGTCAAAGCTAATAGCAGCATTAATGTGGTCTTCATACAGGTAGCTCTTAACATACGGAGCCTTTAAGAGAGAAAGACAGTTACTCAAATTATACCTCTCCACTACATCAGAGAGAAAGCAGAAACAGGGAGCTATAAACCATCAACCTAACAAGACAGAAAAACTCCACTTCTGAACTGAACTTAGTTTAGCTGATGAGACCTATTGATCTGTCTAGCCCTTATGTTTGCGCTCCCCTGAGGAGTGTGGAACCTGCAGCAACATTTGGGTGCTTTGCTTAGCAGCTTAAGTAAAAACAGACATGTGCTAGTATGTACCCTCAAGCAAGAGAAAACCTACACATCTCTTACACACACTCTCACACTCACAATACAAACACACCTAGAGCAGCTTTGTGTCAGTGGACACCCTAGTGTCTGCTGACCTGCTTAACTTAATGAAGCCACATACCAGTAGATGAGGCCATGAACTAAACGCCTGGGAGGAAAGATGAAATGATCATGTGACATGTGAAGACCAATTCATCAGTCACACTGAGCCATTCGTAAAATGATTCACTGTTGTGGTTATAGCCTCATGGTCTCTAGGATGAGGCTATAACAGCAACTGCTAAGCTACACTTCACCATCAACAACATGACCAATGCTACAGGTATCTGACTCCAACACTGTTGCTAGGATACAGGTCTTTGTCTCCAACATGACCATTGCTAAGCTACAGGTCTTTCTCTCCAACCACCAACCCAGTTAGCAACTGTTTACCACATTAGCAACAATGGTGGATGGAATGCAATTTCTTATTCCAAACCACCGAAGCTGCTAACTAGTTAGCAATTATGGAGGTGGGGAAATGTCACAAACCTCAGGTGTCTTCCACCAACCCTTCAGGTCTCCAACACTACCACTACCATTGTTCAGTCTACAGGTCTGTACCTGAGGGACAGGTGTGGTGATTCTCACCTTGCGGTCTTTGATGATGGGAGCCTTGTCTACCAGGACTTCCTGGGAGGCAGACAGAGGCTTCCCTTTAGCTGACGACTCCGTCTCAGACGGGGGAGGCGTAGCCTTCTGCAAGACAAAACACACCAACCAACATTAGCCTTGCGTAACACACACGCGTGCATAGACTCTAGACTCACAGGCTGGGTGATGTTTAACTGTATACAGAGATAGCTTATCTCTGTGGGTTTGTATAGGTTGGGGTGGTTGCCCCAGGAACAATACGTGCCCAACATGCAGCAATAAAACCAACCCTGACAAGAATCAAAGGTCATGTTGCATTATGACATAGATGCTAGTGTCAAAGGGGTTGACGCTGAAGCTGGGCTCCCTTCTTTCTGAGTGGAGGAATGAAGCAATATGCTGAGTCTGCTAACACAGTCAGCACTGCATGCTAACGGGCCTGTCAGATCCAAATGCAGTTATAAGTAAGCCAATGAGAGCAGAGACTCCTGTCATGCCATAGCTTTTGAACGGTGTTCTACTGAGGCCACTCAAGACTACTTTAGCAGAGAAGCCAATGAGTCCTGCAGGTTGAAGTCCTCACAAAGCACTTAGGATTTTTAAACAGTATAAACAACACTTAATTTGCCAGAGTACATTTGCATTTAAAACTACTCCAATTCAAACAACTTCTCCAGAACAAATCTATATGTTGTACTTTTAGTGTTCTTGGATAACACAGTGCCAATAGTATCACTAACCGACTCTGTGTGTGTGTGTGTGTGTGTGTGTGTGTGTGTGTGTGCAAGACTCCAGGCTAGACATGCGAACCCCTGACAGTGTGTGCTGCTGCAGGTGATCTCTCACTCATTCACTCACACACCAACGAAGCCAACAAACTTTGCAAGGAGGTTACACAAGACATGATCTCGGCAATGAATGATGAAGGCAAGAGAAGGCTGCAGTATGACAAAAGGACAGGTGAGATGGGCACAGGTAAGGATAGAAAGAGCTTCACAAAAAGAGAAAAAAAGGAAACCAGAAAGAGAAATAAACAGAAGAGGCAGTGAGTATGGGCTCACTGAGACTGATAGCAAAAGAAAGAGAGAAGTCGAGTTGCGGAGGTACACAGCTGGCCAACAGATGGTCTGTTGGGACAGGAAGTGGGCGTGGCAGCGGCATGTCGCTCAGCTTACCTCCAGCTTGGGCACAGGCGGGATGACGGGAGGCTTGGGCGTGAGGTCGGTCAAGTACATGGCCCGGGACAGCAGTAGAAGAGAGGGGGGCACGTTCTCCTTCAGGTGCAGGTCCAGCCACTGACACGCACAAACACACACACACACAAACACACAGGGGTCAAAGAGCATAAAAGCTCAGTCGCATTGGATAGTTCACATTCTGAAATATCAAATGTCACCACTCATTTCAAAGTTAACAATCTAAGGCAACTTCTCAAGGATAACGTAAACCTCCCTCACCCAAATGTATCTATAAAACATGAAAAGGTTTAGATTCTACAAATCCTTCACGTTTATGTCATTTAACGAAACTCCTATAACACTGTTGGAAAATAGATTTATGAACTTTCATTTAAAACCCTTGACTTTGGTGAGTTTTGGAAAAGAGAACAGTTATGTGTCAATAAGTCATCTCACCAGAAATATGACGTAGTTTGAGAGATTCAGAGATAGACTCTGAGTGGACAAACTGTGCCACTGTACAGGTCAGAGTTTCTTCTCTCTCAGAGACTCTGAGTACTGTACAGTAGAGCTTCACAGGATTTCCCCCCCAGATGTGTGTGTGTGTGTGTGTGTGTGTGTGTATATGTATAGACATATACATCTAGAAGAATGTGCATGAAGCGTATGTGAATATGAGAACATGTATTTTAGGACATGCACGAGAGAGAGAGAGAGTTTGTGTGTTGTGTGTGTGAGTGTGGGTGTATGTGTGTGTGTGTGTGTGGTGTTGTGTGTGGGTGTGTGTGCGTGTGAGTGTGTATGTGAGTGTGAGTGTGGTGTGTGTGTGTACCTGCTGCAGCTGCTGCTGGAGCTGATCGGTTGTCATCCCCAGTGATCTCATGCCTCGACTCCTAGAAGCCGCTTGAAGTTCTGCAACCGTCATGCCCGTCACACCCTCCATTGCGATCATCTACACACAGACACACAAGTTCAGACAAGATTATGCAAGAACAATGAGTGCACTTTTGAAGAGCACATATCTCATCTACCTAAGACACAGATGGTTGACGCATGCGTTCAGGAGCTCTTGCCACAGGTAACAAACACGGTGAAGAAAGAAAAGACGGAAAAAGGAGGAAACAAAAATTAAAGGAAAAAAAGGAGACTGACAAAAGATGTCTGGAGCATGATGATTTGTCCTCCTGTCTGGAGCAGGCATCAGACATCTTTTGTCAGTCTACTTTTTTTTCCTTTTTATTCCTTTAATTTTTGTTTTTAGGAGGACAAATCATGTGACAAACCCTGGGTAAGCCTTGTGACTGTTGGTTGAATAAGCAGCCTAATTTGTGCTGGCTAACCCTTCACACTGTACCTCTCTGCCTCTCTGTACTAGCTTTAGAGGACAAATTCAGTGTGAATCAATCCACTGCCCTGTTGTTTAAGGTCACCAAGTGCAGTCAGGAAAAAGAACAAAAAACTTTCATACAATACAGACTGTATAGTGAACCAGTAACTAACACTAAGTGCTTGGTGCACCATTCAGTTAACATTAGTTATTGGTTCGTTATTCAGTCTATGTTGCATCAGATTTGCTGATTCTTTTTCCTACAGACAGTATTCAGTGACGTTGTACAACAGGGTTATTGACTGACTCACACCAGATTTCTCCTTTAATCAGAGCCTGTGCTATTATTGACTGCTAACCCATTTATTCTCTCTGCCAGCAGCCCTATGTGACCCAGGGACCACACAACCTTGTTCACTTTCACCAACCCCTCTAGCTGTGTTGGCATTTCCCTTCCACACTGTTGCTTACACATTTCCCTCCCCACCCCACCACAACTCCTTAATGGTCATGATGTGACCTCCATTCTACTCACTTGCTCCTCATGCCCCGCCCCCCCATAATACCCCTTTTTTATCCCTCACATTCTCTCATCAAAGTTCTCAGATTTAACCCATTGCTTCCCCTATCTTGCGTTCTCCCTCTCTCTCCTTCTTTCTTTTAATAGTTTTCTGCATCTCTCTCCCGCTCTCCCTATCCCTCTATCCATCCTTTCCCATCCCTCCCTCCATCTCTTCATTCTCTCTCCTATCATTCTTTCATGCACCTCTCTCTCTGTCCCCACTCTATCACCTCATCTCTCTATACATCTTTTCCCATCCCTCTTTCCATCTCTCTGTTCTCTCTCCTTTCATTCTTTCATGCATCTCTCTCTCTTCTGCCACTCTATCACTCCATCTCTCTGTCCATCTTTTCCCACCCTGTCCCTTTATCTCCCTTCTTCTTTCTTTCCTCATCTTTCTGGATCCCTCTCGCTCATCCATTCATCTCTGTTCATCTTCTACCATCTCTCCCTCTATCCCTCCTTCTCCTCATCCTCTCTGCTTACATACCTTTCTCTCTCTCTCCCTTCCCCCATAACATCCATCTGGCCATCTTTTCCAACCCCATCTCTCCATCCCTTCTTCTCTACATCTCTCGTTTCATGGCTTCCTGCATCTCTCTCTCTCCATCCCTGCCATCACTCCACCCCCTCTATCTATCTTTTCCCACCCCATCACTCTCCCCGTCCGTCCATTCCCATCACTCACCTCATCGTCGGCCTTGATGTTACGCAGCTGCATGAGCAACTGGAAGCGGAGCAGGTTATTGGTTCCTATGGGCTGCAGCTCCAGCAGCTTACACAGAGCCACCAGCTGGGGGCGCTCCAGGTGCTCCAGTGTCAGCTCATCCTCAAACAGCTTGGAGAACTTCACTATGTCTTTAGTGCTGGGCTGCTCCCCAGTGTGCCGGACCTGAAGGGGGAACAGAGTAAAGGTCAGAGGTCAGAGGGTTGAAAGCACTCACTCACTCTCTCTCACACACACACACACACAGCTTTGCATATAAACTGGCAGTGCCTCACGGGAGATATACAGCAACAGGTTTGGACTAGCAAGCAAAAAAAAAAACTAGCCCTCAAGTTTGCACAAACAGCTCAGAGGTCAAACATTCCACCTGAGATCTTGGTTTGCAATTCTGCTCCACCAAAGGTACTACAGAACCCATCGATCTTTATCAACCATCTCTGGCTATACCTTATCTCTGTGTAGACTGATTTAGCTGTGCACTTATCAATAAAAAAAATAAAAACACAATACACATGCAAATTAGTATTGGCTCCACAACAGGAGTACTGCTATATCCCATGCAACATTTACAAACACCTGCCCCCTACCCCTTTCCCGCTCCGCCCGCCAACCCTTTAAATTCAAATCATTCCTGTGTGCAGTTTAACTGTATTGTTCCAGCAGGGAGACTAGTGTGAGCTTCCTGTATTAGCCTGTGGCAAGAGTGGATGCAGTCAGTGCACAGCACACATTCCTCCTCTGTTTAATAATCCCTCCTGATAATCCCTCCCGAATTCACCCCATAACAACTGTGTCTTTCTAAGTACTGAAAGTACTTTACAGTGGAGGGGAAACATAATTACCAACACCATCAATGTAGCTCGCACATGGGTCTATAACAACATTCTGATGCAACAGAACGTGTATAGGTAATACAGTTTCCTCTGTACAGACTCAGAGCAATCATCCGCTGTGCACTGCAATCATTTCTATACATTTTGTAAACACTGACATACGCCCCCCACTTCCAACTGATGTCATTTCTAAACATTTTGTAAACACTGACATACGCCCCCCACTTCCAACTGATGTCATTTCTAAACATTTTGTAAACACTGACATACGCCCCCCACTTCCCACTGATGTCATTTCTATACATTTTGTAGACATCACCTCGCTGCTCATTACTGTAATTTCTATTTACTTTGCACAGGCCTTGAGACATACACACCTGCTGCACGTAGGTGGAGAACTTCTGGGTCTCGTCTCCGCTGACAGCGGCCTTGTTGCGACGTGCCATCTCAGCGATCGTCTCCTGCAGGAACTTGGCCAACTCCAGCTTGGCAGCCAGACCTTTCTTCTGTTTCTCCTCCTGCAAACAGCAAGAAGTCAACATCAGAACAACGGCAACAACAGTACTGACACCACTCCTGCTGATGCTCAGGCTGTGTGTATCCACTCAACAGCTCACAGGCAGCTGGCAATAAACATCTAGAGTGTTCCATGCACATGATGTGGAAACTGAAGCATTTAATCCACGGATGCAATTCAGCCTCAAAACAAAGAAGGCTGTCAGAGATTTGACTAGAACAACAGCAGCTTGTTGGGGCCCTAACTGACACAAACCGAAGCAAATGTCTGAACGCCAATGTACCCACTAAGCCCTAAACTATAAAGCCTCAAAGACTTAACAGGCATGAATAGACCTAACGATTGGCTGATTCATGCCAGGTAAAGGTGCAGTCAGCGATGCTTCTAAAGATCGTACTCTAAATCGTCTATGTTGACGTTTTGTTCAACAGAGCCTCCAATATATCTCTTTCGAGCCTCTGTGTTATTGTTTTGAGGGGCAAGCTGCCCCCATTTGTTTGCTTCAGAGGTTTCAGTGCCTGGGTGTCGTAAAAAGACTATTTTCACGGTGACCCAAGAGAAGGAGAACTAGTGGAGGAGGAGGTATTATTTTGACGTCATAGAAAAGCAATGGAAATCTGTGTTTACACTCACTGATCACTCACTGATGGCACCTTTAAGTCTTTAAGTGTTCTGGGCTTTGGTACATGTGACTGGCACAGAATGAAGTGAATGTGTATGTGACCTTCACTCTGGGTCACCAGCGCTCACGTTTGCTGGCAGTTAAATTAAATTTGGCTGAACTGTATCTTGAGTTTCAAAGGGTTTTATGACGCCACCAAATTTAGCTTTGCCCCACACTACACAGCAACACACTGGTTTTGCATCTGCCAGATTGAACATCATTCCAAAACTTTCACTTTATCACCTCCTATAGTATGAGCACACAGGGTCAACCCATAGATGAGTGTACAGAGCTCAGCTGCACACTTTTAATTATGCAAGGGAGACATTACATTTATGCATTTAGCAGACGCTTTTATCTTTCATTTGTCAACTATCAACTAAATCAAGGCCAGTCTCCCCTAGAGCAACTTAGGGTTAAGTGTCTTGCTCAAGGGCACAACAGTGGCAGCCGGAATTCAACAATTCTCCAGGCTACTAGCCTGTTAGCCAGGTTCCTTAACCGATTTGCCACCACTGCTCTGGATAGCCCTGGGCAGCAGTGCCTGACAGTCAGTATTGTGATCGGTCCTCTGCAGTCAACACAGAATGTGCGCAAACTATTCGAGTGCACTGACGGTCAGTTTCTCCCTTTTGAATCTAAAGCAGCCTTGCCTTCTTGGTCTCCGTCTCAAAGGTGGAGGGAAGCATCTCGGGGAAGAGCTTGAGGAAGACGGGCAGCAAGAACTCCATGAACGGGACGATGATGAATACCATGAAGGGAACCAACCGGAACAGGTCTGCACAGGTCCTCATGAGCTGTGTGGAAAAAAAACACACACACACTAATACATTAATTCACTAAGCATGGAGATAAACACACACATTAACACACTCAATATGTAGACAGACACACATACACAACATAGAAACAAACACACAATAGACTCAGAAGCAAACACATTTTGCTATAAAGAATGCTATAATACCTTCTTTTCCACATAGAATTCACATTAATATTCCCTGCCTTGACTGTGTAGTTTGACGTTTACTGTAAGTAACTGATTATTTTTAAAGAATGTATTGTGAGAAACATTTATGTACATTAATACATTATTCCTGTACTACTAGCACAAGGTTACTGCCATTGTTGTCCATGTACACACAGATCTATGCTAAATCAGTGAGCTAGTCTGAGTGCCTATGTTCTTGCAGTTCTGCGCATCCCAAGTCAACTCGGCTGATATAAATGAGTTTCTGACCTCCTACCTACGTGCATAACAAAAGGAAGGGCAAACTACATCTTGACAGGTATCCTGTTGACTGTGACAGCAGAAAGAAGAAAAAAAAAAAAAAAGACTCACCCGTCTCCTCTCCCTTCTGGTCAGCTGTTGTCCATGCAGTAACCTCCACACCATTCGTCCGGCGATCTTCGTGTCGATGCCCAGAAGACGGAAGCCATCGTAATAGTGCCTCAGCTCCTCCACTATCCTCTGGCCCAGAGATTTCCGTACCACAGCTTTACTGGAGGCCGAGGCTGTTGCTGGGGCTGCAGCGGCTGGAGGAGGAGAGGGAGATGGAGGAGGGGGGGCGGCAGGAGCAGGGTTCCCCGGGGTGAGCTGTGCCCCTGCTGGCGTCTCCTTCACCTCCTGGAGCCAGGTGCAGGAGCTGTGGAGAGGCCGGGCCGGGACGCAGCCGTGCCGGATGTAGCTGGTGGTGCATCGTGGGTAAGCGGGCTGCAGTCTCCGGGCTACCAGCGCGGTGCGACTGGAAAAGTCCGAGTGGTAACGAATGCAGGCAGTAGAGGGTAAAGAGGCACAGCCATGTCGCTTGGAGAGCAAATAGGATCCCCTGTGATCACACACACACGTGGTAAGTCATCCCTCTAGCATACGTGATCAGCAACCTACTTTCAAAACAACTAGCTACACACATTCAGCTGAGTGTGAGAAAAACAACCATTTACTCTATATTGACTGACCATTGCGAAAGAATACTCCTTCTATCGGAAAACAAAACAAACATATTGTGGTAAGGAATACAAGGAAACTTACACAACGATTGTGTAGCTACTCAATGTAGATTTCAACCATATTAGTAGCGTGTGTCCAATAAAGGCTGCGTTAGTAGGTACTTGACAGACAAAACAGACCACAAGGCATTTAAAGCCTTGTTTACTATTGTTTACTGACAACTAGGGCTTTGCATGTTAAATCACTCACCTTGATCTCGTTACGGCGAGCAGCACTTGGGAGCTAAAAACTGTCATGTCTTGATCCGGTCAAGGTCCCAGCTACAAATGTAAACAAAGCGGTGTTCATGACAAGTACAAGCACCAGCCCCGACTAAAGCACTGTCCTTACGACAACATAGAGCCGGTCTGACAAAAGAACAGTGCGAGGCGTGTGGGCAAACAATACATTCGTGTTTACTTCTGTTCTGACCAACGAGTTCCAGAATTAGGCGAAAAGGCGCTGCACATAGCATGATGGCCAAGCGCAGGTACTGCAACCCCCAGCTGACTCACGTGCCCATAATAGGCCAGTGATTCTAACTAGGGAAAACAAACACGTTACTAGGCCAAAAGCCTGCTGTCGCCATGATGACTATGAGTGAAGAACAAAACTGTGTTTTCATGATAATGCATCAAAAGCTAAGGTTTAGACAACCTGTGTAACCGTCTAAACTTGTTGCATAACAGAGCTCACACACATGCTGGCTGACTAGACGTTCAAAGGAAACTGAAAATATCGCTAAACTTTCTTTTTCGGACTGCACTGCCTTCTGCCCAAGTTTAGAGCACTAGTCGTTTTAGCATTATAAATCATGTATGTCGACTTTACATATAAACACAGTGGACAACTATCTGTACTGCAAGTTCAGGCGAACAGGCCAATTCCGAGAACCACGATCGGTGCATTTGGCCCTGTTTGTGTGCTGAAGCTAATGCTTAGCATATCGGCTAAACCACGACTCAGCATTATACCAGCAAATTACATATATCCAGTTATCAAGAATTCATAAACTGAGTTACATAAGAACGTTGTACATAAGTTTGGTCGGAAAATCGTGAACGACAAAGCGGATCACCGTGTTCCTTTCCGAGAGAAGCCGGGGAGGTTAACGTTAGCATACCAGCTAAAACAGTAGTACGGTCGTTTACCTTTCGTCAGACACCAAATGTCGAATGACTTGTGTAAGGCAAGTCGTTTAACATGCCCTTGACCGTTTGCTTCAGTTAGACACATACCTTTTAAAATATATGGTATCCTTTCGAAAAACTTTCCACTCTTAGACGGCGACCATTTGATTCGTTGACAGATCGGATGACGGCTATGGAAAAAATGGAGCTGAGCTTAGCTAGAATACACTCCTCCCGAAGCAGAGAGTCAAATTTCTTCAGCGGAGACGGCACGAGAGCGATACAGTTTTCGCAGTGTATAGGATAATCCATTCACGTCGGTCGGTAAGACTTCAAAGGCGACACAGATTAAACATTCAGAAATATGGATCGATGCGTTTCTTGGCGATATCCATGAAAAAATTACAATATTTCTCTAATGTCAATGACGACAAAGGTCGGCCCGTCTCTGTGCGCTGTGATCGGGCACTGAGGGTCGAAAGAGGGGGTGCGGCATGATATCCAGCTGCGAACGCCAATGGCTGTATATTTCGCAGCCATGACGCCAGCCAATCCAATTCACGAACAGGCACTTTTCCAGTAGGAGTCAAACCCATTCGTCACCCCAAGCTTCCTGTAGGATGGAGGAGAGGAGTGGTAGTAGAGGGTAACCATAGACAGAGGATAGCGGGTTGTGGTTTTGTTAGCTGCTGCTGCTAAGTTTCAGACGACGTGTTTTCTGCATGGATTTGGCTGAATCATGATTGGTGTCGCGGCATTATTGACGGTAAGTGCCAGTGCGATATGCCTGGCTCAACAAAGTGTGCCAGAGCGTCATTCGCTTTACTATGTGTATACCGCTCTATCAAAGCTTGTACATGCGCCTGGTATCTATGAATTTATTGCTATGGGTCTGTTCGACGGCAGAAAGATTGATTATTATGACAGCAAAGGGAAAGAAAAGATTCCTCAGCAAAATTGGATGAAAGAAAGGTTACCACCAGACTATGGGGGAAAGGCACCCAGTCTCGTAAGAGCAAAGAACAGTGGTTCAAAGTGAATTTAAACATTCTGATGGAACGTATGAGACAAAATAATTCGGATGTTCACGTTCTTATGTGGAAACATGGCTGTGAAGTGGACAATAAGTGGACGGTGCCGTCAAATTTGTCAGAGGTGTTGATGCATACAGCTATGATGGCATGGATTTCCTCTTCTTTGATGATAAAACAATGCAGTGGATTGCCCCATGTCTTGGCTCTTCCCACCAAACAGAAGTGGGATGGGGTTCCCATCCTCAATCAGTACACCAAGGGCTACCTGGAAAAAGAGTGTGTGGACTGGCTGGAAAAAATTGAGAATTTGGTGCTCAAGAAATAAAAGAAAAGTTCGAAGCGTCACCACCAACTGTTCGTCTTTTTGCTAAAGAGACCAGAACTCCAGATAACCTCATGCTGACATGCATGATTACAGGTGTCTACCCCAAAGAAATTGACATCGGCATTCTGAAGTGTGGGGCACCCATATTGAAGGGTGATATCAGTGATGTCTTGCGCAATGGCGATGGGAGCCACCTGGTCAGACTAAGTGTGGAGGCAGATAAGTCAGGCATTAATGATTACGGTCTGCTTCATCCTATCTCAATGATCATTATACCCCTTCTCAACCACTTAATTTTTCCACTACTTCTTGTACCGGCCAGCTCTGAGGTCTCAGACATTTATCTTTTGCAGTGATAATATTAGCCTAATTAATTACTGTTCGACTGTTGTATGTTCTGCTTAGAGATGCTCAGAAAATATTTAAAAACACATCATTCCACTTGCACTCGACGTCGGCATGTGTATTAGTGTTAGTTATTTTGTAATTGTGGCACAGGCTACTGCACTTTACTTATAATGATGCACTTTATTGTGACGTTTGACTGACATTCTCAAGTTCGGTATTTGGCACAGGACCACACAGCTACTGACACACACAGTAGCCTGTATCTATTACATTTAATCTAATTTAAAAATATTCTGAGGATAATAATTGTCAGTACAAAAAATTATATTTTCTTGAGGTGCCAGTGATGATCAATCTCTTCCTGAATGCTTTTTGAAGAACTGTATAAGTACATGCTGTTACACCTCATTCGCCAAACATTCTTGCAACCCCACTTGTGCAATTTTTACGAAGATTTTGCATTTATCAGTGCTGTTTTATGTGACGTGTTCAGGTAAAAACATAACCATATTCAAACTTAGGAAGATATTGATGAATGAGCCCCATTGTTCCAATAAACAAAGCCTTATTATTTACACAATGTCAAATAAACTGAATATCTGTGTTGTATATAAGTGATGTACAAAACGGTGACCGCGATGTTCTTGTCTGTCATAAAGCCTGCCGACAGTTTTAGCCGTAATTTGATGAGAGTACGTCATGACATGAATACATGACATGAAATGGGTGAGTGACTGAGAGAAGTCGGAAATGGGACTGAACTTAAACATGAGTCAAAACACCTGGACACTGAGTGCTATGGCTCCAGTCTAACTTTGTGTATCCATGACTTGTTAATATTCACACCTGTTATATATTCTATATTAGGAACAGAATTTGTAACATACTTGTATATTTGTAATAATCACTGTTATTTTTTGCACAAAATTGCATGGTGCAGTTTCCCTGTTATATCCCATGTTATACCATACACAATGGGGGAACTAAATCAATCATTTGTAATGTCAGTCATAACTACTGACATCCTGCACTGTGTGTGAAAGGGAGAAGATGGATTCATACAGTGGCCAAGTCAGATTTAAACTCCCATGTTTACACACAGCAGATCTACTGACAAGAAGACTGTAAGGTATGAAGAAGATGTTAATAGAAAACTGTTGCTGATGTTATTTGCTTCACTACACACAGGTGGTTTTATATAAAATGTTGTTTAATATAGAAAGTCAGATTTTAAGTTACAAACCATAACGTAATGGTAGAACAATTAATGCTTTTTGACACAGCTTTAATTGTTGGAAGCAGTGTTTATAAGTTGTTTTCCTTAACATTGCAAATAAATGGTCTTTGAACAATTTTTGTGACCTAATATATTAATTTCTTATGACCTTATATATCAAGATATTATGATTCCTCCAAATGTGTAGTATTTCTGTTTTATCATGTTACTGACATAAATGATCATCTTGACAGATATGTACAACAGATATGGATAACACATTCCATCTATAACTGGATATCATATTACAAATGTTTATATATCAAGTCGCCATGTTGTGGTACTACTGTAACACTGTATACGGAAAGGGTCAGCCAATAGTCAGACTCTACAATTGTTTTCATCATGTAGATGATTAATTAAAAATTAACAACTTCTGACTGAATATGTTTCATTTCATTGGTTTGACTATACTCAAATCATGCACCTTGCATCACCCACTCAATAATTGATTCAAACCCTGTCTGCCACCTTTGTGCCATTCAGCAAAGAGGGAGGGGAGAACTGGCTCTGAGCTAACCGATAGCTGACAAATGTAAGTCGCTTTAGATAAACGCATATATGCATATGTCTGGAACTCTCCACTATCACTTACTAAATGACTAGACTGTTTGTGTCTCACATCATATTTGTGCTGAATAAGTGGGTCCTTCGTCCAACTAATCTCTGGAGCTGCTGCCACCTATTGTCACATTGAGAAAGCAGACAGAGCAGTAGTTACATGTTCCTCCATGTTGTTTAATGTTCTGCAGTGCTTCGCCTTATTTCTGTGCTTTTAACACAGCCCTCCATAAATTGCAGAGCTGATGCAAGTAATGAACTGAGGGAAAGAATTTTATGAGGAGGGGAGTCAACCTCCTCACCCTCATGGCAAGCTATCCACACACACAAGAAGCTCTGGAATAAGCAGGAAGAAACCGTCATCTCAGGAACATTAATACCTAATAAACAGACTGTAGTTTGTGTGGCAGAGGTGAGGTAGTGTAAGACTTAATCTGCAGGAGCATTGAAAGCTGACGGACACACGGACAGACCAGAGTTTCTGTGCCTGAGATAATGAAGAAAACTCATCATTGCTCAGTGGAGTGGATGCCCTGATAGACAGCGCAACTTAGTAGAATCCTTAGGCCTGAAAACTTGTGCACACCAGGCCGATGGGTGACAATGTCGGGCCCACCGAGGTGTGTCTTTGGCACAAATTTGAATGGTACATGTGCAGCACAGATGACACTGGCAAACATCTGCTAGCTCATTTTCCACTGATTTAACATGGGCAACGGAGCCATCAATAGCATGCATGGCATTGTGTCTGCCTGGTGTGTGTGTGTGTGTTTGTGTGCACACGCCATTAGGAACACTACAGGCCGTATGTGTGGCTGAGGTAATGTAGAAATCCCATTCTTCAGGAACATTAATTACAGATTAATTGGTGAGGTAATGTACATAGGGTACATGCCATTAGCAGCACAGGAGCACTGCAGCCTACAGCGTCAGTTCAAAACACTCCCACTGATTAATAATTGCCAGAGAGGTGATGATATAGCATAATATTTGGGTCATAGTACAAAAATACTGAGATTTTTTCCATTTTAATGCACATATTTGGCTCTTTGGGACAGAACACTCAAGAGACACAGGTGAGTGGGAGAAGGTGAGTGGGGTGAGTGGGAGAAGGGTTAGAACTTGGAAATGAACACAGTCCAGACCGAACCTAAGTCCTCGCAGGGCTTCGGGTCAGTCACATGCACAGCAACCACCTGCAACACAGTGCCCCTGTGCCCCCCAAAATACTACAGTTGACACAGCAGTGCCATTCACCAACTACTCTTACAAAGAATTTTGTTCTCAGGATACTGGTGAATGAAGCCCAGTATCAGAGATGCTAGATAGGTAGATAGACTGTAAAAAGCCTACACAATATATTGTCCCACTTTAAGTATGTGTATGGCATAGGCCCATATAGGCTATTTTATTGCAGTGTTGCAGCTGAGTAAACTGGATATGGGTCATGCAGAAGACAACTGATGAACAGTAGTTTTATTCAGTTAAATAACTTGCTTGTTGCACGGTATTTCGTGAAAGAATGAATAAATGAATGGGAGACCGTTCCCCACGTTCAGCTTCAAATAGACGTTCATATATATTATGATTATCCTAAATCTACAGCATAGCCTTTACGTGGTAAAGACTGAATAGGAAATTTTGTTTAGTTAAAAAAAAAACAGTACTACTGGGCGTAATCATCAAGGCTTGGACGCTACACCCGAGCTGGGAAGCCATACTGTCTCATGTCTGTCAGAGATCTACGCATATTTATTTTCTTTTACTTAACACCTCTGCGGATGTGGTAAATAAACCCATTTAATAAACCCATGCATTCAAAATAATTGCCTTTTTATACATCTGACGTCACGTAATCTAGTTGAATATGACATCACAGTTTCTGTTTGCTCATTTTTTTTTTTTTTTAGGGGGCAAATTAATTATTTGAAGACAATAATATTAGCATCATTAAAAACTACTCATCCCAACATGCTTTCGACATTCATCACTGCAACCAATGGGGGCGACTTGGTTTTGGCGCTGAGAAGACAGGCCTAGGCAGAGCGCTTTTGTTACAGCTAGAGGGAGGGAGATAGCTAGAATAAAATACATAGCACCCAAATTTCCCCAGGTCGGTCTTCTTGCATCCTTCAAAAACGGGGCCTCTCCCGAATCTACGGCTACTAGCTACTATGGAGACCAAGATCGGACAGACCGTGTAGTCCCCGTAAAGAAAGACACATTACCATCGGAGAGTTGAGAAACGACGAGGCACATTATCGCTGTTTTTTTTTTTATCGTTCTATGATTGTGCATTTGTGTGAACAGAAGCGGGGATCTAATATTTGGCATTTGTTTAGAATGGAACACGCTGAAGGTACAGATGTTTTCACTCTATTGTTATTTCCTTGCGTTTCTGAATACCGTTTGCATTACATTACGGATGGCAGCGAAAGTGAAAAGATGTATGCCTTTTTTCAGTTGAGTTCATGTTTTTTGGCTCTCCTTTTCCTCGGTATAACGGGTGGTGGAAATGTTATCTAGCCAATTTGATTTAAAGGGGCAATGGCAGCCATATTGGCAGATATGTTCGTGTTTTGGCGTTATGGTTTTGGTCATCCGCATCATGCGTTATCAAGGAACTAGCTTGATTCCATCAGTCAAAATCGGCTAATACAATTTTGCGTCATTTATTTCGTATGGTGTACAAAGATAAATGTTATACCACCAGCATGTAGTGGGTTGTAATGAACACTGTTGTTATGCAGGGGTAGCAATCGATAGCTAGCTAGCGGTAGATCTATTTAGCATCTCTTAAGGTATCAAAGGCAACCCCGGGTACCAAGTTTGTCCCAATACCATTAGCTGGGTTGAGTGCCTAATTAAGCACTTTGATTCCACAGTGTGATTTTCACAAACACTAACAACACTATAAGCGTTCGTTGGTCGTTGTTATTGTAAACATTTAATGTTAGCTATGCATTCAGAAATAGAGGATGATGTTATTAGCTTGCTTTGATTAGGTTATACCTAGCTTGTTAGCTGGCTAGCAAACTCGTAGCGTTGGTTATTTTGAAGAAAATGCTTGCACTCCGTGTGAAAGTTTCAACAACATGATAAGAGCAGTGTGTGTATTTAAAAGCAGACATTGGTGTAAAGTCAACCAACCCTCCCACCGTAGCACTCTCCACAACTCTCACACGATGATGTGATTGATTAATTAATAGTAGACCTTTGTTCTACTGTTTGATTAACTTGCGGGGTTGGTGTCACAGTAGATTTGAGACCTAACAGTATGGTAGGTTAAATGAAATCCATAGAGTAACAAACAACACAAAACATGCACCGTTTTGGAGTTGATATCAAGGAATCCTCAAGATTAGTGTATTAGTTGTTTACAGTGGCTATTTACTCTTCTGACCCTAGTATTACACCTCATGTTGACATACACGTAAAAGCAAGTAGCTTTCTAGTTGGCTAGTCAGTACAGCGTTGGTCATTGTAGACTTGTCTAAAGAACTTTTCTCTTTGCACACTGTACAAGTCTCCTTATACAATCAGAAGATTTGTAGTTGTCTCAAAGTATACACATAAAACAAGTAATTTTATTAGGTCTGAGAAAGTTCTTCAGTGGGACATGTTGTGGATGTTTTTTCTGTCTAATCTTGTGATGTATTTTGAGTGTGTTAATGCTTCTTGTGTGTGTGCATAATCTCTGTAGGCCCTGTAAGAAAAAGGGAAACCTAAGGATGCTGGAGCAGAACAATGGATTTCTCCTTTTCTTTCATGCAACGGATCATGGGAAACACAATTCAGCAACCCCCCCAGCTCATTGACTCCGCTAACATCCGCCAGGACGACGTGTATGATGCCGTCAGTGACCCCGGAGACGACGCGGGCCCCCCTTCCTACGAGGCGGCCCTGGAGCCTGGCTTCACCTACCCTCCCGAAGACCTGCCGGTGGTCGCCAACGGTTACCCGGGTGCCGTGGGCGCCTATGACCCCCAGGCCAAATTCGCGCTGTACTCCCAGTTCCCCAACGGCTCAGCCAACGGATACGGCGCCATTCGCGGCTACGGCGAGCACGGCATGCTGCTTGGAGAGGCGGCAACGGTCCTTAGACCACCAGTCGTGCAGGAGAAGCACCTGACTCACGTGTCCTCACCTCCGCCGCCTACTCCTCCGCCTCCCCCTCCCCACTCAAGCCTTCATCACCACCAGACTCAGCACCACCACCATCCTCATCCTCACCCTCACCTTCATCACACTCAGAACGTTCCACTGATGCCAGCTCAGCACCAGCACCATCAGCACCCACATCCTCCACCCCTTATGCCCCCTGTGCTGCCCCCTCCACCCCCCCTACTCCTGCCTTCCTCCCCCCCTCTCCTCTCCACTCATGACAGCAGCAGCAGTGGTGGCAGTGTTGGTGGTGGTGGTGGGGGTTCTGCCGCCACCAGCCCCCTTACCCAGCCTGGCATCATTGTGCCCAAAAAGACGAACTCTCCTGAAATCAAACTCAAGATCATCAAGACATACCAGAATGGGCGCGAGCTCTTCGAGTCAGCACTGTGCGGCGATCTGCTGCAGGAGTTCCAGGCGGGGGAGACCTCACGCTGCCACCATGAGCAGAAGAAGGAAAAGAGGAAAAAGAGGACTGGGCGACCGAGCCTCGCTGAGCAAGAGCTCTTCGCCAAGGCGCCCGGAGGAGTAGGGGGAGGAGAAGCGGGTGGCGGCAGGGTAGGAGGCTCGGAGGTGACCGGTTCGGCTGCCCCCCTGGAGAGACGCATTGTCGCATCAAAGGAAGAGCCGTTGACGCGGATTATCAGGAGCCCCAAAGCAGAGACGAAGGAACAGAAAGTTAGTTTCTCCCTCCCTCCCTCTTTCTTTCTCTCTCCTTCTATCTCTCTCTCTCTGTTTCTTTTCCCTTACATTCAGTATTAGAGCATTGAGTTTTGAGCACCGGGAAGCTCTCATGTCCAGAGGTGATGTGAATGCAGGAGAATGAGCATTTTTCTTTGATGCTGCAAAAGCCATAGCAGCTGAAGCTTTTCAAACTGATCCTCATTTCACTCATTTAGTTATATGGTATAGAGGACTCCTGCTAGTGTGTGTTCACTCACTGACTCACTGTGTGCTTAATGTGTGTGTGTGTGTGTGTGTCCAATCAAGGTGTAATGCAGAGCATGGATCTCTCAAAGATCAAGAAAGCAGAATACTACAGTCACAGGGCCACAATCTACCCACCGCCATTGTTGCCGTTAGCAAGTGACAATTGAGGATGTACTGATGAAAGCACCTGAAGTGGAGAAGCTTTTATGGTTATGGTTTATTGTTGCTGCATTTGATGCTTCCTCTTGTCTGAGGGGCTGTGCTAGCTCTCCTCAGCTTCATCAGCTTAGAGCAGCTCAGGGCATGCCTGGTGAAGTCCTTCAAGGCTGTGCGGCTTTGCCTAATCACCCAAGGCTTTAATAGCATCCCATTTCCCTGTGTGTTTATCCCCCCCCCCGCCCCCCCCCCATAAGCAGATTGAGAAGCACTTTCCCACTGTCATCACTGGCACTGGCTGCTGCAAGGAGTACGAGATTGGCGACCTGGTGTGGGCCAAGGTGGGCACTTACCCCTGGTGGCCCTGCATGGTGTCCAGTGACCCGCAGATCAAGGTCCATACGCGCATCAACACTCGAGGTGAGAGTCCAGCCACGTACATATCTCTCTTCCACCTAGATGCTGCTCCTGTTCTGACTACTTTGACACAGGCGGCGCACCTCAAACATGTCATTTTGAGGTAATTTTCCTAAAAAACAGACATTTCTAGTTTCAATTGCACTCAATCTCACGCGAATTAGGGCAACAAAATGCCATGGTTTTTGTATGATGCCAATGATTATGTCGAAAGTTTCATACAGTTAGTTGCTACAACCAAGAAGAGTGAATGCTCAAATTTTATGCCGTTTTATGCCGTCATCATCATCGTCATCATCATCGTCATCAAATTTTATGCCGCCATCATCATACCAAATTTTATGCCGTCATCATCATACCAAACCATTGCATTGTGTTGGCATTATAGATGTGACACTTTGCCTGGAATTGCCCATATTCAAAAAGCGGGAACAAAACAAGTAAATACTATTGCATTGAAGTACAAATAAATAGAGAGAACTAAGAAGAGGACAGGAGATTGAATGTGGTGTTGAACTGTAAAGATGGTGAAGAAAACTGATGGACAGCAAGTCAGAAAAGGGGAGAGAAAGAAACGGAGAGAAACATTTCTTGGCTTTATGTCTAGGAAGTTAAGCAAGAAAGAGAGGAGGAGGAAAAATGGATAGCTGTCTTGAGGAGAACAGATAACAGTGAATATTTAATGGCGGGAAAGCTTGACAGAAGAGTTCAGTTTGACAGAAGTTTACGGAGGAGGAGATGCTAAACTTCATATTGGAGTTCAAAGTAATGATTCAATAGAGAAATACACATAGAAATCGAGAACTACTGATTCAAAGTGGTATGTAGTGGGGGCGCTATTATCAGATGGTTAAGCAGCAATCAGCTTGTTCTACATATGGGAGCCGTTCAGGTCTTTTGATAGGAGATTGTTGGGTAACTAGGCAGATTAGTATCACAGAGCTCAGTGGACAGTTTTCTCCTTGAGGGAGGCATTGTAGAGAACGGCCATTGTGGCCCAGGTTGCTTCAGTTGAAAATGCTCACCCAGTTTAGTTGTCACATGTGTTGCGTCCTTCAAACTCCTACAGACCTTTTTCAATTACGAGAAAGGGATTGCAAGATTTTTTGCTTTGCTGTGGTGCTTTCATGCAGGAATGCAGCACCTTTGTTGCCCATCATTAGTGTCCCATTGGCAGAGCTAGTGAGGCTGAAAAGAGTCTGTGGATTTGGCTGTCGATAAATAAAGAAGGCCTGTAGTGTGTTTTTTTGTGAGTAACAAAGACTGACGATGTTTCTTCAGGTCATCGGGAGTACCACGTGCAGTTCTTCGGGAGCATCCCGGAGCGGGCCTGGATCCACGAAAAGAGGGTGGTTGTGTACCAGGGCCAGGCCCAGTTTGAGGAGCTCCAGACAGAGACTCTCCGCAAGAGCACCAACCCTATCGAGAGGCAGAAGGTACAGCGCAGTGCTTTTGAGTCAGTTTGTGCTTTGTGTGAGTTTGTGTCAGGGTGGATGTCTTCAGCATAAAAATAAATAAAAATGTGGATTCCACAGGGAATATCTTTTTATAGCTGTTCCAAAAAAATGACAAGACCACCACAGGGCATATTGATATGTAACAACTGTATTATTGAAATAGTCAACATGCGTCCTGTAATCTAACAAGACTTGTAACTGTAGCAAGTTGGTGTGTTACGTGAGTAATGACTGCAGTACATCACCCAGGTGGGTGCTACACATTGATGGTGGTTGGTGAGGCACTCCTTCATCCGCAAACTGCCTTGATTATCTTGAAAAACGCTATAGAAATGTAACAAATTATTATTGTTGTTATTTACAGTGTAGTAAACCTATAACCATTGTATTGGTGAACACTGAAGTAATCAGAGTCATGAGTTAGAGAATTACAGTGGAGCAAGCAGGTAGTACTTGATTTCTGTTTCTACCCTTGAGCTTGGGAAAGCAATTAAATATGGCAGATGCTTCAAATTCAGCTCTCTTTGAAATGTCCAGAGCACAGCTTGTATTTTTTCAACTCTCTTAACTAGGAGCTTAAGAGAGAAACACATTGTGTGTGTGTGAGAGAGAGAGAGAGAGAGAGAGAGAAAGAAATGTGATTTCAGGACCCAGCTGTCCTAGCTGCTGCGACACAGCTCTAGGTGTGTGTGTGAGAGAGAGAGAGAAAAATCTGATGTAGCCAATCCCAGCAGGGGGTGAGACTGTGTCTGCTGGAAGGTGTGAACTGCCTGTGATGTCTCCTTAATGAACTAATTACCAGAGTTTGCATCTGAAGCTACTGGTTTTGACTGATCATGTTCATCTGCTTCTGAAGCTACTGGCTTAGACTGATAATGTTCACCTGCATATCTACTGGTCTTGACTGATCATCTTCATCTGCGTCCAAAGCTACTGGCTTTGAATGAAAATGTTTACCTGCATAGCTACTGGTCTTGACTGAGCCCGTTCGTCATCTCAAGCTACTGGTTTTGACTGATCATGTTCATCTACATGTAAGGCTACTGGTTTTGATTGATAATGTTTATCTGCATAGCTACTGGTCTTGATTGATCCTGTTTTTCTGCATGAGGATGGGGATGGGGATCCTGCCTGTAGAGTCAGGGCCATTTGGCTGAGAGAAAAAAAGTCCCTCTGATATGAAAATGTGTTAGACTCTGAGATTGGTATGGAAGTACTAATGTGTAAACTTATCCAGAATGTGACACTGAAATTGACTTTCATGTTGAAAGTAGAAGTGTAGAAAATAATCAGTTGATTATAATAATCAGTGAATCAGTCTTTTGAACTTAAGTGTGATTCAAGTTTGGTAATTAAAAGTATCTACATGTGCTCAGGTCGTAAAACAAAATAAAGATAAAAAAAAAGCCCAGCCCCCAAAATAAATTCTAAAAACTGATGTGGTCCTTGATGTCAAAAAGGTGACACCCCTGATCTGAAGCTACTGATTTTGATTGGTTGTGTTCATCTACATTAAAAGCTGCTGGTTTTGACTGATAATGTTCATCTGTATCTGAAGCTGCTAGTTTTAACTGATCCCGTTAATCTGGTTTAGACCACCAAGTCCAGCTTGCACAGTTCTCCTCTGCGCTTCATTCGAATCTGAGTTCTGTATGAGGAGGAGGAGTTCCCCTCTTCCTTAGTGACGCTAAACCGCAGGTCCGACACGAAACCCTCCCAACGTGTCAAGAAAGCAGAAGACGAGAAGTTATCTGACCCTGTGATTGACTGATTTAGCTTGTGTCCTTCATCATCTATCTGCAACAGATTCCAGTGGAGATTACTACTGGACAATTCCAGTAGTCCAGTAGTAATCTCCAGTAGTTCATGACTGATGTCAGTCCTGAAGAAGTCTAAGTCTTCAGTCTTCAGTCTTCATTGTTTGTTGTTTGTTGTTTGTTCTCTCTCTCTCTCTCTCTCTCTCTCCAGCTGCTGAAGCCGCAGTCGCAGCGTGAGCGCGCTCAGTGGGAAGTGGGGGTGGGGCATGCGGAGGCGGCTCTGCTGATGTCCCGTGAGGAGCGCAACGAAAACTACACCTTCATCTACGTGGACAAGGAACCCGGTGGAACGCCGCCTGGCTTGGCGAGTTCCACTGGCCGACCACGTAAAGCCGGCAAACCGGAACGCAAGGCCCGGCGCTCCCGCAGCGGACCTGTACAGAGGGAGGCAGCCACGGGAGGAGGAGGAGGAGGCGGTGCAGGAGGAGGCCTTCGGCGGCAGCAGCCTCGGCGGCAGTGCAGCGTGACCAGCGGAGAGGAGCAGTCCTCCCCCAGCCGCCGGCGCAGCGACGGAGACGAGGATGAAGAGGAGGAGGAGGAGGAGGAAGAGGACGACGAGGAACAGATGGACTCCGGTGGTGGCGGGGGCGTGCGGCGTGGCGGCTCTCATCACGGAGGCTCACCAGGAGCCCATGGCCACGCTTCTCGCGCCCAGGGTGGGAACAGCCCTGCGTCGGCCTCGGCAGTCACCATGGCCACGTCCTCCTCCTCGTCCCCGGCGCCTGTGAAGACCGCGTGGAAGACGGCGGCGGCTCGTAAACTCCTCCCGCTGTCCATCACCATGAAGAAGCTGAACGTGGAGATCATCAAGTGTGACTGGCAACTACCCAAGGAGAAGCTCCTCCTGCCTCCCAAGAAACCAGACAAGGAGGAGGAGGAAGAGGAGGAGGAGGAGGAAGGAGGAGGGAGGCACGGGGAGCAGGTGCCTTCTCCAGAGGTGAGGGGGAGGACTCTTGTTGAGTCCTTTGGGTGTTTTCAGAAAGCACAATCATTTGGGCAAGCTGTCTTACAACTTGCGTACGTGTGTGTGTGTGTGTGTGTGTGTGTGTGTGTGTGTGTGTGTGTGTGTGTGTGTGTGTGTGTGTGTGTGTGTGTGTGTGTGTGTGTGTGTGTGTGTGTGTGTGTGTGTGTGTGTGTGTGTGTGTGTGTGTGTGTGTGTGTATATTCCAGGCTTCCCCACAGGGCTCCAGTGATAAGGCAGAGGTTTTGTCCAGTGAGGAGGAGAGGGAGGCATCACCCTGTGAGTGGACCAGCAGCCAGGAGAGTGGTAAACACACACCGCCCAATGAGCACTCCTCAGGTACATACACACACACACACACACACACAGATCTGAGCACTCCTCAGGTACACACACACACACACATACATCTGAGCACTTCTCAGGCACACACACACACCAGTGAGCACTTCTCCAGTACGCTCACACACACACACACACACCACCGGGCACTTGTCAGGTACACACACACACACACACCAGCGAACACTTTTCTGTGTGCCGCTCCGAGGCAGTTATTCTATATTTACCAAAATTCAGATTTGTAAACTGCTGGCATAAATAATTCCAGTGTCAGAGAAAGGAAATATTTGGTCTGTTTACCAACATCTTCCACCGTCTTTGACATTAACTAGCATGATATTTAGCTTGCTAATTAGCTAAAGAATTTAAGTGGTTATTTAGAAAAGTCCTCTCTTGAAACAAATAATAAACATAGTATTTCTCTGCATGAGTTAGATGAATCTTCATTCCAACCCCTGCAGGAAAGTTCATGATGGATCAGTGAGAGCATTGGCCTATAACCAGGAAAAAAAACCTGAAGTAGCCTATAATAGCCTGTAATATAAGTAGGTTATGGAAGTATCAGCATTACGAACACCAATCCCCCCAGTGCCATAGTCCCATAAAATTCAGTGGGAAACACCACACACACACACACACACACGCACACAAGCAGGTATACACTCCCAGTGTTGTTTTCTGTTCGGTGCTATGCAGACTTTATCAGTGCATGGTGAACATATGCAATAAAGTGCCTGTGTCCCAAGCCTTCATTTAAAATGTATAAAGAGCGCAGAGAATTAGGCCATAGCAGAGATTGTCTATGTATGTTGAGTGAGCTGTGGCTGTGTGTGTGTGTGTGTGTGTGTGTGTGTGTGTGTGTGTGTGTGTGTGTGTGTGCACAGGTACGCTGGAGAGAAAGGTGCAGCGCAGGTGTGTGAGAAGTCGCTCTGAATCAGAGAAGAGTGTGGAGCCTGTCCCAAAGAAGAAGGTGAAGAAGGAGCAGGTAAAATAAAACGACATGAACACATGAACCTTCAGCCACACACACACACACAACCTCCCCCCAACAATGCTCTGACACACACTCAGTCATTCACTCAGACACTCACTCATTCAGTCATTCACTCAGACACTCACTCATTCAGTCATTCACTCAGACACTCACTCATTCAGTCATTCACTCAGGCACTCACTCATTCAGTCATTCATTCAGACACTCACTCATTCAGTCATTCATTCAGGCACTCACTCATTCAGTCATTCATTCAGGCACTCACTCATTCAGTCATTCATTCAGGCACTCACTCATTCAGTCATTCATTCAGGCACTCACTCATTCAGTCATTCATTCAGGCACTCACTCATTCAGTCATTCATTCAGGCACTCACTCATTCAGTCATTTACTCAGTCATTCATTCAGACACTCACTCATTCAGTCATTCACTCACTCATTCAGTCAGTCACTCACTCATTCAGTCAGACACTCACTCATTCAGTCATTTACTCAGACACTCACTCATTCAGTCATTCACTCATTCAGTCAGACACTCACTCATTCAGTCATTCACTCATTCAGTCAGACACTCACTCATTCAGTCATTCACTCATTCAGTCAGACACTCACTCATTCAGTCATTCAGTCAGACACTTACTCATTCAGTCATTTACTCAGGCACTCACTCATTCAGTCATTCATTCAGACACTCACTCATTCAGTCATTCATTCAGACACACACACATACACACACACACACACACACACACACGCATCTCGGGTTTTCTGGCCAGCTGGTGTGCTGCATGCCTGTGCATCCTAGTTGTGTCTGTGAGTGAGTATTTCAACCGACTAAATGACTGTGCTTAAGAAGCCATTTTCAGTCAGTGATTAACAGGCTGCATTAAAGTCTTCCATTCACATTCACAATGGAAACTACTATTCCATGACTACAGGGAGGCTTAAAGCCGTGAGCTGGCTTTTACACTAACAGAGGAGATGTGAAACAAACCACAAACCTCAGTCCTTCAGTCCTCAATCAGGTCACACTGTTGGCTTATGACTAAAGTCCTCTGGTGAATAAGACATGTATAGTACAAACAATTGTATGACAATCCTCCACCCCCTGCCCTGATGGACCATATTGACCAATTGAACTGAGAGGAGGGAAGTGGTGTTGGCCAAGTTGTTTCATTTCAAGCTTGGCAGTGTCTCTTTATTTTGATAACGTGTCCTTTTTCTTTTTTCTGTTTTTTTTTTTTTGTTTCACTATGCAACAACTTTCTCAGATGCTCATCAATAAAGGAAAGTGTTGATGGAATTACTTAACAAAACACTAATGCCACAAATCACAAATGCTTCGTAAACAAAAACACATCATCCACACAGTTAGTACAGGTGGAAGAAAAAGAAGGCCATTTAAAAACCACATCTGAGTTGCTGTTATATTAACATATCTGTCCGCTTAAAATCAGAGGCTGGAAACTTGCAGCTACTATGTGTAATTTTTCCGACACAAAACTGACCCTGCCATGTGTGTTCCTGGTCTAGTTCTCGCCCTCAGTGTTCCTGATTCACACTAACATGACTGGTGGAAAAACAGCATGAGTGCAGATATGAGAGCTGTTAGTTGTGTGTTTCAAATGGGTTCGTCATTAATAATGTTTATTCAATGTTGTCTGCAGGCCGAGACTGCCCCTCTGATGGACCTGAAGACGGGGTCACAGAAAGGTAACATGTGTGTATGTGTGTGTGTGTCTTATGTGTGTAGGTTATTGTGTGGTATCATTTGTGTTTTGCACCTCCCATTTATCTAGATGAGCTAATTCTTTATTTGTCAGACAGCAGTAAACCTTATAGTATTTTATTACATCACTCACATATAGTCAATTGCCTAATAAGGCTGTAAATATCCTCAGTGTGTTAGCAAACAGCATGCAGGGCTAGCTACTGAGGACCCTTGGAAACAAGGAAGTTATATTTCAGAAGGAGAATGGCCAGGGCCTTAGTCTGAGTCAAGTGTATGGCAAGTTGGTTCATCAAGTCACCACCGTGATCAGCAGTGTTTTTCTGCCTGTAGTCGTGTAAGTTAGGTCAGTTCACCTCTGATGCTAACTAGTTGAGCTAATGAAGCTAATAACAGAAAAGTGTAGGTCATAACAATGTAATAAAATAGTAGTTAGTTTCATGTAAAAGTGGCTTTTCAGGGCCAGTAGAAATAGACAAGGGGTCAGTATACTTCAGATGTACTGACAGAGAGGCCAGTGGGGGAAAATCTTATGTTGAAACCTCTCATGCTCCATTGGAAAAGTACAGTTGGCTATCCATGCTATATATGTATATATAAACAAAGTGGCTCATACTTGGAAAAGAATAATGCAAACAGCTTAGTCAAATTAATCAAAAGGTTTTTTTTTCTTAAAAAAAAACTGCACTTTATATGTGCAGTTGAAATGAAAAGGTGTGGATGGCTTAGAGTTCAGTTTTAGAGTGCAGTTCGCCTGCAGGGGTGGGTGAGCAGGGGGCCCAATGACAGCACGGAGGGGCAGAAAGATGAGTTACCCAGTAAGTCCCGCCCCTCACGTCCACAGGAGCCAGTGAGATCTCGGACTCCTGCAAGCCACTGAAGAAGCGCAGCCGGGCGTCAACTGATGTGGAGATGGCGAGCTCGCTCTACCGCGACACTTCCGACTCTGACTCACGAGGACTCAACGACACACAGGTACACCATGGGATGCACAGGATGTGACGTCACGGTGAACAGGAAGTAACTTGCGAAGTGCACACATGAACAGTGCCCAAGAATATTTTACACCAAATTTTCAAGCAAACTGGACTTTATTGTTTACAGTGAAGTGAGCGTTACTTATTGTTTTTGGCAGTGTGTGCATGCGGATTTTTGTCTCATTACTCAGTTCTAGAGTCTGCACAGTAGATATAGACAGCAGTAGAGATGCGTTAATTATATAGATCTATAGTCTGCACAGTAGATATAGACATGAGTAGAGATGAGTTAATTATATAGATCTATAGTCTGCACAGTAGATATAGACATGAGTAGAGATGCGTTAATTATATAGATCTATAGTCTGCACAGTAGATATAGACATGAGTAGAGATGCGTTATTTGTCATGTCTCAGATCTATAGTCTGCACAGTGTATGTAGATTCAGCTCATTCTGACAGGGTCATTTGTCAGAGAGCTCAAAAGGGGGAAGTATGAGCCTGTGTGTGTGTGTGTGTGTGTGTGTGTGTGTGTGTGTGTGTGTATGTGTTCTATATTTGTTACACAATGTCAGCCTGTGCTCCGGAGTCAGGGCTTACCTCAGCAACAAACCTATGCATCAGACATCAGACAACTGCCTTTTTCAAAATTGCAGGCAGTGTATGAGGAGCTGAGATGGCTTTACATTCAAAGAGATGGCAGAGGTGCAGTCACGTCAGTGCTGCTTTATGGTCTGGTTCACAAGCTTAAAAAGCACAGATGTAGACAGCAGTGCATTATGGGGCATCAGATCAGTAGGAAAAACAAGTGATGGTTTGATGATGGTGTGTGTGTGTGTGTGTGAGATTCCGGAAAGCTTGACAATTTTATGTGTGTGTGTGTGTGATATTTTGGAAAGCTTGACAGTTTTGTCTGTGTGTATGTGTGTGTGTGTTTTTAGAAAGCTTGACAATGTGGTGTGTGTGTGTGTGTGTGGTTCCGGAAAGCTTGACAACTTTGTGTGTGTGCGTGTGTGTCCTGGAACAGATGGGGTTTGGTAAGCGCTCAGATAGCCCTACCACTGTGGATGCAGACGGATCTGATTCCCAGTCGGTGGACTCCAATCTCTCTGGACAGGATGGTGGCTCATCCAAGAGGGACAACATTTGTCAGGTGGGCCTCCAGCCTGATGCCTCTTTTTCTTGCTGATTGACGCAGAGATGGTATCTTAGTGCTTGTAATTCAAAAAGATTTAATTTGTGCTCTTCTGGGATGGGTGGTGTTGAGATGTTTGAGATGTTTCTGACACATCTGAGGTTGATGATGTTGCTCATATGTGTGATGCATGTCTGATGTGTCGGTGTGTGTGTGTGTGTGTGTGTGGCAGAAATGCGAGGTCTTTGGTGACTCACTGGTGTGCTGCGAGGGTGAATGTAACAGACTCCTGCACCCAGAATGCCTTGGGGTCGGCTCTGAAGGGGAGCTTGTCTGCCTGGAGTGTAAAACAGGTGAGGACCTGGACTTATTATTATTATTATTATTATTATTATTATTATTATAACACAATAATAATAATGACAGCATATTATTTTTTTAGAAGCAGTAGTGATGACGGTAGTCATAATAGCAGTAGCAGTAGTTGTAGCGGTGGTAATAGTCAGTAGACGTAGTGGTAGTAGTATACTAGTTTCCGTAGTAGTATTAATAGTGGTGGTAGTAGTATACTAATAGCCTTAGTAGTATTAATAGTGGTGGTAGTAGTATACTAGTAGCCGTAGTAGTATTAATAGTGGTGGTAGTAGTATACTAGTAGCCGTAGTAGTATTAATAGTAGTGGTAGTAGTATACTAGTAGCCATAGTAATATTAATAGTAGTGGTAGTAGTATACTAGTAGCCGTAGTAGTATTAATAGTGGTGGTAGTAGTATACTATTAGCCGTAGTAGTATTAATAGTAGTGGTAGTGGTATACTAGTAGCCATAGTAATATTAATAGTAGTGGTAGTAGTATACTAGTAGCCGTAGTAGTATTAATAGTGGTGGTAGTAGTATACTATTAGGCGTTGTAGTATTAATAGTGGTGGTAGTAGTATACTCGTAGCCGTAGTAGTATTAATAGTAGTGGTAGTGGTATACTAGTAGCCGTAGTAGTATTAATAGTGGTGGTAGTAGTATACTAGTAGCCGTAGTAGTATTAATAGTGGTGGTAATAGTATACTAGTAGCCGTAGTAGTATTAATAGTGGTGGTAGTAGTCGTAGAAGTAGAAGCAGAAGCAGCGGGACCTGAGTGGACCAACCTGAGGTTCTAATTCCATACATTCAGAAACACTCTACTGAACACGCATATACATTCAGAAACACTCTACTGAACACGCATATACATTCAGAAACACTCTACTGAACACGCATATACATTCAGAAACACTCTACTGAACACGCATATACATTCAGAAACACTCTACTGAACACGCATATACATTCAGAAACACTGTACTGAACACGCATATACATTCAGAAACACTGTACTGAACACGCATATACATTCAGAAACACTGTACTGAACACGCATATACATTCAGAAACACTCTACTGAACACGCATATACATTCAGAAACACTCTACTGAACACGCATATACATTCAGAAACACTCTACTGAACACGCATATACATCCAGAAACACTATACTGAACACACATATAAGTGGCTTTATGAAATGGAAACCAAACCTGAAACTGACTGTTTTGTTATTAATGCTTTTGAAGCAAGTTATGCCATACTTCTCCTTCACCACCCCCCCTCTTTTCTTTCTCTCTCTCTGTCCATGTCTCTGCCCCCTGTGTAGGTTCACACCTGTGTTTCTCCTGTAAGGTGTCTGAGGGAGATGTGCGACGGTGCACGGTGGCCGACTGCGGGCGCTTCTATCACGAGGCGTGTGCCAGGAAGTACCCGGGCACCTTGGTGGACACACGCGGGCTCCAGTGCCCCCAACACTCCTGTGCCACCTGCTGTCTGGAGAGGGACCTGCAGAAGGCCGGTAAAGGTAGGCAGACTGCTGTGGTCTAAGAGTCACCCGTATGGAGAAGTCCAACATATGGGAGTCTCAGCTGCCTTACAGGAATGAAGTGCCCATATATATATTACTTAATTCGAAACTAATTTTCTATGTGGGCTATGGTATTCCAAGTGTTCTCACATAGTGCTGTGTCCCAATGCAATGCAATGTAATGTTTTCCAGTCTGCCAGAGCAGGAAAGACGTCATGTTTCATCCTTTGAGACTGAGACTGACGTCTTTCTTTATGTAGCTATCTAACTTTTTCCTTTTTTTTTCCTCTTCTCTGATCTACATTCTCCTTGTATCTGATTACCCCCCTCTACGGTCTCTCTTTCTCTCTCACTCTCTCTTTCTCTCTCACCATCTCTCGTTCCCCTTCTTCATCTATCTCTATTTCTTTCTCTAACTTCCTCTCTCTATCTCTTTCTCCTGCTCTCGCCATTTCTCTCTCTCTTTCTCCAATTCTTTCTTTCCCTCCCTCTCCATCTCTCTCTTTCTTCAACTCTTTCTTTCTCTCTCCCCCCCTCTCTCCATCCCCCAGGCCGTCTGATGCGTTGTCTCCGCTGCCCACTGGCGTATCACACAGGAGACGTGTGTGTGGCGGCCGGGTGTGTGATGGTCACCCCTCACCTCATTGTGTGCAGCAACCACTCCAGTGCCCGCCGCAATGGCCACCTCTGCTCGCCGGTAAACGTAGGCTGGTGTTTCCTCTGTGCCCGAGGTAAGAGTGCCTTCACGTCCTCGTTGTCCTCCTCATTTAACCATGTCTGCTACCAGTGTTTACTAAAAGGGCTTCCTTGCTGTGCAAGTATTTATTACAAGCTCCATCAAAATAAATGTTTGATAAGGTCTGTTAAACGTGCACACATTGGAGGTCTCTAGTATGTGTGATATCGTGGTTATGTGTGCCTTGTTAGCACTGAAGTACCATGCTGTCTAGCAGTCATTATTATGTCATTATAGTCATGTGACCTTCTGTGTTCCTTTCGTATATGTGCGTAGAGTTCATTTTTCCAAAATGTCACACTTGTATCACTGGACAGAGAGACTTGGCTTTCTAACACTCGCTCTTCAGCGCTGCACAGATGCATAGTTGTGTGTGTGTTTGTAAGCTTAAAGTGTGCTCATGCTTAACCTCAGAATTAACCTGTGTGTTAGTACACACATCCTGTCCCTCTTTTTGTACAGAGGATCTCTAGTAGTTTTTTCTAACACCACTCACTGTGCGTGTGTGTGTGTGTGCGTGTTTGTGTTTATGTGCGTGTGCCTGTGTGTGCGTGCGTGTGTGTGCGCGCACGTGTGTGTGTGCTGACTTCGCCCTAACGGCTCAGTGACTTTGTTGTTTTCACAGACATACTGTGCAGTGCAGATGTGAAACAGTCACTCTTGAGTTTTGGTTAAGACTAACCCTTCATTTCTTCCCTCTTTCTCTCCTACAAGATCCAGTTATTCTTGTCATTGTTTGTGTGTGTGTCTACTCTTCTCTGTTTCTTTTCTTTTCTGATGCATTGTCATCGCTAAGTCAGCAGACTTACAGCCGTAGCACCTAGACAAGACTTGGAGGAATGATTGTAGCAGAAATCATTCCCCTTGACTGTGGAGTTCATGTAGATGATCTTACTGTATTGCCCAGTAGTTGTAGACTGTAGATTGGATAATCTGATTGGCCTGCGGAAACGACTCTTGACTATAGTCATCTCAAGTTGTGTGTGGGCATGGGAAACTTTTCTGTTGACTGACAGGGCTTCTCAGTACTCAAAACTGCTGTTATTTACTGAGAAATGAGATTATGTCACTACGAGTTTCAAAAAACTGTTTCCTTCCTGTCATTGCATTATAGGTGTCATGTAGCCTATTCTGTAGCCGGTATGAATTAAATTGAAATGTGGTGTATTAATCCAGACAGAAATGGAAACATCACTTAGTTTGTCCTCAGTAAAATGGGATGTTCTGTCCTCTCCTTAATTTTTGGCCAACTAGCACTAATTAATTCTCATTAAAGACTAGTTAACTAGTTAAGGAATGCTGGTGGTGTTAGTCATGAGCAGTGGGGACTTGCAGTCGAAGCACAGGCTAGCAACATACCAAAATGCATGACAAATCTAATGTTCAATAACACATCATGTATAGGATGTGGAAAGTATAGTGTTCTAAACTACACTTCCATCCCTGCTGACACTTGTGAACAGCACTGGCTCCCAAGCCCACTACATCCTCATCCTCCTTTTTTTCTTTGTCTGTGTGTTTCTGTGAATGATTTTCATTTTCAACTTTGTGTCTTTGCGTGAGTTGTAGTGTGTGCGTGTGTGCGTTCGCTCGCGCATGTGTGTGTGTGCGTGTTCGCGTGTGTGTTGGTTGTCTGTAATCACCGGTAGTTTCCCCTGCGTCTCATATCTCTTCCTGTTTGTCTTGTCCTGTGTAGGCCTTGTAGTGCACGACCACACTGACCGCATATTAAGCTCATATACCTTTAAGTCTCACTTCCTTCTGACTCAAGAGTCTGAGTCAAATCGTGCTGAGTTGATGACATTACCTATGATTCCTTCTTCTTCGTCAGCTACCCAAAAGAATATTGGCAAAGGTAAACTCCTGTTTTCTAGTTTGTAGTTTGCCCCCCCAACCACCACCCACTCCCCGCTTTTGCTTGATCATGTGCTTCGATGTTTTTATTTTGTTTAGTTTCGTTTGGTTGTTTGTTTGTTTGTTTTGCCTCCCTTTGTTCCTTTGTTTTTATCTTGTCTGGCTCCTGACTCTGGATAAGGTTTGGCCTTAGATATGGACCCCCTTTAACACACACACACACACTCACACACACACAAGTCTCTCCTGAGTCAGAGGTTATCTGGGGGATTTTGATTCTTGATTATGAGCTATGAGACACACACACACGCAAACAGAATGTGTGACTGTTGGGGTCCCACCACTTAACTTTTGTGTGTGTGTGTGTGTGTGTGTGTGTGTGTGTGTGTGTGTGTGTGTGATGGGGCACGCTCGCGTGTGCTGCTGCCTACTTCTTGATAGGCTTGTGGTAACTTAGGTTGCCCGCCGCAACACACACACACACACACACACACACACAAATTCACACACTCCCCTGTCAGACACAAACCCTTCTTCCAGCGTGCTCTGAGTCATCACCTCGCTTGTGCTTTCAGTTGATTGCCTCATGCTTTTGCATTGATCTTTGATTTTGTTTGGCATCTTAGGAAACTCAATCCCTGTGCACTTCGGTTGTACTGAGGGCTTGAGTGTGTTTTGGATGGTGTTGGGGGTTAGCGTTGCCTTAATGGGCGAACAGATAAATTGAGATTGAGCTCCTATTGGCATTGGGATTAACACTGGGATTGGGATTCTTATTAGGATTATAAAAATGCTAGTCAATGTGATGAATGGATGCTATTGCTGAAACTCCTCATGGGTTTAAACATGATTGATACAGAACTGCTAACCTGGTAAATAATGGTAACTCAAGTAGTGATCCACCACTGTGCTGCTGTAGTCAGTCTGATCATTCATATCATAAGCCTGTTTGAGAACGCCATCCAAAATGTGACTAGACCGGGTTATGGATGGGAAACAGACAGACACACACACACACACACACACACACACACAGATATATATAAACACCTGGGAAGCTTGCATGCTTTGGATTGGTGGCACTTCTGTGGTGATTTCCAGTCTCCTCGATCAACCATCATGCACTTGGCTCAGCCCCTCCCCCTAACCTAACCAGCCAATCCCCAGCCTCCTCAAAGGCACATTCAGCAAAACTTATCCTGAGGCAGAGCTCCAAAACCTCTCCAGTTTGAAACTTGCCATGGCAGGTGAAGGTGATGGAGAAAACAGTTGGAGTCGAGAGCCTCCGTTAGAGTGTGTGTGTGTGTGTGTGTGTGTGTGTGTGTGTGTGTGTGTGTGTGTGTGTGTGTGTGTGTGTGTGTGTGTGTGTGTGTGTGTGTGTGTGTGTGTGTGTGTGTGTGTGTGTGTGTGTGTGTTTGTGTCTCAGTTCTAGAGGCCTGTGCATGCAGAAGGATGATCCTCAGGGAGATGCTTTTTTTTGGGGGTCGTTTGAAGTATTTATGGAAGGAAGAGTTCATAACCTTGCCGTGCCTTGCCTCGCCTGTCTGCCGAGGGATAAGTTTTGAAGAATGTTACCCCCCTGCTGTTTGAATGGAAGACTTGCACGTAATAACCCTTTGTGCTCCTGTGCGTGTGTGTATGCCTGTGTGTGTCACTGTGTGTGTCTTTGTGCGTGCGTGTGTGTGTGTGTGCGTGCTAAGGAGGAAGACTGCTGTGTTGTGAGGCCTGTCCAGCAGCCTTCCACCCTGAGTGTTTAAACATGGGAATGCCTGAGGGCCTGTGGCTGTGCAGTGAGTGTCGAGCCGGGAAGAAACCCCACTATAAGCAAATTGTCTGGGTCAAACTGGGCAACTACCGGTGAGTCGCAACCACAGCACGTGCACACACACACACACACACACACACACACACACACAACCAGAGCACATACAGGGAATAACATCCACAGCACATGCGGGAAATAACATGTGATGTGCTGTTTACTGTGTGCTGCCCAGTAGTACAGGAAGAGATTTTGACTGATTTTGAACCCATTAGACTTTTATTTTGTCACATTCAGTTAATAACTCCTCACAATTTGCTGGATCTCCATAACTGACAACAGCCAAAAAGAAACAAATGTTCTTGCATAGCTTTAGTTCCATGAACTGAAGACAAATGGTGAAAGCAAAAGATTGTTGATCCACAGAGTCGTCTTTGCCTGTAAACTGTAGACCAGGAATGAATTGAAGGTCATGAAAGTAATCCAGAAATAATAGGAAAGTAATGGGGATGTAATGAACACCCCTTATCTTAACCACTAATGTTCTCCATCTAAAGCACTGCTATTCCTAACCTGATCATGTCGTGATGGGGCTTTAAGGAGCAACATGATACTTTACTATGGGAGTAAACGTGAATAGTTCTACAATAGTTCTACAATAGTCTACATTAGTGGGAGTCATATTACATCACAATTAACTTTTCAGTGATCTTTGGTATCAGCATTTGAGTATTCAGTTGCCCCTTGCAAAACATAGAACATCGAAATTGTGGAGCGTTTGCACCTCTCACACCAATTTTACCCTCTCTGGTTCCTGACCTGTGTACTTGTACACATTCTACCCTGATCCTGAGCTCTTCCCCCGGTTATCCCTTGGCAGGTGGTGGCCTGCTGAGATTTGCAACCCCCGTCTGGTGCCGTCCAACATTCAGACGCTGAAGCACGACGTTGGCGACTTCCCAGTTTTCTTTTTCGGTTCCCATGACTACTACTGGAGCAACCAGGGCCGCGTGTTTCCCTATGTGGAGAGTGACAAGAACTTTGCTGAGGGCCAGGTTGGCATCAACAAGACCTTCAAGAAAGGTGAGAGCACACACCCCAGGGCAATGAAGGTTTTCTTTGTCTCTTTTGAAAATGTTACTTTTGTTTAAGTGGTAATGTAAGTGTGTCAAGTTACGTGAGTTTGTACTTTAGGGAAACTTTACATGGTGTTCACATACATGGGTCAATGTTAATGTATATATGGATGTACAATCTGTCTAGATTTTGTGTATAGTCCACTGCTTTTTTAAAATTAGGCCTGACCATGCACAGTAAAGTGCGTGTTTGTGTGTGTGTGTGTGTGTGTGTGTGTTTAGCCCTAGAGGAGGCTGCTAAGAGATTTCAGGAGCTGAAAGCCCAGAGGGAAAGCAAAGAGGCCCTGGAACAGGAGCGCAACTCTCGAAGACCCCCACCCTATAAACTCATCAAGGTAACACACACACACACACACACACATATTGGACAAACTCGTCAATGACGGTTTCACAGAACACACTTTTAACACCCCACCTCCACTCCATCCAGTCCAACAAGCCAGTGGGGAAGGTGCAGGTGCACGTGGCAGACCTGTCGGAGATCCCGCGCTGCAACTGCCGTCCATTGGACGAGCGTCCGTGCGGTCAGGAGTCCCAGTGCCTCAACCGCATGCTGCAGTACGAGTGCCACCCGCAGGTGTGCCCCGCCACCGACCGTTGCCACAACCAGAGCTTCTCGCGGCGCCAGTACCCCGAAACCGAGGTCATCAAGACCCACGACCGAGGCTGGGGGCTCATGACCAAGCAAGATCTTAAGAAGGTCAGTCTGACGCGCACACACACACACACACACACACACTAGGGCTGGGCGATATAGCCTAAAATTCACATTTTAAGCATAGACTGTAAGCGGTGTATATTGTGATATTGTAGTTTCCCCAATAATGAGCTAACTGATTTGATTTCAGAATGTTTTGGGCCCAAATTAATATTCAGGTGACCGCTCCAACATCAACCTCCAAGATGAGTCAAAGTTTGTTGAAAATAGATTACTAATTGAAAGCAGAATACAACAAAGTTAAATTAAAATGTGTTGAATCAGAATAATCAAATAACATTAAGGACTTTAGATAAGTAGAAAATACAGAATTAGCCTAACATGCCTAATAGCTCCTAAACTAAAGGAAATCAGTAAATAATTGCAAATCAGTTTAGAATTAAAAGCAAAGAAAGATGTCCCAAGATGTTCCTGCAGTCATCCCTGCAACTGAACATGACTGGAATATTTAAGCTTGTGGAACACGCTTTTCTTGACAAACAGACGTTTCACTCGGGCCCCACATAATGACACACCATAGAGCTCTCATTAGCACACCTGGAAGTTTTATTTAGCAGTGTCTGCTAAACCTTTTCAACCACACTTTAATGGAAACGACAAGGACATCGACAATCAACAACTAACCTTAGCAAAGTCGAGGTAAAGAGAACAAATTAGGCTACCGTAGGCCTACGCTAATTAGAGCTAATAGATAATTAATTAAATTAAAATAAAATTTATTAAAATAATTAGATAATAGATAGGATAGGTGCATCATCTTTGCTACCATTAGATGATGCTTAGTAAATTCTCTGTATGAAATCAAAAGTATATGTCTTGTGTTTGTACTTGTTAGTGTTAGTTGTACTTTGTTACTGTTGTTAGTTTGTACAAATTGAATGAATATAGGCTAATGCACATAAAAACTAAATCAGGGATGTGCAATAGGCCGGTGTAATCAAAATCTCTACTGTTGGACAAATTTATGTAGTATATCGTTTACACTGTTTATACTTCCCACGTCTAACACACACACACACATACACACACACACACACACATATATATGTGTCCTATGACTGTCTGTCAGTTCCAGGGTTGTGCAAAATTCAGAACTGAATTGTGAATGTGTGTGTGTGTCTGTGTGTAGGGAGATTTTGTAATGGAGTATGTCGGCGAGCTGATCGACTCAGAGGAGTGCCGTCAGCGAATCCGCCACGCCCACGAGAACCACGTGACCAACTTCTACATGCTGACACTCACCAAGGCAAGCTTCTCTTTCTGCCCAAGGGTTATTATGGGGGTTGCAGCGCACCCAGGAAGAGTCTGACGCTACTGATTGAGGAAGTTTGCTCTGAATCTAATGTTCCCAATAGGGAATCTAATGTTCCCAGTAGGGAATCCAATGTTCCCAGTAGGGAAAGGAAGCCGGTCTTTCCTGCTCAGCCAGCAGCATGACAGCAGCACTGTACCTTCACTGGTGACATCACCTGGAGCTTGGTATTCTGTTCCCTAGGAAAATAACATGGTGATCATACTGAACTGGGGTCGGTCTCATAAAAGCATAGAAACTTTGTTGATTGCAATGCAGTTGCCCATTGCCAACTGAAACGGCCCTTCATCGTTGGGTCAACGGCCAGTCACAAATGCAAGACGATGCAATACAGTGTCAGTGTCCTACGATGTATAAATGCAATATAGTTAATGAATAATGAGGTAATGATAAGGTGTTACACAGTGCCATTTATGCTATTTTACAATAGCGGCATGTTTCAGTCTTTACAGACTCCCTTGCCCTAGTTATTTCAAGGAAGAAGCCTT
>JAIFZK010000014.1:2735000-2792500 GCA_027481765.1 Tenualosa thibaudeaui
CTTTAAATTATAGTGGTTTTATTATTTATCAAAATAAGTGATATAGACTTTTGCCATGATCCAACAGCCCTAGGAGCTCAGAAAACAAGTCAGAAATCACCAAAAAATCAGTAACCAATCAAGTATTTTTTATTTTATTTTTTATAAAGCATTGCGTGTTTTGTGTTACTGTTAGAAGCTGGTAGTTGACATTTTGTGTTGTGTGTTGCCAGGGCGATGGGAGTGTCCATGGCACCAGTGTGACGTGTGTCAGCGCATCTCGAGTGTCTTCTGCGACTTCTGCCCCACATCATTCTGCCGGGAGCACGAGAGGGGCGGCCTAGTGCCCTCAGTCATGGAGGGGCGTCCCTGCTGCCCCAAGCACAACCCCCAGAGGCCTCTGGACCAAGGTCACGCCAAGGTCAAGATGGAGGAGGAAGAGGAGGACGATGAAGAAGAGGAGGACGATGAAGATGAGGAAGAGGAAGAGGAGGAGGAACAACCAGACTCACCCGAGGAGGCGGAGTAGAGTGGACCAATGGAGGAAGAGTGTCACGGGTTCCACACCGAGAAAGAGAGAGAGAGTGTGTGTGTGTGTGTGTGTGAGTGAGTGTGAGGTCACAGCTGAGGCCGTGAAACATTAGCTTACTCAGTCAGCGTAAGCAGAAAAAGGCTGGAGGTTTTTGACTGGTTTTGTTTACCCCATTAATCACCGCTTACTACAGGCATGCCCACTCTTCACATACACACACACACACACACACACACACACACACACACACACACACACACACAGCCCTTGCCATTCTGTTGTAAAAAAAAAAAAAAATCCCCAACATATCACTTTTTTTCATCTTTTTGTCACTAGTGGGAAGTCGAGGTCTGTAAACCCTTCTTTCTGCCTGTAAGGCCGATGCTTTAGTGTCCCTTTGCTTCACAGCCTCCCCGTGTGTCAGTGACCTCCAGCCCTGCTTCAGGCATCACTGTGGGACGCTTGGCTCTCGGTGTGTGGACCTGTCTAGTCATCTTCACATGGTACCAACGACCCAAGAACTTGATTTTCTGTACCTCATGTAAATACCGGGCTCGATTATGTAGACTGGGACCGAGCTGTCGGCCCAGAATCCCTTCCAGATCACGCCACATCTCAGAACATTTACCCACGGTGGGAACATATCGCACACCAGATCAAATCATAACCAAGACTTTGTTTAATAATGTCTGCTCATCCCACTTTGTGATTTTTCAAATATATATATATCTATATATTAATATATTTATATGTCTATGTTTACATTAACACACAATGTACGTATTGTTAGTACAGTATATTACCCCATTTGATATCACTGTTGTTGCGTATCTTCATTGTATGTGCTCTTAACATTTGTTATGTCAGGTATTTGCTTTTCTTGTTGAACTGCCTCACTAGGGCACTAGGCACCGCATTTGGCACATGAGTTCATGCATCGCTACAAATGTGTATCACTTGAAGATGTGACCATCACGTGAAGAAGAGCAAGATCTACTCTGGACTGCTTGGAAGACAGACAGTGGAACCTTTCCAAACAGTCAAAGCTGGTGATGAGGAGCCTCCCAATGGTGATCTTCTGGGACGTTCCAGTTCTAGAATGCGAATGTGAAGTAGCACTTGCAGTGTTTTGTTTATTTTGTGTAATTACTATCAGTTACAAATGAGCTATTTTGGCTTGTTGTGGAGCTCTTTGAATTTCATATCTTTATTTTTGTTCTTGTCTAGACTGAAAAAAGCAACACCCACATTTGGCCTCTGTAGATGTTTTGGACACTGCCACCCGAATCCTAGAAGAAGCCTTACTGAAAACTCACTTTTCTTTCAAGCATCACAGAAACTCTCCTTCTTAAGATATTGCACAGGTGCCAATAGAGACCTCTCCCACCAGGGTTCACTTGGTCAAAAGAATAGCTCTATCTCCAATTGTAATAGCTGTCATGTTTTTGTTTCAGTAGGATTTCTTTTTTTAACTGTAGTTCATACTTTGTCATTTGTACATCAGGTGTGGTTCACCAGTGAGTTTTATAATGTAAATATAATCTTAATCATCTATATTTTGTTTTGTTTGTTTCGTTTTGACAGCATATTCGGTGACATGCAAAGAAGCTGTACGATAGTGTTTTTTTGTTTGTTTGTTTTTTAATCTTATCTACACATTCTTATGTAACCACCTGTGAACTTCTTCAGACATTCTTCTCACATCGTTCCACACAGTATTCAGATGCTTACTGACGGGCCTTGCATCGCCCCTCTGTGAAGGTACCTTGTTGTCTTAAGTTGTTTTCTCGAACACCAGGCAAACCTGACCAGGCCCTTCAGTCAGCTGGCAAGCAAATATGACCTGGGGGAGCTTAGTGTAGCATCTCTCTGTGACTTCTTAACTTCCCTTGTGTCAGTAAGAGCTCATCTCACTAGCATTCATAGGACATGGCAGTGGGGTTTTGTATTTTAAAAAGTAAACAAAAACAGCCAAAAAAATAAAGGAAACTCACCCGCCTTGCCTGTGTGTTGGACTTAGCTGCTAGCTGCTGTAATGTGAAGTGCTGTGTAGTCCTGGTCCAAAAACACGTTCATTAGCCAGTGCTTGTATTCAGCAGAGGTCAAGAGTCAAGGGTGAAATTAGGAGCGTTTTCCGTGTTGTTTACCAGTAAGCTGTGCCTGGTGCAGGGCGCTGTTTTGAAGACGAGAAATGGATGGAAGTTGTGTTACCATGACATTGACCTGTGACCTTTTGTTTAGTTTTGGATACTGTTGTGCCACGTGCAGGGCCCAGAACGGTTCCACTGAAGGAACCATGTTCCAGTGGCCCACGAGAATCCTAAAATGATCACTCCATCCATCTGGTCTGTGGCTGTATTAAGAAAAAAGACAGTGCTGGTTAAGGTTGGGGTTACTTGAAGTGTGTTTGTGTCTGACCAGAGGGGTGTTCCAAGCAGGAGGCTAAGTGCCACACCTGGCTAGGTTAAGCTAGAAAAAGCAGCGAACCTCAGAGTTGCCTGCTTGCTTTGTTTAGTTAAGGGAATGAAAGCTCTTCTATTGCTAGATTTAATGCTACCTCTGGGTAAATTTACCCAGGTTTACCACCTAACCACCTGCTTGTAATCTCTCCCTAGAGCAGAGCTGGGGTGTTGTGCGCTTTGGAATCATCCATTGGTGACCATGGCACTGGATGGCACGAAAGCATTTTTGACAAAGACAATGGCGTGAATGCCATGAGAGGAAAGGGGTGCCTGATTGCCAGGTTGAGGTTTGTGTGGGACACGAGTCATTGCGCTGCTACAAGCCTTGTACGCTTTGTTTTTTGTTGTTATTTTGTTGTTTACTTTTCTGTTTTTACACCAAGTGCACCAATCAGCACTTTTCACTTTGTTCACATTTTAAGCCTTTTTGGTTGACTGTTTTTAGTTATTTGTTTCTTATGTGCTTTAATTGTAATGCGATGAGATGAACTGTACAACCTAAAGAGGATGAGGTCCACATAGAAACGAAATGGGCACTTTCAGTGAGACCATTGACATTGGCCCCTTAAGGAGAATTCCAATCTGGGGGATGTTTCAGACTTTTTAGTGTTGATAGTGATAGTGAAAGATAGTTTAATGGAAAATGAACAGTAATTTCTTTCTTTCTTTCTTTCATTCTTTAGAGTTAGGCTGTTCTGTAGGGGCTCCCATTTGGCACTTGTCCACAGGCAGCCCTACAAATGCCTTTTGAAATTTTTTTTTTCTTTTTTTTTTTAAGCATCTTTCATTGATTCCATAGCATATACCAAACTGATGAGGCTTTGAGCTGCCAAACAGATCCATTTCCAAGGGTCTCAGGAGGTTTAGAGGATGGAGGCTTGACCTAGCAGCAGTATCAGTGATAGGAGAAATCTGGCCAAAATCTGTGTGCAGACATGTCAGTGTTGCCATAATGAGTTCCTTCACATGGGCCATTCATCCCTAGTATTAATTTAGATACACAGTATTGAGAAAAGCTAGATGTGCTCCACTTTTCAGTTGTCTATTAATGTCTTGTTTATGTGTGCACCGTACATCCATTTTGTGTGTGTGTGTGTGTGTGTGTGTGTGTGTGTGTGTGTGAGAGAGAGAGAGAGAGAGAGATGACAGAGATTAGTCAAGAGCATCTTTTGGCAATTCTGGCATGCTGGTGAGCAGTATTAGAGTTGCTTGAAAGAGGTGGGGGGGGGGGGGGGGGGTCACCAGCTCCACGAGTGAGATTTGGGGAGTGAAATGGTGTCACCAGCTCCACTTAAGGATTATTTGTTTTATTTTTATGCGCTCATTTCACATTCCTTTGAGAACGACTGTTTACTAAATCTTGCAACTGGACAAAACTAGTTTCTGTTTTGTGTAATGTATGTTTTGTGTCGGTGTAAATGTCACCACAGGCATTGGACTGAAGTATACGCTCCATCTGAATAAAAAAGTATCATACACGATATGGCTTGGGTAGTATGAATGTTCTCTCCCCAATTTTATAAGATGATATACTCCTGAATAGAGGTTTTTGGCTATATTACTTAGCCCATGCTGTTGCATTGTGTAAGAGAATGATGCTTGTCCAATTGTACATATTAGATGGCAACAAAATCCAACTGTCATTCTATTGTAGTGTCAACAGAATGCCTGTAACATATTGCTTATGAATGTTTGTGACGGTAGGAACATTTTGTACATTTCTTTTATCTGTACAATTTTTATTTGACCTAACGTTACTTCTGAGATGTTTTTTCTTCAGAAATCATAAATTATCCCGAGAGTACTTTAAGTCATAACATTCCACAGATTTACTCGGTTTCAGACTTGCCTGGTTTGACTTCAATAAAACTGTTCTGAATGTTCTTGTTTGAAGCACAGTTCATTTAGTCTGCCACGTAAATTAATGTCATGACTTGAGACGTCATATTCATAAGCCAGTTTGTTACTGTGTCACATATTCTAATTGAATAGACCTACCTAAGACCCCATTTTATTCAAATATCCTCATGCATAGCCATGTCTACTAGTATACGTCACCGTATGTGATGGAGAAAGTATTGGGTGCAGTACCTCTAGTAACCCCTAGATGTCGCCCTTTGAAATATGACGTGGTAGTGTTTCATTACCGTCAGAAAGAATCTTCTCCATCGGCGATTTCTGATGAAGTAGGTCTCGTTACTGGACCATTTGACATGATCATTAACACGAGGAAGTGTGATCTCTACCTCTAACACCTGCGGTGGACAACCGACGATCGTCCGTCGGTTTAGGAGTCAAGGGGCGCGACGGCAGGTTCGTATGAGACAAACCTCGCCGTATAGCGAGAGAAAAGTGGTGCTAACGTATTCACGTAAATGTTTCGCTTGCTAGGTTCAGCACAGATGTGGCAGTCGCAGCTGGTGGTCTCGCCTGATCTACGTTGCACTCTCCGCCGATGCCGATGCTCTAATGCTTGTTTTGGGGGCGCTTGCTATGCTCTTTGTGAGGCTTTGCACGCGTAGTTGTTTGCGTGTTGGAAGTATTGAAACGTGTCATGTTTACCGCCCTCAACCGTACTCTTGAAATAAGGCGAACTCTTGCTGTATGGCTTTTACATTCTGTTTTATTTTTGTAAAGCACCTTACTGTAACTGTTATAATACACATATCACTTTGCCTTGATGGAATCCTTTCGTGAGCTGACCTATCACGAACCCACTAAAACCACTGATGTCTGTTCTGTATGCAATTGTGCCTTGCCATCAGTGCCAACCACAAATGATAGCCTGTAGTTCTGACGCGTCGTCCGTCTCCTTTCCCAGGTGAAGCGTTAAAGGATTTGATGACGACCTTGTCCTGAAGATGAAGAAGAGTTTAGACAATGCCTTCATCTGTGAAGTGCTGGTCCGACTTCTACTTTTAGCCGTGTTTCTGTGAGTATGTAACACTACAAGCGCTCGGCATTTTGAATGTGAACAGGCGATCAAATGTTTAAAATGTAGTAGGCATAAATGCATAAATCTCAAATAGCTAAAAACTAGGAGACATAAGGAAATAGTCGCACCCTAGTCGTGCCTGCCTGCATAACTTGTTTAACAGGCTTAAAATGCCTAGATGGCAGCTACAACAAAGAATGGCAGAGGACCATGGACGGTGTACAACCAGAGAATTATAGCTGTAAAAACCACACAGTTAAACTATCCATCAGTCGGGTATGGCTAGGGCTAGGTCATGTGTGGTGTTCCTTCTCATCTTCTCCAACACTCTCCTCTCTTCTCCTCCTCTTCTCTTCTCTCCTCTCTTTCCCTCTCCCTTCCTATCAGAGTTACCGAGGCTTTGCCTCCTTTTACCCGAGAATTGCAGCCTGAAGAACTGTGGCTCTACAAGTTCCACCATGTGGAGAAGGACCACGTTCCCACCTCCCTCATGTTTGTGAGTAAACTACCTACACACACACACACTTGCGTTTTTTTCGCTCCTTACCCACCCACACACCAGCATAGTGCCAGATACACAGCTCATATGCGTGTTTTCCATTTCTGTCTCCGCTTGATCAGCTGGCCAGTTTCTTTCTCTTCTGTCAGTGAGGCAAGGTGCCATCAACATTAGTGTCCAGGCTTTGATTCCAGAGAATGCACACACACAGATTAAAACTAGGACTAGACACAACCATGTGGACATTTGTGTACGTGTGTGAATTTTTGTGTTGCCACTGCAAAAAATGCCCTGCTGGCTTCTACTGCAACTACTCCTATTCCTACTCCTACTCCTACTCCAACCCCTACTTCTACTAATACTACCCCTACCCCTACTCCCACTACCCCTACCCCTACTCCCACTACCCCAACCCCTACTCCTACTAATACTACCCCAACCCCTACTCCTACTAATACTACCCCTACTCCTACTCCAACCCCTACTTCTACTAATACTACCCCTACCCCTACTCCCACTACCCCAACCCCTACTCCTACTAATACTACCCCAACCCCTACTCCTACTAATACTACCCCTACTCCTACCCCAACCCCTACTCCTACTAATACTACCCCTACTCCTACCCCAACCCCTACTCCTACTAATACTACCCCTACTCCTACTAATACTACCCCTACTCCTACCCCAACCCCTACTCCTACTAATACTACCCCTACTCCTACTAATACTACCCCTACTCCTACCCCTATTCCTACTCCTACTCCTACTACCCCTACTCCTACCTGGGGTTTGAGTTGTTTTGGGAGAAAGGGTGCTTGGATGAACCAATAAAGCAGGTTGTGAAATGTGCTGTAGTGGGCCCTAGGATTACTAGACACCAGGCACACCTGCTGAGCGAATGCAGTTTTGCTGGCAGGTTTGTCTGTATTCACCCAGCCTAAAAAATGTGTTTGACCTACTTAAATGAATTGCTTTATTCCACCTTGAAGCACTAAAGGACTACCCATTGATAGATGTAGTAAGCAAAGCAGACCCCCTCCTATTTAAAATCCTTAGACAGCATCATTGTCCAAGTGTATGGTAGTGATCAGAGGTGTGTGTTTTGGCGGAGGGAAATGTGGGGCGGGGGGAAACGTGTAGTAGGGTGTTATTTTATGCACTGGTGCACAGACGGAGCAGGAGAAATATGAGCCTTTATCTAGGCATGACCTCTGCTCCCCTGTGCTACCCTTGGAAAATGCAGCTGCCCAGACTGCACAGCAGACGCACTGCCAGGGGAAATGCAGGAGTCTCTAAAACTAACTCTCTAAAAGTGTTTTGGAAGAAACTTAGAAAGACGATTAGCAGTGCAGCCATGCCACAGAATCTACCACATTCATATTCATCATCTTTTTACAAGGGTGATGCTTCAAGAAAGTCCAAACAGTGAGACCTGAGTCTAAAACGTATGAAAATTTACAATATAAAACAGTCTTATGTGAAGCATCTCCATGAGAGTCGTGTGGCACACTGTAGTGAAACCTACTGGTAATTTTAAAGGTGAAGCTGGGTTTGTGCTTAGTGAGTATGGTAGGTGTTGTGCTGCTGTCATCTATCTATTCTGGTGGAGCTCAGTCTGTTCTGTCCTCTGGCTGATATTCATTTATGTTTTTATTTAATTATTCATCTGTGTGTGTGTCTGTGTGTGTGTATCCAGAGCATTGCCCTGCTCACGCCACTGGTGGCCATCTTTGGGTTTGCCTTCTTGAGGAGAGCTGAACGCGGGGACATGAAAGAGGCCTCTCTGGGTAAGATGCAATGCGCGCACAGTCACATGCAGGCACACATGGAATCACAGACACACACACACACACACACACACACAGTCACAGTCACACACATTTAGTGGGTTGGGGGGTATATTCTGGGTAAAAAGGCAAGCATATATCTCATCTCTGGTTAGGGTTGGCAAGTGCTGCTCTTGTGTTAGCTGAGCCATCCTAATTAGATTGCCCCTCCTTAAACTCCCTGCATGTACTGTGTCTGTGTGTGTGTGTCTGTGTGTGTGCGTGTGGTATTCCTCCCATATCTCACTTTCTCTGATTGCTCCATGTGAGTGTTTAGTGGCTCAGTGAAGGCCATCTCCACTTTGAGATGTGGACAGGAATGTAAACCAGGTGTTTACTGGAGACACCAACACTACTGATGCAGGGGTGCTGTGCTGAGTGATTTGGTGCAGGCCATGTCGAGCAGAGATGGGGAGTGAAGGTGGGGTGTGATCTAAGGGGGTTGGTGGACCAGAGATACTGAGTGAAAGTGTGTGTGTGTGCGTGTACAATGGAAAATCCCTGTTAGTGTCTAGCTAGTGCCTTATAATGTGTATCACTGTCACTTGGCCTGGGACTGGCCCAACACACCGCCTGATGAAGCTTCTGTGTGTGTGTGTTTGTGTTTCCTCCACAGCCGTGACTCTGACTCTGGTGCTCAATGGGGTCTTCACCAACGCGGTCAAGCTCACCGTTGGCCGGTGAGTATGGAAATGTGGACATGGGGGACCAGTGAGGCAATTGTGTGTGTGCATGTGTGTGTAAGACTTTGGGTACATGCAGTCATGCACACAGGGTTGTGTGTTGGCAATCCTGTCGGAGGCAGGATTAAGTGCTTGTTCTCGTGCTTGTATTTGATAGTGTATTCCTTCTTAAATATAGAGTGCAGTCTTCTGGAATACATAATTTAAACCTGCTTTCTGAATGGTAAATTAGTGGGGGTGAGAGGCTTACTTTGTCAGTATCAGACTGACTGGCTTACCCCAGACTGACCCCAACATAGTATTATCCTTCAATCAAAGAAAGTCCTCACACCTTTCCTCATTACACAGGGCCGCAGAAACGAGGCAAAGGAGAGAAAGAGAGAGAAAGAGATGCATAGAGAACAAGTGAGAGAGAGAGAGAGAGAGATATGCTTGCTCAATACTTCTCCAAGCTTCTTCTTACTGTAGGGGCTGTGTGATTAATTATTTAGTGTGCGTGAGCAAGACGAAACCATGGCGTACATTCGGACAGGGAGAAGCTTTCTTCAGGGACAGCAGTTCCTCTGATACCAGCCCTGACTTGAGAACGCTTTACCACATCCTGCATGGGATTAGCTCCTCTGACTGCAGTGTTTTTGTTTTGTTTGCTTGTTTGCGTGAGTAAGTTTGTTTGTTTGTTTGTTTGTTTGTTTACACTGCAGGCCGCGGCCAGACTTCTTTTACCGCTGCTTCCCGGACGGGAAGTTCAATGCGGAGCTGACATGCAGCGGAGACCCAGAGGTGGTCATGGAGGGAAGAAAAAGCTTCCCCAGTGGACACTCGTCCTGTAAGTGATACGTACACACACAGGTACACACACACACACACACACACACACACATACACGTGCACAGTTTCCCCAGTGGACACTCGTCCTGTAAGTGTGCACACACACAGGTACACACACACAGGTACACACACAGACACACACACACACACACACACACACACACAGGTACACACACACACACAGATATCGGGTTTTCGCTAACATGACATAACATAGGTGGAACAATTTTCACACTTTTCATAGGTGGAACAATTTTTACACATGGAACCCTTTTTGAGGGTAGGTGGAACACTTTTGACTTTTGCATTTTCGCTAACAGAACCTACATATTCCTTGGGATATTCTTCTATTTTCCCCTTATTAATCAAGGTTAATATATTGATTTGGCAAAATATCTTTTTAATATATGGGCAAGGGCAAAGGGCAAAGTCTTTTCCTCAGTCTACTTTCTTATTACATCACAATCTGATTCTGCTTTAAGTAATGTTTAAAGGGGATTATCCAGAGCGAATCAACCCATAGCCCTGCTGTTTCACGTTGCCGAGTGCTGTTGGTAGGGATGAGAACGACGCTAACTGATGAGGGCAAGGAAGTCCTTTTACCTACCAACAGCACTCGGCACCCTCAAAGAACAGGAATATGGGCTGATGGGATATTGGCTGATGGGATAAGTGTTCCACCTATCATCTGAGAGTATACATGTCTGTGTCGTGCTGCTAATGTCCTGTGCAATGCTGTAAAAAGTGCATCAAAACTGACCAGGCTGTACTAAGTTCCCCTTGCTGTAGAGGTAACCGTGTGTGTCTGTATGCTTTAACGTGCCTTAGCTTTGCTAGGTGTTGCTGTGGTGTTGGCAGTCTTTTTAAGGTGCCTTGGCTTTGCTAGGTGCTGCTGTTGTGTTCATAATCTTGAACGTGCCTTAGCTTTGCTAGGTGCTGCTGTTGTGTTCATAATCTTTAACGTGCCTTAGCTTTGCTAGGTGCAGCTGTTGTGTTCATAATCTTTAACGTGCCTTAGCTTTGCTAGGTGCTGCTGTTGTGTTCATAGTCTTTAACGTGCCTTAGCTTTGCTAGGTGCTGCTGTTGTGTTCATAGTCTTTAACGTGCCTTAGCTTTGCTAGGTGCTGCTGTTGTGTTCATAGTCTTTAACGTGCCTTAGCTTTGCTAGGTGCTGCTGTTGTGTTCATAGTCTTTAACGTGCCTTAGCTTTGCTAGGTGCTGCCATCCCGTTGGTGTCTCTGAGCGCTAAATGAGACGCTTATTCTGCTGTAATTGCCTTCACACCAGCTTATACATCTCAATAGCGCTGCTCTGACAGGCCAGACGAGTGTATGTGTGTGTGTGTGTGTGTGTGTTGGACTGTGAAGAGTTATGCATCTGTCAAATGTCAGCTTTAGAGAGCAGAGCAGATGAGATGAGAGACCCTGACCCTGATATAGATTTCTATACACCACCTCGATCCAGCCTCACCTCGCCTCGCCCTTCGGTTTCTCATAGTGGGGATAGGTGCTGTTCTTTCAACTATCTTAGAATGTTTGTTGTGTTTGTGTGATGTTTCAAATGACGTGTAGCGTCAAGTAGAGGTGGTGGTCGTTGTTCTGTGATTGGCAGCATTTCGTTTTGCATTTTGTTTGGCTGGTTGAATGGATGAACAAAAACAGACTCTTCCCAGCAGAACTTGCGCCTTAGCTTCCATTTCACCCTCCAACTCTAACCTAGCTTTTTGTGTGTGTGTGTGTGTGTGTGTGGTGGTGGGGGGTGTGTTGGTGTGGGTGTCTCCAGTTGCCTTTGCAGGGCTTGGCTTCACGGCGCTGTACCTGGGAGGGAAGCTGCACTGCTTCAGCCCAGTAGGTAGGGGGCGCTCCTGGAGGCTGTGTGTCTTCCTCACTCCCCTCCTCTGTGCCGTCCTCATCGCCGTGTCCAGGACCTGCGACTACAAACACCACTGGCAGGGTAAGGTGCTTTGCCTGCCTTTATGGAATGATGAAGACTGGGTATGGACAGACAGACAGACAGACAGTTGGAAAATAGATGTGGAGTTGTTTGTATGTATACTACTTTATTGATATGTACAGTTGTTGGTCATGCAAACTAAATTGGTCATCTGGGGCCGGCTGGGTAGGGCCTCGGACTGGTTAGGGTCTCAGGCCAAAGGGTGGCTGGTTTAATCCCCAACCAGGAGGAAGAATGTAGGCATCACTCTCCCTTGTCCACATCCAAATCCACAGCTAGGGAGCGCTTGAGCAAGGCAGCTAATAACCTCACTGCTGCTCAGGGGCCTGCTAGTGCTAGGGTTAATGTGTGCTTCACTACACTACATTATATATACTTAAACTTCAATGAGAACATACAAACTAAGAATAGACAAGGAAGAGTGGAATAAACTTTCTTTCTCACACTCAGACATGCATAGTCGTTGTGTCCCAGTGTGTTATGGAGAGGCCATCTATCACTTTAGCCTGATCATACAGACATCAGGATCTCCCCTCACTGACCACATTCATTTTGAATCTGCCACTATCCTGTGTCTGCTAAGTGATGTCATTTGTCCTCATCATTGATTTCGTCATGTAGCTCTGATAGACATTATACTGTAGAACTGGAACACTGTTTGGCGTTTAGCTCTGATAGACGTTATACTGTAGAATTGGAACACTGTGTGGCTGAAATGACTTCTAAAAGAGACTGGGTGATGTGAAGACACTACTAGATGAACAAAGGTGAGTGTCGGCAGCTGTAATGACTGTAAAGACTTCTGGGAACTCTGTGTAACAAGTAAAGCATAGCGTCAGCAACACTGTGTGTGTATGTGTGCACATACATGTGTGAACATGCATGTTTGTGTGTGTGTGTATCTGTGTGTTTGCCCGTGCGTTGGCGTGGCTGGTAAAGATTAGCATGCTGTTATCACTATGCGGTTTTAACAGAGTCCTCAGTTTCTTACTGATAATTTTAGCTCCCTGTACCTCCTGGGGGAATTTTCAGAAGCTGTAGTCAGTGCTGGAATTGGACAGAGAGTTCTCTCTGTGTGTGTGTGTGTGTGTGTGTGTAACTGGAGTGTAAACACACAGGCACAACTCCTTACTGCACACACAGCATGGGCAGCATGATGTCACACATTTTCATTCTGAAATCACTGGTCATATTACAGAGCACTGCAGGCAGAGAGCCTGTCTGGTCTGCTCCAGATCGGACTGTATTTGGTCAGATTCTACTTCTAGCTCCTTCTGGTGGTTTTACTTTTGACACAGGTGTGTGCTTTACATAATAATTTTTCAAACTGATTAGGGAAAATCCCTACTGCAAGACTAGTTAGCAGAGAGGACTTTGGCAAATGAAAAAAGCCAGATGTCGTTCATAACTATGTGAATACAATCCACTTGCTTGCATCAGCTCGATAGACTACAGTATCTGGGCACAAGGCATTTTATCTGCCATGTTTATGCTGCAGCATATTGCATTTCCCTGATGGAAGTCAAAAACTGAAGCTTCTGTGACTCTTCCTGCCATTAGAGTCTCACTTACCTGCCATTCATCTGAATGTCATCACCATGACAACATAATTAGAAATGCAAAAGTAACTTGTGTGTTGTGCCCTTTGACCTTTGACCCTTAGACGTGCTGGTGGGCTCCCTGCTGGGCATGGCCTTCTCGTACCTATGCTACAGGCAGCACTACCCGCCGCTTAGCGACACGGACTGCCACAGACCACTGCGCCTCAGAGAAGCTTCCGGAGTCATCGGAGGAGCACAGGACAGCAAGCAGACCCGATCCGGATTTCTCCTGCCTTTCTAGGAGTCCTCTTCCTTTCTCTCTTTCCTCTCCCTTGCTCCCTCCATCTACCTCCACTTTTTCCATCCTTCCCTCCATCTACCTCTGTGTCTCCTTCTCTCTCTCCATCTACCCCCCCCCTCTCACTCTCTTTCTCTCACCCATTCTCTCATTCTCTCCCTCCCCCCACCCTCATGACCATTTCAAAATGACCCATCTTTTTTAGTCAGACTCCTGGGGTCTCCACAGCACAGAAGGGAAGGACTGAATCCCAGTGTCTGCCCTTCCCCCTAGGCCCCTAAACACTCACTGACTTAATAGGGTCAATTCATGTCTTGTCTGATTCATATTAGTGAAGTATTTTAGCGTCTAGGTCCAAGGGTTAGGGAGGACATTGGGATTCATACATTGACTGTTCCCTGTACCTATTTTCCCTTCCTTGGTTCATCTCCTTAGGGCTGAGTTAAGGTGATCGACAGCAGGTGATGATCTAGCAGTAGCCTACAGAGAAGCTGTGTATTACCTCCTCCTTAATTCCTGTAGACAGTGGGTGTGTTTGAGCTGTCTTGCTCTTAGAGGTCAGTTTAAGGAACGCTCTTTTTGTCTGTGATGATTTTGATCTGATGCTTCTGACGATCAGCAGAAGCGCATGATGAGCTATGGAGGAGCTGGAGAGTGGTTGGTCAGTGGAGAGAGAGAGAGAGCGGCTGAATCCCAGTCCCCAGGACTTTACTGGCATGACTCAACTTCCTGATTGGCTGATTAATATCAAGAGAGTCTAAGGTTTTAGGGCTTAGGGTAGGAGAGAGAAAGAGAGAGGAAAAAAGAGAGAGCGAGCGAACAGATCCATCTTTGCTGCGGCTACCCCTGTGGCAGACATGGGAAATACTGGATCAGTAGCACATTCCCAGGGTTTGGCAGGAACCTTACCACCCCGTCACCCCCTGCCCCAACTCTTCCACCCTTGCCCCCCTCTAATTTTAGTTCTGTAAATGCTGCCTGTTGTTATACAGTCTCACCCATAGGAGGCACTGTTTCTGCCTCCGCAGGGTGTCCATACGCCACTCTTGTGTTAAACATTCAGGAAATTTTATGCGAGTGACAGTGCCGTTTCAGCACACTGTCAGACAGGGTCATGGGAAGCCTTGCACACTTTTCTCTGAAGGGGTTTGAAGTGGCGAAACGGCCGTTTCTGAGCTAACAGATCCTGTGTAAAAACACATTGGGAGTTTGTGTCAGATTAGCAGCAGTCATGATTAGACGACTGTTTATTTATGAATTTTAGACATGCAATTCTGGCCACTTGCCAATGGAGTTTGTAACTTGTCAAATGTATGTTGACTCTACTGTTTGACCTTTTTTTTTTAAGAACTTTACTATGTTTGTTTAGGTAAGAGAACTTTGACCATACTATTTATGGGTGGATGTACATCACCCATAGTTCATCTTTACTGTGCTGCATCCCAGAAAGAACACCATGTTCTATTGGACATGACTCATTGACTGTGAAGGCTCACTGTTGCCAAGGAGTTAGGAGGGCTTAGCCTTGTATTGGACTTTCAATGGAATGATTTAAGTACCTGTGATGATTAAAAATGTTCAAGAACTCAAAGTGTTTTGTGTCATTCTCTGTTTTCACTATGCATTGTATTACATGGATGAAAATGTTTGACAGAAATCAATGCATTTTTTGTTGAGGAGTTTAAAATATGAACGTGATGTTCACCCTAGAATCAGCCTGAATTTTCTCTGTAATCCAAAAAGGTATTGTACACATGTGTGGACACAAAGTATTGAATTGGGGTTATCATTTACCACACACCCATTTCCTTCCTCACTTCAGCCTATATGACACGGCTATTTTTAAAAGTTTATTTGTGTACTGTCATGTAGGCTAGTTGGATGTTGACCAGCAGACAATGTAAATGTAACTGTATGTCTTCTATATATTTGTAAACTTTAACTGCAGCTATAGTCTACTCAGTCATAAAGAGGCACCCGCTGCGCTGTAATGCCACTGAGGGTAACTTTATTTCGTTTATTTATTAGGTTATACTTTTTTGGTTTATAGTGAAAACACCTTTTTGTGTCTACCTGCGCTAGAAGAGTCAGTCTATGGAAGGCGGGGACTGAGGAAGTGTCGGGATGACCTTTACGCCCCCAAAACGATTATAACTGTAGCACGCGAATCCTTTCTAAACATCTTCAGAAGAGCCCTTTCCGTATTTTGGAGCAGTCGTCGCAAACACGCGTGTTCACTGAAATGCTAATGCACTGACGTTAGGCTGTCAAAGCGGAGAAGCGCACGGTTTGTGATTAATTCCTTCTGTAAAGAAGACATCTCGGACTGCTCATCCTAGTCTGTTACACGCCTGCGTTGTAATTGATGTACTTAAATCAGAAGACTATCCTGTTTTTCGATTGAGCGCAGAGGTATCAAGGTGTCTAGCCTAGGTTTTAGCCTAACAAAGCTGTTGAGACTATACGTTTACAACTGTGTCTTTTAGAAACTGTTTAACCGGAGCTATATGGGTGCATTTCGCAACAGCAGCTTATTGGGTCTAACGCATAGTTTTCTATTTTCAGCAGTTTAGGCTACTGCTCAGCCTCTCAAACGATCTATTTGTGTATTGATTGGGTTCGTTTTCATTTTTTGGAAAGGCATTTCTGTGTTGATATATAGATCACTGGTATAGGGGCTGATGTGCTTTCTGATGGTGCAAAAGCAGCTCTGTGCTGATGTGATGCAAATTCATATAGAACTGTCCTGAGCATTAGGAAAAGGTTTATGTTGCCCGTTTCTTTACTTGCACTGACGATGGCCAAAGTAATTTCGCCGTTTTGATTCAGAGGTTGTTTTTCTATCTTTCATGTAGTGTGAATTCCATTGCAGGCAATCCACCTCGGAGTGGCAAGGACTGTCACCATGAGCTCGTGTGAGTCGGTGCGACCTCACTGGTTCTATCGGCAGCTTGTCGGGGCGAAAGAATCCTGGCTCCCGTTCAGCTACGATGACTCACAGAAGCTGGAGGAAGCGAGCAGTGAGTAATAAACCGGTCGTCATAACCAGTGGAGCTGTCAAAGATCCTTTATTAGCTTACTATAGGCTAGGCTAGGCTATTCCCCTTCAATACTCTCCGCCGTCAAAGGGCCTCTATATTAGCTTACTGTAGCCTATTCCTGTTTAACCCTCCCCGCAGCTGTCTGCAGCCGTCCCAAATGCATGTGACGATTGATCTCATCTCACTCAGATGAGTGACTGGGGGTTTTTCATGGACGACTACCCTTTGATTTTTTTTTCTTTGAGTTCTTAGCTCTTCTTAAACTGACAAACTGGAATATCTGATTCAGATCAGATTAGTCAATCGAAAAATTGTCAATCAGACTTTGCGATCCCTCCTACAATTCTTAAAAGCGAAACTGTAGTCAAAATTGTCTCTGGACACCTGTAAAATGAGGCATGTACAGTTTGATGACTCATGTAATGCAGGCACCTTTTCGACTCTGTGACTTGCTAATATGTAGGTGAAACTTGCAGAGGACATTCTTTGACCAACATTTCAGTCATTGAAATTGCATTATTTTGAGGCGCAATTACGTAATGCCAGGCTAATGTTAGAGAAAACACAAAAGCGCCTTCACTACTTTGCCTTACTGTACAGATGAACAGATATGATATTACTATTTTTGGAATGTGGTCTATTTGATATTGATGGTTGTACCTGGATGGTACAGGTTAGGTAGCTCTGGTCGAGTAGTAGTAGTGGTAGTAAAAAGTGGTATGGACATGTCCCCATCATCCATACCATAAACTACGCCCTTGGCTATAGGCCTAGGCATTTTTAATGTGATGTCATCATGCATCTGTTGACCTTTCCAGGTCACAGCTCCTGTATAATACAATTGGTGTCACAGTGTCACGTGGAGTCTTATTGTCTCTTTGCCTGTTGCTTCCTAAAGCCATGGTTACGTATGCTGAATGTTGTTTGAGTGGTTATATTGATGAATACGTTGTATGAGTAATGTTGACATGCCAGAGCTTGGTGTTAGTTGGTGCTGTTGTGCATTCCAGGGTGGAGTAATGTTCCTGGAGGAGAGAGAGAGGTGATGGTCCCTGTCGAGGGGCGACGCTACGACGTGCATCTGAAGGAGAGGACCCGCCATGCCGTGTACTGGAACGAGCCACCATCTGAGGTCCGGCGCTGCTTATGGTTCTACAGGGGGAGCAAAGAGACCACCTACACCCCTTACAGCGAGAACACCAGTCAGGTTCTTGAGGTGAGAGAGAGCGATGAGGAAGAAGATTGTCACTAATCACAGCTCCGTTGTACAAGTGAAATGGCCACCAGAATCTTGGGTGTGTGGATGAAATAGAATGGAATAGAAATTTGGGAATTGTTTTTTTGAGAGTACATCGCGTTGGACTGCTGTAGTACTGTAATACTGCTGTGAGCAGAAAATCATGATCCATTTGCCAAGAAACAGTAAAGCAGTCTTCTAATAAACTATTCACATAAAGCAAAATGAAAGAGCACGATTAGACCACCATATTTTATCCCATAACAGCAGTTGCTGAAGGGACTCTTGCTATGATTTTCTGACAAAACCAAAGTGCAGCAGACTAATGGCTGATTATGTTGTTTATTGATTGGTGCGCCATCGATCACACAGGAGGCATACATGACAGCCGTGGCTCAGAAGGAGTGGAAGAAGACTATTACGCTCCCTACAGGAGAGATAGTCTTTCTGCAGAGTCCCAAGGTATCAAACCATATATCTTTATATATTGGATCATATCTCATCTTTATATCTTGATATCTGTAGTTGGTATTAAGCTATAGCAAAGTAACTACAGGAGGAGTCTCCATTAGAGGACCTAGCCATCTTAGTCATGGACTGTTTCAGCTGCTACCATCTAGCTAGTGCTATTGTAGTCTTAAGGCTCAGACCACCAGTTTTTCCACACAGCGACAAGGCTTATGAACACTGAAACAATTACAGCCTAAACCTATGCCTGTCGGTCTTTTCACTACAACACTCCATTTTTTCCTTTCTCTCTCTCTCTCTCTCTCTCTCTCTCTCTCTCTCACATACACACACACACTTAATATACTATTTATTATTTATTTTTTTGTAGAGCACACAAAGATTAGTATAATTAGATGAAATAACGATTGTCTTGAATCTAGACCAATGAATGGAGACAGCTAAGTTTAACTGAAAAATGTTTATTTAGTCTGTGAAATAGAGGAACAGAAAGGAAGATAAGCACCTGATATGCCTGCTGATGATCAATGCCTCCAGAGAGTGTGTGTGTGTGAAAGAGAGAGATGCAGTCAGTCAGAGTGATAGTGATTGAGAGGGAGAGATTGAGTTTCTGTGCGGTCACTGGTGACTGATGTAATTTTCCCTCAGCTAATCACCCAGCTCCCGTCCACCCCAGACAAGGACAAACAACCCTCCTCCCCCACAGTGCCAACCCGACCAAGGGTGCTGGAGAGAGGAATGGAGAACATGCAGCTGGATGTGCCCGAGGGTAGGTGATGCACCCATGCTAGCCCTCATTCAACCGCATCCAACCCAGCTACCTTCAAACCTGTGCCAACCACATTTCTCCACACCCAGAAGCTATGCTAGGGGTCTGTTGTAACTGCATGCAAAGTGGATGAGTTGTGAGAGACACAACTCATCCACAATTGTTTGCATGTTGGTGTGTGTGTGTGTGTGTTTTCTTTCCTAGGTGAGCCAGAAACAGTGGATCACCTGGTGCTCATGGTGCACGGCATTGGCTCATCTTGTGACATACGTCTCCGGACCCTCGTTCAGTGTGGTGAGTCACACAGACACTCGCCTGTCTTCCCCATCTTGGCTCTCTGGGGGGTTGATCAGGGGGTTTTATCAGTTTTATCAGTGTTTTTAATGACTGAATGAATTTTTAATGAATAATGAAACTTTACTCTTTGTTTTCTGAGTTTTGAGTTCTCTCTCTCCCTCATTCTCTCTTTCATACACACACACAAACACACAAACACATTCACTGTTGTCTCCCTGTAGTGAATGACTTCCGTAGCGGGTCTCTGGGTTTGATCAACTCCCACTTCCGTCAGACAGCAGAGGGTCCATGCCAGATGGGCCGTGTGGAGTTCCTGCCCGTCACATGGCACGAGATGCTGCATAAGAACACTGGCGTTGACAAGTGAGTCAGATGACCTATTACCTAGGAACTAGAAGGCAAAGTATCATCATGTTTTGCACCAATTCAAATCAATTGCAGTGGAATCGGATTCAGAGAAGAGGACTAGTCACACACACACGCACACACAATATGGGACTAAACTAGAGATGTTTACTGTGCTCCACAGGGATATGGAACGAATCACGCTGCCAAGCATCAGTCTACTGCGTAAGTTTGGGAACGAGACCATCCTGGACCTGTTCTTCTACAACAGCCCGAAGTTCTGCCAGGTGATTTTGGACACGGTGGCCTCTGAGATCAACCGCCTGCAGCGTCTCTTCCTCCAAAGACACCCAGACTACACTGGAGGCGTGTCACTGGCCGGACACAGCCTAGGTGCCCAAAATAGGCCTGCAGCATTGCCATCATACATCACACATCCAGCGCATTATTTACTGACTACACTGACCAAACACAGCACAGGTTCCTAAAATATGCCACCAACTTAACATCTTACATATAGTATTTACCGTATACTTCACCAGCAGGACGCAGCCTAGATGCCTAAAACAGATCACCTTCTTCATACATCCTGCAGTATTTAATAACTCTACAAGCCAGACACAGCTTAGGTCCCTGAAATATACCACCATAGCGCATACATCATGCAGTACCTAATGAACGCTCCTCTTGAACTGGGTCCATCCACTACAGTACAAACACTATGAGTCTATCAGACGATAAGATAGTGTTGGGTTGGATTAGATACGTTTGGAGCTAGATCAGGAGAGGAGACACAACAACAACAGACTCAGAGGAAGTGTGCTGTGTCTACAGGGGCGTGACTGCTTCTGTTTCTCCCCCCAACAGGTTCACTTATCCTGTTTGATCTCCTGACTAACCAGAAGACAAGTCCTGAGGAAGAGGTCGTGGCAGAGGAGGTACTCTACTACCCTACACATACTCTACTCTTATAGAGATGGCAGGGGAGGTACTCTACACATACTCTACTCTTATAGAGATGGCAGGGGAGGTACTCTACACATACTCTACTCTTATAGAGATGGCAGGGGAGGTACCCTACACATACTCTACTCTTATAGAGATGGCAGGGGAGGTACTCTACTACCCTTCACATACCCTAACAGGGTTACAGTATCCACAGCTAGTGGATACAGTATAGCCTACATGCTCCTATAGCACAGGGTTACAGCGTCCGCAGCTCTGTATAGTTATAATGGATTAGTCATGATAAACATAGATAAACATTGCTGATGTTAGACAGTGGACAGTAGTTAGTAATAAAGTGCCGGGTCATGAGATGTTTTTCATAATGCTGCTTCCTCTATCAGGAACATACTTAGTTACTAAGCCATTGCAACATCACATGATAACAATGATAACAATGATAACAATGACATAATGTGCAACAAGCTCAGTGTGTAATCTTTGTTGACTTTCACCAAGTGCATCTGTGTTTGCACTGAATGATAGATAGGGCTACTGTAAACAAAGGAACCACTGCTATCTAGACAGAAATCCTCTCTCCATTCTGTAATGTTGATGTCGCCACCTAGTGGCATGTTTTTAAATCGCTCTCTATGACTCACTATGAAGCAACTTCCAAGCATCTCTCTAAATTACATGTAGTGTGATACCAAATGATAGGTTAGATCAGACAACATGGTGTTTAAAGACACATTTTTCTTCTCCACTCAGGGAACAAGTTCCACCCAGACCCAAGTGCTGGAATGAATAGCTCATGAGCTATTCTTCTCATGAGCATGTTTGTAGATTTGGATATTATTAACAGAATTTTCCTGTAGATAATTTTGATCTAAAATAGATAAGCGTCATAATTACAAGATAGCAGCTGAACATGTCAGAGAGAGTATGTATTTTGGACGTCTTGCACACAATACTGCATATTCAATCTTACATGATCATCCAATGTCAGACTCAGACTACATCAACATTAGAAAATGGTTCCGCGTGTATTTTGTGTTTCCTGCAGTCAGAAAGCAGCGGTCGGTCTGACGTGTCTGAGCCTCCGAGCCACATGCCCCTAAGTCTGGAGGACATGCTGTGTGGGAGGGGTCTGGATGATCATGTCCAAGCGCTGCAGAGGGAACAGGTGGACGTAGACTCTCTGGTTAGTGCCGCTCGCTTCTCTCCTCCATTTTATTAGACTCCTTTTATTTAGCTCCTCAAGGCATCTTCACTCATTGTCATTTTCTCTTTAACTGTTGGAGATTTTTCTTGTTCTTCCTGTAGTGGGTTTGCTTTGCTAGCCATGGGTTTGGGCCTTAGCCCACCTGTAGGGACTTTGGGTCTTAGCTGACCTGTAGGGACTTTGGGCCTTAGCCCAGCTGTAGGGGGTTTGGGCTTTAGCCCACCTGTAGGGACTTTCGGTCTTAGCCCACCTGTAGGGACTTTGGGCCTTAGCCCACCTGTAGGGACTTTGGGCCTTAGCCCAGCTGTAGGGGGTTTGGGCCTTAGCCCACCTGTAGGGGGTTTGGGCCTTAGCCCACCTGTAGGGACTTTGGGTCTTAGCCCACCTGTAGGGACTTTGGGCCTTAGCCCACCTGTAGGGACTTTGGGCCTTAGCCCACCTGTAGGGACTTTGGGCCTTAGCCCAGCTGTAGGAGGTTTGGGTCTTAGCCCACCTGTTTTATTGTTTTTAATGATGAATGGATGAGATGAGTTAGGATACCAATCACTGTGATATCTTTCCCTTACACTGTCCCCCTTCTACTCCTCTCTCTCTCTCTCTCTCTCACACACACACACTGTCTCTGTCTGTCTCTAAATAGGTCCTCTGCACAGAGAATGACTTGAAGGACCTCGGCATTCCTCTAGGACCACGCAAGAAAATTCTGAACTTGGCAAAGAAATGGAAGGTCTGAGACATTCTATTAAAAGATGCCCCCTCCTCACACACTCTCTTTCTCTCTCTCTCTGTCTCTCTCTCACACACACACACACACACACCACACACACACACACACTCTCTCTCTCCACCACTTAAGTGTTCTTCGAGTGAAACGCCTTTGCCTTGTGGCAATGGAAAATACAGAATGTGCAGCTTTATTGTGTAACTTCCTCTTCTGTCGAGACAATAAGGCGTACCCCTGCACGCACGCCAGACCAGTGGAATACAGCCCTGATAAAGTGCTATTGTCTCTCCGTGTGTATGTGTGTTTGTGTGTTGTTATTGAAACAGTTCCCTTTTGCCTGCCACGTTCCACAGTGTTCCAGAGCAGAGTCCTCAGAGTCAGTCGGGCACTCGACCCAAGAGGGAGCAGGTCTTACACACTCTGGACTCTGGACATCTATCCCAGTATCCTCCTCCACCAGCGCTGTCAGCTCCCAGTGCTCAGATGTGTGCATTGGACAGGTGTATAACATTAGCATAACAAGTGATGTAAACTGTAATAATTGTAATTAACAGATTAATAAATGTACATATATACTATTGATGATTTAATATGTGCAATAACACATGTATTATTTGATATGAATATTATTTAGACATTATTCAGAATATGTTTTTGCATTTTAATTAAAGGTTCTGTTTTTTAGCCCGTGCCTGAAGGAAAAAACAAAACAAAACAAGTAAAAAAACAAAAAAATAAGTAATTATTTCTTTTTTCACAAGCCTTATTTGAACAAAAACCTGGGGGGAACATTTCTTTAAGAGCTAACTGTAGTAAATAACGGTTTGATCTCAGAATGCTCCTTCTGTTTCCCTCAGAGTATAGACCTTTGGTTCTGTTTTTGTTAGAGTATAGACCCTTGGTTCTTTTTCCCACAGAGTATAGACTAGATCCTTGGTTTCCCACAGAGTATGGGAATTATGTGGTCTTATGTGCCTCTTTATCTTTAGTACCTCCATTTGTATTGACAATAAAGATTGAACCCTCAGAACAAAACAGCCACATGTCAGCACTTAGTAATAAACCTGTATCTCTATTGGGTGGAGACTGTTATGTGCAAAAATAATGTTGAGGTGAGGCTTGCAAAGTCTTCACTCTCTACGGTGGAAGGTGGCAGGAAAAGTTCCAGCCATAGCCCTGTGGCTCGAGCTCACCGAAGACTCAGTAGGAAGAAGAACCAGAGGATTTGGTACAACTAGACTGAATAGAGAACCAACAGCTTACGCTAACTGAATGGTACCATAGGAAATTCAACTGAAAATAAGCTTATGGTGCCATTTAGTTTGTGTAAACTGACAGCTCACTATTTGGGCCATGTTGTACCAAATCCTCTACCGACTGCACTCAGGGAGCCCAAACAACAGGGCCATTGGTGTAAATACTCCTGGCTATTGCTTCAACTACCCCCAGCTGAGCTCAAGCTGAGCTTCTTCTTCTGTGTTTGTCCTGCAGTTGTCTGTGAACTACCCCCAGCTGGCCTTCAGCCCCCATGCCTTCTTCGCCCTGGGCTCACCCATCGGAATGTTCCTGACCGTCCGAGGGCTGAAAAGGATTGAGCCAGGCTACAGCCTGCCAACATGCAAGAGCTTCTACAACATCTACCACCCTGTGAGAGGCCTCATGTGTGCGCTGACCTTTTCAATCAAAACATCAGAGCAACATGTTCACTACAGTTATAAACATACACTTAATTATATGCAATTTCCACTACAAGTCACAATTATGACCTACATACACACTAGTGTTGTGGTTACATTATCCTTTGTTTATTTAGGTGATGGTGTGTTGTGCTGTTTATGTTATATGTTTTGTTGTGTATTGTGTTTGTAAAATGTATGCTTGTGTGTGTGTGTGTGTGTGTGTGTGTGTGTGTGTGTGTTCTCTGCACCGCAGTATGACCCTGTCGCATTTCGGATCGAGCCTTTGGTTCTGCCCGCGGGAGAGGAGCTGCCCCCAGTGCAGATACCCCATTACAAGGGCCGGAAGAGGATGCACCTCGGTAATGCCAGTCAAACAGCCATCCAGCCAGCCAGTGCAACCACATAATTACCCCTCTCTCTCTGACGATAACACAAGACTGTGGGGTGCCTGCAGAACAACCACAGGCTGACGTGGGTACTGGGAATAACTGTGCGTGTGTGTGTGTGTGTGGGTGTGTGTGTCTTCAGAGCTCAAAGACGGCCTGACGCGAGTCAGCTCCGAGCTGCTGGGTTCTCTGCGCAGTGTGTGGCAAGTGTTCTCTCAGGTGCCTAACTCAGCATTGCCCCTAGTGGGCCAAGCAAGCTATGCAGCCATCAACGGCTCCCCAGACTCCAAGGATGACAGTAGGTTTCTCACTCTCCTCTCTGAATTTATTTCTGACAATTAAACTCTGAACGAGTCAACTCTATGTCCTACCCTTTACTCTATGGTTCAATCTAAATCAGTATGGATTGAATATGTAAATTGCAGGAAAGATTATGTATTAGAATTCATTAAACAGGATTTATAATGTTCTAGATTAGAACATCCTACACCTTATCTCAGTCAGAACCAAAGATTCTAGAGCGAAGCACCCTAGAATTTTTGGTCAGAACCATTCTAATAGAATGTCTGATGGAACTCCATGGAATTTCATAGGAATGGAAGTGCAGAGCGTTGCTGCAGGAACCACTCCGGAAGCCCTGCGGAAGGACGTGAAGGTCGGAATGCTCAATAGAGGAAGGCGCTTTGATTACATCCTGCAGGAAAAGCCTTTCGAGATCTTCAACCAGTATCTGTTTGCTATTCAGAGCCATCTGTGTTACTGGTGAGTGGAAGACAGGGGTTCCCTGTAGATTACAGAAGCTTACAGAATTCAGTCAACCAAACAGCAAAGATCAGATTTGTGATGCTCTGTGGCAATTATAATGTTTAATGCTTTGTACAGTTAGGGTTAGGGTTAGGGTTAGGGTTAGGGTTAGTTTTTGCATGAGAATGACACCTGTAAGAGCACACCACATAACTTTCTGTGTCGTTCTAGTGCTCTTCATTGTGTTTTTGTTCTTCCTGTGGCAGCAGACAAGGGTTCCACCTAGAACAGGCTGAAAAGAGGACTTTTCAGTGATTATAAAAACCCCCTCACAGTTCATGGTGTGTTTGTGCCTTTGCAGGGAGTCTGAGGACACAGCTCTGCTGGTATTGAGAGAAATCTACGAGCAGCAGAAAGTGTCCTTCCGGCCCACGCTGCAGTAGGAAGATGTGGTCATGTGATGCGCCATGCCAGTACTATGCATGGAGGGGCTACCAGCATCAGTGTAATTATTTATATTGACATGTTTACATTACGGCACATGTGTGTGTGTGTGTGTATGCAGCTGGCTAGGTGATACATGTGTGTGAAGCACTGTGTGTGTGTGTATGTGTGTGTGTGTGTCAGGAATACTTCTGGCCATGACCCCTGAGTCGGACACTTGACCCTGTGCCCAGCCGGGATCATTTCCTCTCTGGTGTATTTCTCAAGGCTGGCTTTGAGACACCCTTTGAGACTTTCCCCATTCCATCCCGTCCATACTTCTACCCTTTGATCTGAAATGTATTTATTATCTGTAAAGTAATGGTTGGTCCCCACACATGTTGAAATAAAGAAAACCTCAAAATAGCATGTTTTGTCAAATTATGTGTTGCCCTTGGAATCCACCTAAACATGCTTTAAGCTCTTCATGAAGGAATTTTGTAAGTACATAGAGTTCCAGATGTTGTTCTTGTTCTACAATTATGTTTCACCTTTACATTTAACCTCGCTAACAACTGTGCCAGTCTAGAAAGTCCGACCATAGAACAGCCTTTGCGCAGAATGTCTGGAATCCTCTGTCTGGCGTTGTTGCACATTATGATTTTGCTGGTAAGCTGTGTCTTTAAGGCAGATTCCAAGCATGCGGATTCCAAGCATACATTCCCACTGGGAAGTTCGCTCATTTCCCATTTATCTGAGGAGGAATACGCCACATATTACAAAACATCCTTTTACCTTAAAGAGGCACGAACTGCCCTCCCATTGCTCCGCTGGACCTCTTTAATGGCCAATGGACTTTATCCCATAACTCTGGCACATTTTGACGTAACTACTCAAACTTTTTTCACATTCGGACTTCGCCGGAAAGTTTCTCGTCTTTTATCATTTCAATCTTTCATCGCATTTTCTCCGAAGACAGGAACTTCCTAGAGATACAATCTTTGTAAAGGTAAATTATGTTTTATGAAGTTGTTTGGTTGCCCATATTTTGACTGTGTATCCTAGCGAGTTGTGAGCTTGCACGACGGTGTAGTTGTAGTTTTAGGCATGAAGCAAATGGGTCCGAAACCTATGGGTGATAACGAGTTCATATGGGATGCAAAGCTGACCGATACTCCAAAAATGAGCCATCTATCATCAGAAAATTTATACCTCGTTGTTACGTTATTCGGAATGGCCAGATGTTGAATGTATGGGGGCGCAACTCGCAACTAAGGACCGGGACTAAACCTGCCGTTACAGACCTTGCTGGCTAAATAAGCCTAAATCAAGTCGTTCAGAACGGTTTACATATGTGTTATTCACTCTAAAGTAGGCTTGGCACAATTATTTCCACATCCCAAAAAAAATGTTTCGACGGTTTTGTTACCGCTACCCCTGTCACATGGATGTCTTTGCTCAACATAGGCTACCTTTATGTAAATAGATATTTTTCCTACTCAGTATTTCTTTCTTCGCTCACTCTTGGACACGGAAGAAGTGACTCGGGTTTGACATAAGTGAAGGGGGCATGATTGGGGTTGTCATTAGCCTGGTCGAGCCGCTATTTTTGTTGGTGTTGTTGGCTAAATGTCAGAGCTTCGCCGACTTTACGCACCTAGTAACACTCGCCAGCATGTGGAACTTGTGGATCACGAATAGTCATGAAGTGTTACTGTAATACACTTATTTGGCTTATATGTGTTACGCAGTGCCTAAATTAATCTTTCAACGTTCACTTCCATCGCAAGTTGTACTAAACATTTGTGTGTGGGAACATTTTCGCTACTTTCACTGAATTCTTTCCAGTTTCACATTCTCTTTTGCCCTCTGTCTGAACACATGTAATGGACAGAACAAGTTTTATGAATGAAAACTATTCAAAACTAAGTGATGAAAGAACCTTTCCTCATAAACTTCTGTTTCTCAACTGCTCTTTTTAAGCTGCAAATTGCATTCCAAAAGTGGATTGCAAAAGTGTAATAAACGTGGCACACTTTCAAATGTCCAAATTCTCTTCATGTATGACAACTAGGACAAGTTTATTCATTTCTCTGTCAGAACATGTTGTTAACGAAGATAAACACTTTAAATGGTTCAGTTCAGTGTATTCATTACTTGTTGCCTGTCAAGACTTGATGTTTTTGTAAGCTGCTAAACTCAGAGGAAGTTGAGTGGAGCACAGATGTTTTTCTGATGCTGAACCTGAGATTATTGAGATTGGCCTGAGATTATTGAGATTGGCCTGAGATATTTTAATTCCTGAGCATGCTCTCTCTCCCCACTCCACCTCTCTGTATAAAATCACATCACATGCACTGCTCACATGACCTGATGGTGGACAACACTGGTAAGGATCTGTCTTTAATCTCGTGTTCTGGCTTGGATCTGGCCAGAATTTGGCAGGTACATACTAGAAGAAGGCTGTGTCCATTTTATAGTCACCTGCTGTCACTGCAGAAAGTCCAGGTAGCTATAGGAGAGAGACATGACAGAAAGAGCATTGCTTCACATCCCATCATCAAGGCACAGTGACTCTTAAGGTACTCCATCAAACCGTGCAAACCGTGTTCATTGGTTCTGTCAAGTACAGTGCAAAGGATGACTTTCATTCATTTTCAGTGTAGAGCTTTACACGCCTCCTCAAAACTTACACACACTGCCTCAGTAAGCCAACAAGCCCCAACATTCTAGAGTTGGTAGTAGCTAGTTGCAGTCTGTAGAATGTTCAGAAGACATTTCCAGCTCCAGACTGACAGAACTGTAATGGAAAAGAATGACTATTCATTGGTTCTGTCAAGTATTGTGCAACAGAGAACTTACCAATCCATGAAGAGCCTGTTTCCCAACGAGTGATGCCCTCAGAATAGAAGAAGCAGCAGGGCTCAGAACATCACTCAAAACTGTAACAACTCTTTCAATGTGTGTCAATCATCATCTCATACTGTTGGACTGCATGGCTTCTGATCGTTAATAAACACACTTTAACTGGGAGCCCTCTGGTGTGTGGGCATGATTCCAGCCCAAACTAGGTTGTGGATATGTGTAGCTTTACATTGCATTTGACGCCCTCAGAAGCTCAAATTGCACAGATATGTTGCCCTGCAGGCAGTGATCTTTCAAACACAAGGGGACTGACTTAGAAAATGGCATTCACACTCACACACACATACACACACAGAGTTGAAGGGCTACATGAAGGGCTTCTCCTCCCGCACTCTCTCCCTCTCTCGCCTACACACACACACATTCACACAAAGGCCTCTCACTGTATGCCTGCACAGTCACAGAATGATGATGTCTAACATGCTTCGCTGTGGGACATGATGTTATGTGATCCCCCCACCCTCAGATGACGTGGTGTGCCTGAGTGTGTGTGTGAATCATTCACAAATGGAACCATATGACTAAAAGCAACCTGATGCCTTTCTCATTGTCAGTGACTGCATGGGAACTATGAGACCTCTCTGTTTGTCAGTGACTAGATGGGAATTACTGGAACTTTCTGGTACCCTTTGGAAAGACAGTCGCCAACCCACATACACTAAATATAAGGCTGCCCTTGCATGTGGATTGCATCATGTGGACTTTGCTGTGTGAGTGTGTGTATAGTGTGCATGAGTGTGAGTGTGTGTGTGTGTGTGTGTGTGTGTATGTGTGTCTTTTTCCTCCCTCTTCTCTGGTATTTATTTTTTTTTATGTTGCTTAGATCCCAAAGCATGAGGTCACCCCACTCACACACCCCACCCCAGACTGGCCAAGTAGGAAGTGAAAGTTCTGTGTGTGTTTGTATGTGTGTGTGGGTGTGCGCGTGTATGTGTGTGTGCGTGAGTGTGTGTGTGTGTCTGTGCGTGCGCACATAAAGAAGCCTGGAGATCTCCAAAGGAGCTGAGTGTGTATATATGCACCACAGTTAGGTCAGGAGTGGCTAACTCAGTCCAATAGTGCTGTTACTGGTGACGTGTAGCATGTTGGCTTGGGTAGCCGAGGGGACTGATTCTGTTGGGGGTAGCCCAGTGTGACATTCACAGGAGTCTGGTGTACAGTGTGTGTGTGTGTGTATATATATATATATATATATATATATATATATATATATATATATATATATATATATATATAGGCCAGTTGTCCTGGTGGTAGGGGTCTAACTGTCAGGGAAGTCTGGTGTCTGTTCTGGAGGGGGTGCTAGTCTACTCCTGTTATCCCAGAGGCAGTGGTCTGTATAATTGTCCCTTGTGTGAGGAAGTCACGCTAAGAGTTTGAGTCAACAGAGGGGTGTTTCCCATCCCCAGATTGCTCACGGTCCCCTGCGTAACAAAGGGCAGCAGGCGCAAAGTGGAGCTGACACACACACATGCATGCACACACACACACACACATGCACTTAGATACACACACATGCAATAAGACAAACACATGCATGCACACGCACACACACATGCACTTAGACACACACACATGCAATAAGACACAGACACACACACATGCATGCACACACACACACACACACTTAGACACACACACATGCAATAAGACACACGCACATGCATGCGCCTACACAAACACACATACACACACACATAAACATGTGCATTTACACACCCACACACACTCACAAGTTAACGGTTTTGGCTCTCTCTGTGCTAACCCAAAGATGCTTGTGCACAAACTATACCATCCAGCCCTGCAGTGAAACACGCATAGCCAAACTAAGCATTCAGTGTAGTGAGATATGGTGCTCTATTCCTGAGAGAGAGGGTATTTGGGCCTGAAATGTGTAGGTTCAGATCCCAGCTGCCACAGTTGTGCCCTTGAGCAAGGCCCTTAACTCTGTTGCTCTATGGGAGATTGGCCCTGAAGTAACTGGAAATTGACAAATGTAAGTTGCTTTGGATGAAAGGATTCATTCACAGCATCACACATCCATCAACAAGTGTCACCTCCCATTATGGTATATAAGATGCATTTCTTTACAGCCCAGTATTGTTGAGTATAGAATAGAATAGAATAGAATAGATAGCCTTTATTGTCATTATACATAGTATAATACAATATAACAACTCCTTAAAAGTGCACAGTATAAATGTCCTATGTAAAAACTATTACAAAATATAAATAAGTCCTTTACAAAAACTACTGTACAAAGGGCAGCAGGATACTGAGTATCCTATCCGTACAGTATTGTTGAGGATACTTTTGCAATGTTGAACGGTAAAATGCTGATCAGTAATGTGTTGCAGTGAACTCAGTCTTGGCTTGGGAAGCCAAGCATGGGAAAGTTCTCTTCTCTCCGTACATGTCTCTGTTCACCAGCAGGTGGCAGGCAGGAGTCACTATTGACATCTTTCATCTCTTGTGACTGGGACATCAATGCCTTTGGGGCACTGAAGATGCAGTCATGAAAATGTTCAATCCAATTTTATCATACAAATTATTAATGTATGTGGACTGTGTTAAACTGATTTTTTTCAGCTTTATAGACTTAGTCTTTCCTGACTCTAATGTGTGTGTGTGTGTGTGTGGGCAGATGTAGTAGACACCAGTGTCTATTTTGGGCCTCTCGAAAACTTGCACACTAGCAGGGTGGTGATGAGTAATTCCTCTTTTATCTCCCCTGATAGGAATCTACTGCATGTAACAGGTTACACTTGACAATTCAACAATACAATCACTCCATCATTAGAAGAGAAGAAAGAAGGGTGTGAGACTGTTATGAGACTGCTATGAGAGTGTTTTTTAGCCCAGGGTGTTGGCCCTGGTGTTGTCTGAGACATAAACACACTGGGGTATTTCAGAGGGAGATGTGATTTTGTGTGTGTGTGTGTGTGTGTGTGTGTGTGTGTGTGTGAGCACGTCAGTACCTGACCTGTCCTTCTTCACACAGGGGCTTTACTGCTGTAGAAATCCAGCATCACACACACATGAACAGTGCTAGTCAGTACAAGTATGGGAGATTGGTGTAGGGTGATTGTTGATCGTTAGTGAAAGGTAGCGATAGTTATGAGCTTCAGTTTTGTTTATCAGTCGTAACAGATTTGTAAATAAGGAACAATGTTGGCCTCTAACACCTAACCCTAGGACTACAGTGGAGGTGTTACAGAAGCTTTAAGCCAAATCACGTCAAAATACATTTAAAAGACTGGTCTATTTTCTGACAATGTTCGCTGCACTGCTACATCTGGTGTAGCCAATTCTATTGATCCGTAACATATCCAATGTAGCCTCCCTATTAGGCTTAGAAAACAAACATTGGAAGCTTTAAAAATGAATCGGAAATGTGTATCAGAAGAGCATTTTGGCTTTGGGGCAATCAAGTGACAGTTTTTGAGGCAGCAGTTTGGTCAAACATCTCAGCAACTTCATCATGTGAACATCCTGTGAATGCCCATTGAGGAATGTGACTTACACACTGATACATTCTAGAATGTGGATTACACACTGATACATTCTAGAATGCATCTTACATACTGATACATTCTAGAATGCATCTTACACACTGATACATTCTAGAATGTGTCTTACACACACTGATACATTCTAGAATGTGTCTTACACACACTGATACATTCTAGAATGTGTTTTACACACTTATGCACATTGTTGCTCATGCCTTTCACCCTCTTATAAGGAGCTGTGGGCAATGGGCAATGAGTTCATGTTTATGTTTCATGTGTGGGTTTTATGTCAATGGCTATCAATGGCTGTGTAGAAGACCTAATAAATGAGTCATTTGTCCTGTTTTGTTGTCCTGTTTGATGGCTTGTAGTAGTGGAGAGCTTTGTTGAACAGTGAACAAAAGAAAAGGCTAGTCGGTTTGCATACCCCATCACAAGTCACTGATAACATTTGCTACACAAATGTGACCTATCGCTGCATCTCTCAAGGCCACAGAGACAGGTGCTCTCTCCCTGGATATGTGTGCCTGTTTGGTGCAGCCTAAGCATAGCCAGTGGCTATTGTCCCTATTTCTGTGTGAGTCGTATTAATAAGGATCAAACCTGAAAGGGTTTCTGTGGAGGATAATACAATAAGCCATTGTAGACACTAGAGAGAGAGAGCCATTGTTTTGTTCACAGTGAATTAATTGCTGTTGAAAGTATGTCATAGTTATAGAGCCAGCTTATAGACAGTGAAGGCGAACAATGGCTGGAGGGCTTAGAGCATCCTTGTGCCCAATCCTCTTTGGGGGCTGCAGTCCGTTGTCCTTAAATACCAGTGTTTTTATTCTTTATGTTCTCTCAGCACAGGCATGCAGTCTTATACCTGGCATCTTATAACCAACTCTATTCTGGATAGGCCTCTCTAGCGAATTCACCCTTGGCTACGCTTTTTCACTACGTTCTTCTGAAAACAGAGCCGGTCAGTTTTTGTGTGATCCTGCCTACAGACTGCCAGATGAATAAAAAGAGCACAGCTGGATACCCATACATGCTTGGGACCCCACGCTGTGAGTCCATAGCTGATGAAATGGATGTCCATGCCATGGCTGAGCCTTTGGTTAAATGCATTGCATGTAACTTATTTTGTTTGGTGTGGCTGGTTCACATTAATAAACAATACCAGACAATACCCATGACTTATATAGAATCAATACTTACCCAACTTGCTGTTTAGTAGAGATACAGTCTATTTTATTCATCTCCATGGGGTATTTGTGTCATATCTTGGTGCATTAGTACTAGTTCAGTACTAGTTTAGTACACTCAGTACAATTCAGTAGTAATCCAGTATCTTTAAGTGGAAGTCCAGACTCCTCACAGTGAAGTTGGGTTGAGTGCTGGGGAAGAGAGGGGCCTGTGTTGGTGTAGTTTTAGCCCTCTGTGTGTTAACGGCCCCAGGACCAGCTGATGCTTCCTGGTTTAGTCTGGTGAGGAGTCCTAGGCTTGACCTTTGCCCTCTGTGTGGTGCTCACATGAGGCCCCTCCCCCCACGTACAGGCGTAGAGCTGCTCGCTCTATTCAAATGTCAGGCAAGGGATTGCCCAAAACATACACACACACATACACACACACTACTGAAACAACTGGCATAATTTCTGGTCAATTAGAAGTCTGTCAAAGACTCCCATGCAGCTCTACATGGGACCATCCAAAGCACTCTTTCACACTTACACACACACACACATACTCTCTCTCACACACACACACACACAGCACTGCTACCATCACCTGCCTCTTGTGGAATGTCCCACTTCTGAGTTTTAGCAAGCTCCTGGCGGTGCAAAAGCTGTGTGTGTGTGTGTGTGTGTTAGGGTGGGTGTGTGCACATGAGACATGGGGAGGAGAATAGAAGGAGGGGGAGGAGAGAGAGAGGGAGAGCGAGGGATAGAGAGAACATAACAGAGAGAGACACAGAGTCAGAGACAGAGGGTTAACGAAGCACTTAAGGACTGACTGACAGAGATAGAGAGAGAAAATAGAAAACAGTGAACGACAGCTAAAAAGAGAAAGATCTGGAGCAATGGAGAGCTAGAGGAAAGCTGGGTGTGAGAGAGAGGGATAGAGAGAGAAAGAGAAGAGGCAGAAAGGGAGCTGAAGTATTGGCAGGATTAGAGTTTTTGCACAGACCTGCAGAGTCACTGCTGCTGCAGCACACTGACCACAGGACATACACAACTACTACAGGACTACAACTCCCACAACCACACAACTACTACAGGACTACAACTCCCACAACCACACAACTACTACAGGACAACTACAGGAAATACAGCAAATATGAAACAACTACAGGACTACAACTAGCCCACAACTACAGGTCACTCTGCACTGGCAGGACTACCAACCGCAGAATCTGAGACACACGCACACACACACACACACACACACACACACACATCAGCAGAGACTGAGGACACACATACATTAACACTATTGAGCCAGCTGTCAACATGAGCAAGACAACACTTTCCCGAGACTGAAACGCACATGCACACACACACACACACACATTGTATCTCTTATCACTTGGTCTCTACAATGGGAGGTACTTTGGGTAAGAAGAGCAATGAAGCCCACTCTAAGCCGAAGCCCACCAGCATGTGAGTCCCAAAAACTTGCATTGTGTGTGTGTGTGTGTGTTTGCTTGTTATAGGTTAGGTGCAGATAGCGTAGAGTCGAAACTTAAGAGGTGAAAGAAACTAATATAAAGTAGCATTCAAGCTTCACTTTCTCTTTCTGTGTCCCTACACGTCTGTATCTGGGACGCTCTCATGGAGAAAAACTCTTTGGCAGGCTGTGTGTGTGTATGTGTGTGTGTGTGTCATGAAAACATGAGATGCACGCTGATGATGATTTTGGGCTATGTTCGTCATGTCTTTGACATGATATGGCATCTCCAGAGTTTTGAACAGTTGTCAAGAGGGCTGTGTGTGTGTGTGTATGTGTGTGTGCAACACAACACTGGTAAGGGGATGATATCATCTCTGTCTGCACAGGCAAAAGCATGCAAGTAAATAGACACACACCCTTAGCACACTCAATGGGACACACACACACACACACACACACCTACTCATAATTTAACATTTAACCTAGAGGGAGTATGACTATGAAATGGTTACGGTCACAAGTTTGTCCCTGTTGCACCCTGTAATGACAGGTGCATCAGGTATGGGCGTTTGTTTGCTTGACAGGGACTTCCTCCTGTTCAGATGTGTGTGAGAGGCTGCATAGTTTTAAATATAGGCCTAATACATCCCACAACTCTAGTGTTGTGTGTGTGTGTGTGTGTGTGTGTTTGGCTTTTTGTGTCCAGATCAGCAGGGTTTGACAGCTGTCCTTCCCCTGTGGCCTTCCCCTCCAGCTAGAGGACTATGCTGACCCCTGCAGGTCAATAGGTTTTGTTACCATGGCAGTGTGAGTTCCCATAAACAGAAAACTTCAGAAATGTAAACATCCACTTTAAAAGACATGATTTATAACAAGACAAACAATAATTTAGAATGCATCCCTCAGGTAGGAAAAAACTTCGATGCACTAGTTTAGGAACCATGCAAGTGGCTGGTTTTCTGGTGGCATAATTTGATCTAGAGTACCTTGCTGACTCACAGGTTACTTCAGAACCTATTTGGCTAATCATACGCTGTTTATTAGGAACAAGGAACCGGTTGACTGCACAAAGGCCTCACAGTCCCTTAAGTATGATGGATACCTTACTGTTAGCCTCTTGTCTCGTCCTCAGAAATGACTGTTTATTTCTTCTGTCATCTGCTGACATAATATCCTCCTGGGTGTCCCTTTGGTGTTTAGAGGTTATGATGTTGAAGTTTGTAGAGTTGACTTTGACATGCTCAAATATTTTTACACAACTGCGTCACACAAACAACATCAGGTCTGCTTCTCTAGGGGCTTCTTATGACCCCCAGGGAGATTTATAAAGCCTGTAATCTAGTTTATTTCAGACAAATCTAATTTCAGTCAGAGAATTTGAGACGTGGCGTCTGGTTAAACTCCTGACTACAGTAGTACTGATGTACATCAGTACACATGCCTTACATACACAAGAACTCCTTGGTGCTTTTAGTTTGTAGTTTTCCAACTTTCCTCTTCAACCTGCTTGGTGTTGCATGCTGGGAATTGTGGCATTAGTTATGCTAAGTGTTCGGTAGCCTAAGGATATTATCCAGCTTCATTTTGTAAAGGTCACACACATACCGAATAGCAAGGTGTTGATAGAGCACTCAGGCCTCCCCTCTCCCCCTCACTCCTCTGTGTCTTGCCCTTTGACAGGTTTCTGTCCTGTTGGACTCCCTCTGTTATCCCCCTGTTCCAGGTCTAAACACTACCTGTGTGATACCCCTGCTCCAGGTCTAAACACTACCTGTGTGATACCCCTGCTCCAGGTCTAAGTACTACCTGTGTTTTTCCAGAGGTTTCTCTGCAGGCTGCTCTTGACTCTCAATGGTGGAATGAAGACTGATAGGGCTGGTGAAGGGTGTATGAGAGACTCTTCTGTATCTGAATTATAAAACATCAGACTCATGTGACCCGTGGTGGGTGTGTGTGTGTGTGTGTGTGTGAAGGAGGCCTGTGGGATACACACATGCGTTTGTGCCAGTCCACCTCCTGAACTGAGGGAGGGGTTTGCCCTGGTACAGGGGTAGAGAGTGAGGTGTGGGTGTGTGTGTGTGTATGAGGGAGACCTGTGGGATACACACATGTGTTTGTACCAGACCACCTCTCTGATGTTTACTGAGGGAGGGGCTTGCCCTTATACAGGGGGAGAGAGTGAGGGTTGTGTGTAAATGTGTGTGTGTGTGTGTGTGTGTGTGTGAGGGCCAGGTGATGTGAAGGTGTGTTTGGTTTTTGTGTTTGGTTTTGATCTATTTTATATTTTTGTGACCTGTTCCTGTTTCTGCAGACTTGCACAGATGCTCTACCTGTTTTTTTTTGTTGTTTTTTTTTCTGTCCCTGCAACTTTTTCAGCTTTGTGTCCCTGTTTTGCTTTCTGTGGCACTTTTTAGGGATAGAGAGGCAGAGAGGAAGTGTCTTGAAGGTGGGGAGTGGGGGTTAGGTTTAGTTAGCGAGAGATGCAGTATCTCATTGGAGGAACTGGAGGACCTGCTCATGTGAAGATGATTTGAGGTCCCTGCCGTGTAAAACAAACAACCCTAGTTTCTGTCAAAGCCAAACCTAAATCCAGATACTTCAACATGTCACTTGGCTCACCCTGCTTTGGTTGGAGTGGTTATCTGTAATGCTTTCTCTCACTTTTCATTCTCTCTCTTTCTCTCTCTCTCTCCTGAGGACACCGGTATGGAGTCAGCACTGCAGGGAACAAGCCAAGGAAACATATCTGTATAAATTATTAATTCATTCCCTAGGTGTCAGACCAGGGGAATGTAGCCTACATGGCCAGTGGTAGTGTAGTGGTTAAGGAACCCAGCTAGTATGCTAGTAGCCTGGAAAGTTGTGGATTCACAAACTGGCTGCCACCGTTGTGCCCTTGAGCAAACACTAACCCTAAGTTGTTCTGGGGGAGACTGGCCCTGAACAATTGATAGTGAACAGATATAAATTGCTTTGGATAAAAGCATCTGATAAATGTACTAGGTAAACCAGTCTGACTTGGGGAATGTGAACTACAGAACTATAGTGAGTCAACACAGACATTATTGTTGGGCACTGCGTCACTGTTTGATTTTTATTTCTTCCTAAGCTATTTTTTTTTTATGGAACCCTTTACAGTAAATCCTACAAACACAAAGGCCTTCTTTAAATGATTCCACTATTGAACACTAGATGGTGCAGCCTCACTGCAATGCAGACTTGAACTGACGTGTGTAGCCTCAGTGCAGGACCTATGAAGTGCCTTTCAGACTGTCACATGAGGATCTGAGGATGGAAACAGCATCAGGCTGATGGTTTGGCTTGGCTCTGGGTGTGATTCTGGGCTGCTGGCCTAAGGCTCATTTGGACTCTTAATCACAGAAGTTTAGTTTATTCAACAGTGTTTACACAAGCACAGCTGTCACAGGGTTTAGGCCTATGCCTTGTCCTCACAGAAAGGTATCTGGACAAATGCTGTTGGTCATCTTCACTTGTAAATCATTTTGAGTGTTTACAGTTATGAATTCTCTCCAATGAGAGAATATTCATGTGTTTGTTGCCTTGGCAACAGTGTCATTGCTTTGTTATCTGAGAGCAACTTTATTTGGTATGGAAATAGGCCTGCTGATGTAAATGAACACAACTGAAATCCAAACTGACTTCTCTAGGTAGGCCCCTGATTTTCAGTAGCCTGTACTACAGAGAAGTAGCTGACACCTACTGCTAACCCTTATTAACAATTTTAATACTAACCTAGTGGTTAAGGAGCTTGCTAGCATGCAATGGCCTTAAAGTTAGTGTTCTACTTCCTTGTCTGGGGGTAGGGCGCTCTAGAACCTTTGGTTTGAATCTCAACTGCCACCATTGTGTCCTTGAGCAAGGCTAACCCTAAGTAGCTCAAGGGGAGACCAGCCCTGAAGTGAAGTGAAGTGAAGTGACGTGAGTCGCTTTGGATAAAAATGTCAGCCAAATGCATTAAGAAAAAAAGAAAAGAAACAATTATCAGTGGGTATCAGATGTGCAGTACGTTTGAAGTTTGTTCAGCACTGGGCGGGGAGGCAAGGCTAGGCTAAATGATTTAGCATCAGCTGTGCTACTCTGGATTAGCGTGTGGTCAGCTGCGGGTTTTCTCCAGTCGCTAGTCCAGCACTCAGTCAGGTCAACTCTGGGATTTCTAGGATGTGAGCTGGTTTTGAACAGCTGCAAGGCATGTCCCGTGACTCGGGTAAAAATAACAATAATGATCATTGCTATGGCTGCATATAGCAACCGACTCTGTATGGTTGGCTGTTATTATGTAGCCTACCCAACTCAAACCAGAGGGCTTTGATGTTATGCAACCATTTACAGGTCAGTTTAGCTGTGTCTCAACTTCGCAGCCAGCGGTCATCTCATCTCATAGCGCTCCACCTCAAGAGGCCCTTATATGAAGCTGGTAACAATAGTTAACAGTTGATAACAACTGTTATGACTGTATTAGAAGGCTTCATAAGACACGATAAGCACGTGTTTATTCACCCAGTTAGGGTGAAATGAATGAAGATCATATTTCTTCACACAGCATGATTCAGACGGATGGTGGGCCATATGTAATGTATGCTACTAAAATATCCACATTTACTGAAATAACTTGGTTTGCCATGAACACAGAGTAGCCTACTTTGGACTTGGTTCAACAGTTTACATTTATGTATTCCAATAACATACATGAGGAATGTTTGTATTTATGTATTCCCAGCACTGAGTCTGAGTGGAGCGAAACAGAGTGTGTGGGCCAAGTGTGGTCATGGGTGTGTGTGTGAGTGTAATGGGTGGTGTTTGGAAGGAGGGTGGAGATGTGGTAAACTCACATCAGGCCAGCTGTGCTGCCCCATCCTCCAGGGTCAAGGCCGAGTTTCCTCCGACACACACACACACACACACACACACACACATACATACATTTCCTCCGACACACACACATACATTCTCACACAAGCCTCTGCTCTCTCTTCTCAGGGTCATTATTGTTTTTTGCCAAAACATACTCAAACACACACACATCTCTCTTCTCTGTTCTCCTCCTCTTCTCTTCTCTTCTCTCTTTACCCTTCTTCTTTTTTCCTCTCCTCCCCTCCCCTCCTCTCCCCTCTCATCCTCTCCTCCCCTCTTCTCTCTACTCCTCTCCTTTCCTCTTGTCTCTTCTCCTCTTATCTCCTATCTCTTCCTCTCCTCCCCTCTTCTCTCCTCCTCTCTCTGCTCCTCTCCTCTTTCATCATCTCCTCCCTTCTCCGCTCCTCTCATTTCCTATCTTGCTCTCCTCCTCCTCTCCTCTCCCCTCCTCTTCTATCTTCTCCTCTCTTCTCCTCTCCTCTCCTCTCCTCTCCTCTGCTCCTCTCCTCTGCTCTGCTCTCTTCTTCAGGCCCATGGTGGAGGTGGAGGGCTGCTTATGTAACAGCTTCAGCTTCACTTCCTCTTCTGTGTGCTTCCTCTTCCTCTTCCTCTTCCTCTTATGACCCCAGTGCAGTGCTGTCTCCACTCTGCCCTCAGCTCGGTCGCTTCTCCCAAGAGGGCCATTGCAGGTCCGGTGCTGCTCCGTCTGTTCCATTTTTGTGTGTGGAGCACAGTGGAGAGCGTGTGGAGGCCAGCAGTCTGTGTGTGTGTTTGGAGAGGAAGTGGAAGGGGAGGTGCAGTCTGTGTGTGTGTTTGGAGAGGAAGTGGAAGGGGAGGTGCAGGTAGGTTCTCTTTGGTGTCCGTTGTTCTCCTTGTGTGACCTCACGCCAGTAAAAGCACCAGGCGCTCATTCAGTTATTTGACTCTCATGGCTTAGGCACGTAGACATACATGTGTGTGTGTGTGTATGTGTGTGTGTTTGCGTGTGTGTGTGTGTTTGTGTGTGTGTGTGTGTGTGTGTTTGAGTATGTGTGTGTGTGTGTGTGTGAGCGTGTGTGTAAATGTGTGTGTGTATGTGGTGTATTGAGAAAAATAAGAACACCTTTCATCTATGTTTCACCTCAGCACAATCCCCCCACCCCTCAGCCTCCCTTTGGAGCTGACAACATCGCTATAGCCTCATCTGGTTGGCCAGCTTAGGGCCAGGAAGTCAGACAGGAAGCATAAAATGTGAAAGTCGGTTAAAGCTTAACAAGGACGCCATTGCAAGCAGGCCAGAGCACTGGGTCAAGGGGTGATTGTCAGACAGCTGCTCCATGCACTTGAACACTTTAAACAGAGACTTGACTCATTACATTTTGCATTTATGCATTTAGCAGACACTTTTATCTAAAGCATCTTACATTTGTCAACTACCAATTACTTTAGGGCCAAGTCCGCACTGGAGTCCTTATGTGAAGTTAGACATTGGATTTTGCCCTTGATCTATCAGGCCTGGCAGGGTACTCACTGAGTAGTGGGAACAGTTGGTACAACTGTGAATGTGAACTGGTAATAGTGACCTATGAGAGTGATTGCTTACTATGACCGGATACTTTGTCAGCCCAGCTGTAATTTAAGTTTTGGATGTCAAATGCAAGAATGTCATTAGCCATTTGTTCAAGTGGAAGATGAAGGTTAAATGCTTCTTGAAGGGGTTACTCTTTGTTTGGGGTTTGGAAGCCACATGCAGAAGTTATGAACTATTAGCTGTTCTATTATGAAGAAGTTATGAACTATTAGCTGTTCTATTATGCAGAAGTTATGAACTATTAGCTGTTGAAGTGAAGTGGTATGAAGATTGAATGCTTCTTTAGGAGGTGACTCTCTCTAAGCTTTATCCCACTTAAACTGGTCACTGTTGGGATGGGAGCACGTATACACACAGTGTGAGTTACATCCTCCGTGTGTGTGTGTCTCTGCTCTGTTAGGCATTTCTAGACCCTTTTACTGGGACGCTTGTGTGCCCCAGTCCTGATCAGCTGTGCCCCAGTAAAAAAAAAAAAAAAGAAAATCAAATAAAAGATTTTTTTCCGCTTTCAGTAACAAACTAACACCTGCTTCAGAATACAGTGTGCCTATCAGTAGGGCTTTGTCCTTCCAGCCTGTGCTGCTGTTTGTGTGTGTGTGTGTGTGTGTGTGTGTGTATCAGGTCTACTTTTCCAGCTCCACTGGTAACCGCCACACTGAGCTCACACTGCACACTGGACACACCCAGACCAGCATGTTTGAATTCCTCACATTTCTCCTCCTCCTGCTATTCTGTTTCTCTCTATATATCTTTCTCTCTCTCTCTCTCCGTCTCTCTCTTTGCCTCTCTTTCTCTCTCCTCTCTTACTCTCTCCTGTCTATGTCTGTCTCCCTCTCTCTTTCTCTCTGTCCCTCTCTCTCTGGTGACTAACCCAGTGCTCCATCAGCAGCAAGTTAGGAATAATGATCTGGCCTGTAATGTCCTGGGTGGACCTTGTCTGAAGCTGTGATGTCAGGAGCCTGGAGGACACACACACACACACACACACACTGGCCCCTCCCTGTGGTACAGCCTGGGGAAAGTGTTTAAAGAATTCCTTAGTGTTTACCCCTGAAGGACACACACACAGAGACTAGCCTGGCAGGTCTTTGTTTTGAACTGTCTGCGGGACATTCTGTTTCTCACTCTCTGTCTCTTTTTCTGTCTTTCTATTCTATTTCTGTCTTCCTCCTTCTGTCATTTCTCTCTTTCTGTCTCTGCCTCTGTTCTTATCTTCAGAGTTATTCTTAGTCTCAGTGCGTTCCTCAGCAGCCTCTTCAGGATTGTTTACCTCTGGAAACCTCCTTTTGTTTTCATTTCCTTTCCTTTCCCTTTGTTTTGTTTTGTTTTGTTTCACTCCTGCCAGGCTTTATACTCGTTCATTTGTATGTCTTTGAAACCTGACACCTACTTGTGCAGCTCTCTCCCTTTTTCTCTTTCACTCTCTCTTTCCTCTCGTCTCTCCTCTCCTCTTCTTGGCTGACACAGTGGAATCTTCACACACACACACACACACACACACACACACACACACACACCCTGTGTACTGAGACTCATGAAAACATCTCTGCAGCTCCAGAGCTAAGAGTTGGGTGGTCCAAGTCCAGTTTAGTTCCGGATTGGGACCCAGTCTGGGTTCTACTGACAGTATAAGCCCCCCCTCCCATCCCCACCCATCTCACCTCACCTCCCCCCACCTCCCAGTAAGGTATCAAACAGCTATCAGCAGCTCCTGTAGGGCATGTGTTAGTAAGCAGGAGCAGAAAGAGAAAGAGGGTTAGATATGTGGAATGTGTGTGGAATCTGTGTGTGCATGTGTGTGTGTGAATGGAGCAGAGAGAAAGAAAGAATCTCTCCGACCCGACCCGATCCGACCCACCCCATCCATCCTGCCCTACCTCATGCTCTCCTGCTGGCTCAGACGCCAGCTGCACGATACATCAAGCCCCAACACAGACCCGTATCAGACCCATCCACGCTGTGTGTGTGTGTGTGTGTGTGTGGTGTAGTGGTACATTAACCCCATCCAGGCTGTGTGAAATCAGCTGTGGGGATTTGTCTTTGTTACTGGTGTACTCTTATGACACACACAGAGGAGAAAAAAACACCACACACCCCTTGAGTGAGCTCAACGTTAGGCCCACACACACCCTGAAGAAACAAAAAACCCCAGTGAATGGAGGAGTTGGAGTGAGCTTGTACTGAGTGTTCTCACCAAGAGTTCTCACTTACTGCTTCCAAAGTTAGAGAACACACACACACACACAGAGCTTGCATGCTGCACAAGGCTCTTGGACTATGTGGAAGTCTTCTGGAACATTTCTGGACTGACCATACACTTCCTGTTTGGCAGCCTCGTTGTCGATTGTGATTGGCTGTGGGGGGCAGTTGCTTTCGAAAATGAAAAATCTGCTTGAACTTGTGATTCTTGGTCTAGACTATTCCTGGTTCTCAAATGTTTTCTCTCTGCACTGAGTGGAAGTGGGACTGCCAGCTTGCTGTTTGATCCCTCACTGGTCTCCTGTAAGGACTTCATGAGAGATGAACATACTTGACTTCCTGCCTCAGCATTAGGAGAGGAGGTTAAGACTTCTGCACACCCTGTACAGACAGGCGCGTCGGAGATGACCAACAGTCAGAATGAAGTATAAACTCAAACACTTATCTATCACATAACATTCTGGGTCTGATGAAGACCAGACTTGACAAAGGTCTAAGACCTTTAAGGAAATGTTGTGTGTTAAATCAATGAGCTTCATGTGGAATGGACAGTATGTGGGAGTTTATATTTTCCTTCCAGTATCAGGAGAGGAAAGTACACACACTCTGAAGCATCAGGAGGGTAAAGCACACACACTTGAGCATGTCTCATTCTGCATGTCTGTAAGTTGCTCACACACTCAGAAACGTACACACCCCTCCAGCAGCATGGCGGATTCTGCATGCGTGTAGAAGCTGTAATCCTCACAGTGAGCCGGCCTCCCTCCCGTGGGCCGCCAGGAATTTGCCCCAGTAAAGCCCAAGCGGTGGGGTACTTGCAGCCAGTTGTGTGTGTGTGTGTGTGTGAGAGAGAGAGAAAGCGAGTGTGTGTGTGTGTTTGCAACCAGTCATGTGTCTTTTGGGCTGTGTGTTACCCCTGGGCCTGAGAAGAGGAGGGTAGGCTGATGGCCATAAATCAGTCTTACTGTGTGTGTGTGTGTGTTTGTGTAGCTGTATATTAGTCTATGCGTAGGTTGGTCCTCTGTGCTTGGCTTTTCTGGTCTGTTCTCTGTAGCTGGGGACCAGTTACATAATGCTGCGTAGGACAGTCAGCGTGTGTGTGTGTGTGTAGGAACGGTTGGTTTTCTCAGACTCTCCAGGGGTATGATGCTTTGTCACTTCAGGGCTTGTGTATTCATGCATTGTGTGTATGTGTGTGTACAGTATGCACGTATGCGCGTGCATGTGTGTGTGCCGTATGTGCATGTGTTTGTGTGTGGACTTTGCTTTAGCTCGGATCTGAGTGAGGTTAAATTTGATTGGGTTGTTTGAGGGTAACACACACACACACACACACATTGCTGTAACACAGTCTGTGTTCTTTTTGCTTTTCCAAAGTCTATCCTTTGGTTCAGTTGCATCTAATCTTTTCAGTGTTTATCTTATCTCACAGAAGCCGTCTGTTCCTCTGCAGAAAGAGGGAAGAAGGGATGGAGGGAGATAGAGAGAGAGAGGTGTTGCAGACGTGTGTGAATATCAGACAGGTTTTCCGGTAATCCTCCATATTCACTGAAGAGCTGAAGTAAAGATAAGGCCGTCTCGCAGGCAGTCGCTAGGCTATCTGGCCAACGCCAGCGTGCTGCTTCAGCTTTTGAACTGCAGCAAAACAAGAAAACATAAGCATAAGCCGATGACTATGGATGCAACAGGTGGAGGAAAATCTGTACAGAGAAAGAGAGAGAAACAGAGAGAGAGAGAGAGAGAGAGAGACAGAGAGAAAGAGGGAGGGAGAGAGAGAGAGAGAGAGAGCAGATCAAGGAAAATATTAGGAGGTGCCATGATGAACAGAAGACAAGAGTTAAGAGATAGAATAGATGTGCTGGGAGAAAACAAGAAAAGAGGGAGAGAGGGAGGGAGGGAGGGAGAGAGGGAGGGAGAGAGATCGGCAGGTCCCTCAGGCAGCGTTGAGCGGATCTTACTGTAGTGCCAAACAGGTAACAATACCTGGAAGAGAGTCATGACAGGATCAGAACTATGGAGAGAGATAGGGAGAATGTGTCTGTGTGTGTGTGTGTGTGTGTGTGTGTGTGTGTGTGTGTGTGTGTGTGTGTGTGTGTGTGTGTGTGTTTGCAGCAAGAGAAAGAACCTGTGATAGAGACAGAGAGAAAAACACACAGAGAAAAGGATACACACACGGAAGAGAAATCAAGAGAGGGCTAAGAGAAGACTATAACAGAGAGAAAGAGAGAGAGATGAAAAGGAGAGATAAAGAGTGTGTCTGTGTCTGATAGAAAGAACAGGTTCCTCAGGGGTGCAGGGAGACGGTTAAGTGAAATACACAGTAAGGAGGAGCTCAGTGTTCAAGCATTCCAAACCCTCCCCACTAAAACACACACACACACACACGCACACACACAGACCCCACTAAAACACACACACACACACACGCAGACCCCACTAAAACACACACAATCACACAGGCACACACAAACACACAGGCACACTCACACACAAACACATATTCACACTCTGAAACTCCTCCTCACTCAGTCTGCCCATGAGTTTGTTTTCTGTCTTCTGCTTTTTGCATGAGAAGCTCTGAGCCTAACGGACTGAGAGAGGTAGAGAGAGAGAGAGAGAGAGAGAGAGAGAGAGAGAGTGGGAGAGAGAGAGAGTGGAGGTGGGGGTTTGAGGGAGCTACCACTCTCTAGCCAAAGGGCTGCCATTCTGTGGGTGTAGGGACCCTGTGATGTGGTGCAGGCTGAGCATTTTTGCCTTCCCCCCCTCTCTCTGAGCACAATGGGCTGGTCCACAGAGGGAGGGAGAGAGAGGCGGGGGAGGCACAGGAGAGAGAGAGAGAGCAGCGCTAAACTGACTGGACTGGAGCACAGAGCTATCTGGCAACCAGCTGATCCATGCTGTGGTATTCTGAGCTTGGAGGCAGAAGAGAAGAGAGGAAACAGAGAGAAGAAGAGAGAGAAGGAGAGAGGGAGGGAGAGAGAGAAATAGAAAGAGAGCTTGGGAACTGTCTTCTACTTGGAAGTGTCGCTAGGTGAAAGAAGGAAGCGCAAGAACGCAGCATCAACAGTAGTGTGTGTGTGTGTGTGTGTGTGTGCGTGTCAACACATGTGCACTTGTGTATATGTGCATGTGTGGGTCTGTGCAGTTGGGTGAGCTCGGAACGAAAGAGAGCTCACGCGCAAGATCGAAAGAGAAAGAGTTTCACTTTTGAGAAGAAGGAAGCAGAAGAAGAGAGCATGAAGATCCTGAGACTCACTATGTGAAGGTTATGAAGCCTGTGTGAAGACTGAGAGAGAGAGAGAGAGAGATAGAGAGAGATCCACGTGTGCCTGGCAGGACAAACATCTGTAGACAGCACAGAGAGAGGGAGAGGAAAAAAAGGGGGAAAAGTGAGTCACTGGTAGCCAAGTGGATTGCAAGCCTCTTGCGTGGAGCCAGTCAGCAGAGAGAGGGAGGGAGAAAGAGAGGGAGGAAGAGGGAGAGGGTGAGACAGCATAAGCTGAGGCAAAGGTCTTGAGCTGAAGATGTCGTGGCTGTCGCCGGTGTCGTGGGCCAAGTGGACATGGTCAGCGGTGCGCGGAGGAGTGGGGGAGGGGGAGGAAGCACAGGAGACCAGTGAGGTGGACGCACCTGAGGCCGATGATGAGAGATCTCAGGGCTTCAGGCAAGTCCTGTTTGTGTGTGTGTGTGTGTGTGTGTGTGTGTGTGTGTAACACTGGGAGAAATGGTACTGAAGGGGGTAGGAGCATCATGACACCTGTGTGTGTGTGTGTGTGTGTGTGTGTGTGTGGAGGGGGAGAGGGGGTGTTTTGTTTGTGCCACAAATCCTGTATGTGTGTTTGTACCGGGGATTATGTGTGCATGTATGTGTGTGTGTTTATATATGTATGTTTATGAGTGAGTATGTTTGTGTGTGTTTATATATATATCTGTGTGTGGGGTTGTGTTTGAGTCTTGATGGCGGCCATGTGTGTGTAGCAGACAGTGCGCCTGAGGAGTGTTTTCGTTCCAGCGAGACAATATTTGTTGATGATTGTTTGGGAGGATGCTCGCTGCTGGCATTGGGAATGCTGTTTGTTTACATGGAGTGGTGTTGGAGGGCGACCGCATGTTGTGTTGAAGCAGACCCCCCCCCCCCCAGTCCTCGTGAGCTGTGAGCTTCCTCCTTCCTCCTTCGGAAAGGAAGTAAACATCATCAGTTGCTATGGCAGACAGTCTGAACCAAACACGGCTAGCCGCTGCTCATCGGATAGGTCCTCTCGCAGCTCTCTGTTGCTTCTTCCCTCTCTCCTTTCTTTCTCTCTCTCTCTCTCTCTTCTTCCCTCTCTCCTTTCTTTCTCTCTCTCTCTCTTCTTCTTCCCTCTCTCCTTTCTTTCTCTCTCTCTCTCTTCTTCCCTCTCTCATATTATCTGTAGTTGTAGAACATGTTGTCTACTTTGGTGTTTGTGTTTGCTAATGATTTGCTTTCATCACATGGTGTCTGTTTCTGCTACATTTTCATGGCTGTGTGTGTGTGTGTGTGTGTGTGTGTGTGTGTGTGTGTGAGTGTATGTGTGTGTGTGTGTGTGTGTGTGTGTGTGTGTGTGTGGTAGAGTGTATGTGTGTGTGTGTGAGTGTATGTGTGTATGTATGTGTGTGTGTGTGTGTGTGTGTGTGTGTGTGTTTGCCTAACATCAGCTAACACATCACTCAGTGTCATGCATTTCCTTTCTGCTTCATGCATACAAACTTTTTTTCATGGCTGTGTTGGCATCCTGTGTTTGTGCTATGCTGTGTGTGTGTGTGTGTGTATGTGTGTTTGGGGTATGTAAATGTCAACAGTCATATCTGAGAGTTCAAACTGATTTGCTTTATCTCCACAGACATTACCACTTATCGTGTGTGTGTGTGTGTGTGTGTGTGTGTGTGATAGCACAGCTCTCTTTCACACTGGGTTTGTGTCCTGTGTGGAAATGCCTCATCTTTCCTACAATGTGTCAGAACTGAGAACAGAATGGGGCAGCTGTGTGTGTGTGTGTGTGTGTGTGTGTGTGTGTGTGTGTGTGATTGAGAGACAGAGAGAATGTGTGTATGTGCATGAGAGAGCGATGGAGAAGCGAGAGCAAGCATGTTTTTGTGCATGCGTGTTTGGGTGTGTGTGTTTATCTTTGTGGAGTGAGTGTGGAGGGGGAACTGGGTTGGACTTCTGCTGTCATGTGTTTGAAAAAGTTCTTCAATCCTTTCTTAGGACACAGACACTTTGGAGTGTGTGTGTGTGTGTTTGCAGTCCACCCTTGACTTCTTCAGTGGATATCCATCTTCAGATTAGCCAAAATTGCACTTCAGACTCAAACTCTGGGTGTTAAAGTAGTGTAGTAGCATTGCAAAGTTCTCTTTATGCAGTGTGTGTGTATGTGTGTATGTGTGTGTGTGTGTTTAAGCTATTCTCTTCCCTTGGCTGAAAACACACACTCACGTAAAGGAAGTGGGCAAAGGGTTGCCGAGGCTTTTCTAGTTGCTGTGTGTGTTTCCTGTGTGTGGGGTTCTTAGTCTCCCTCAGGCCTGATGGTGTGTCTGTGTGTGTGTGTGTGTGTGTCTGTGTGTGTGTGTGTGTGTGTTTGTGTGAGTTTCCTGTGTGGGGGATTCTTAGTCTCCCTCAGGCCTGATGGTGTGTCTGTGTGTGTGTGTGTGTGTGTGTGTGTGTGTTTGTGTGAGTTTCCTGTGTGGGGGATTCTTAGTCTCAGGCCTGATGGACATGCAGGTGGTCACTGCAACCGGCACGGTCACAGCTCCCAGACGCAAGGCCACACACACACACACACACACACACACACACACAGAAGCACTCCCATCTCAAAGCTACTGATTGCAGACTAAGTACTCTGCTTTTAATATCAGGGAACCAAAACACACTGAGGGGCCTTCAGTAATGAGAAAAACATGGAGGCTATGAGGCCTGGTTTGGTCTTGTCTGCACACTGCCTCCCACTGGTAGGATGGGTTTCTCTACTCACACACACACACACACACACTCATACACACATACACACATATACACATCTTGACAGTGATATACACAGTGATGATGTTGATGGAGGAAGGAAGAGGAGGAGGAGGATGGTAGTAATAATGATAATGATGAAGATGATGAGGACAGATTGATGGACACAAGGACAGACACCTAGTGTGTGACTGCGAGGAACCTAGACACAGAAACTAGTTAGTTAGTGACTGAGAGGAACCTAGACACAGAACCTAGTGAGTATCTTACTCAGTGTTCTGGACAGGTGTGGGATGAAGATGGTGGTGAGGATGAGGATGGGGCTGGCAATAATGATTGATAACAGAGAGAATAATAAATAATAAATAAAATTTCTTTCCTTTCAAATTCAAGGAGCTTTATTAGCATGACCATAATGCCATACAGTATTGCCAAAGCATTGCAAAGTACATGTAAGAACAATAATAATTCTCTCTCCCTCTCTCTCTGTCTCTGTCTCTCTCTCCCTCTCTCTTTCGCTCTGTCTGTCTATCCCTCGTGCAGTTCGGACTCCGAGGGTCACTTTGAGACCCCTGAGGCAGAGACCCCAGTGCACCAGTCCATGAAGGTCCCAGGAGGAGGGCTGGAGGCCACATCAGGTGAGAGAAAAGCATACCTGTACCACACACACACCTTGAAACACATACCTGGGAACATGCACACTCGACAGGCCACCTGGGCATTTAGTAGAGAACAGACACACACACACGTAGCGCAGTAGGGCCCCAGTGACATGGGACTCACACACATTCAAGCATGTGAGTCTGGGCTAAGCACAGACTGTAAGTCTCTCTTTGAACTGAGAGGCTGAGGAAACTACATGACTGCTGTGAGGCTATAGAGCATTTGGTACTATAGAGCATTTATGCATTAGAGAGTATAGAGCATTTAGCAGACGCTTTTATCCAAAGCGACTTACATTTGTCAACTATCAATTGTTCAGGGCCAGTCTCCCCTAGAGCAACGGAGCTCAGGAGCACAACTGTGGCAGCTGGGATTCAAACCCACAACACACAACCAAGGCTACTTGTACACTAGCCAGGTTCCTTAACCACTACGCAACCACTGTCCTGCCATACTTCCAAAGATCATTGAATACTGACCAAGATAGAGGAACATAATCCGTTACAATGGGCACAAATGTGAATAGTTCTGGTCTGCATAACTGGGAGTGTCACATAACATCACAATATAAACTTTTTAATGATCTTCTGTATTAGCATGTGAGAACTGAGAAGCTAAGGAGCTAAATGACTGCTTCAGCGCTATGGAACAAAGCAAAGCATACTACTGCTCTATGTAGTCTACTACATTAAAGTGGAGTACACTTTGCTGTGAGTAACCATAGTACACTACTACTCCTCTGTATCTGTGTCTCCTAACTGGCCACACCTGCAACTAAGCCACAGGCTGACGGATACCAAACAGATATATACCTGTGGGTTAAGAAAGCAGTGAATGGCAGTGGATCAGTCTTTACTGTAGGTTGCTGTAGGTTGTAGGAAGTGTGAGGAGGGTTGTGTGTGTGAGGTATGTGTGGAATGCGAGGGTATCGAGGATGTCAGTGTGCACCTGTAGCCAATGAACACTCCACTCACCACAAACATTCCATTGGCTGTCGCCAAGGCAACAAGGAAGGAGCGCTCAATGTGCATTCTGTTCACACGCTGTGTGAGTGTGTGTATCTGTTTGTTTATGTGTGGGCAGGTGTGTGAGTGTGTGTCCATCGATGTTGTCTGTATGCTCTGTGTATGTGTCTGTGCATGTTGTGTGTGTTTGTGTGTGTGTTCACTCAGCGGACAGCTGTCTAAATCAGCACAGTACATAGGTCTGATCATAAGCCTACTCTTGCCCAAATCAATAGGCACATAGGCCTCATAGGCCTGTAATTGCCCAACTGAAAATCAGAGCTGTCGGAAAAATACAACAGGAACAGACCAATCCAAGCCACACAAAGCTGGTTCCTCTAAGAGAGAGAGAGAGAGAGAGAGAGCAGAGAGAGAGAGAGCAGAGAGAGAGAGAGAGAGCAGAGAGAGAGAGCAGAGAATCAGTTCCTGTCTGGGAACCCTGCTTGGGCTGCATGTATAGACTCTGCTTGTGCTCCTAGACAGACAGACAGATAGACAGACAGATAGAGACACAGACAGATAGATAGACAGACAGAGAGACAGATAAACAGACAGACAGATGGATAGACAGATAGACTGCAGACACACAGACACACACACAACAGGTAGACACACAGACAGCACGCAGACAGGCACGCAGTCAGACAGATAGACAGGCAGGCAGACACACACATACACACGCACACACACACAGACTGCAGGCAGGCAGACAGAACTCTGGTTCAGCCCCTCCCAGGCTCCCTGTGCCATCTGACACGTGGCCAACTTCAAGGAAGTGAACCACAAGCACAACTAATCGAAGACAGCTGGGTCTTCTCCTCCTTTTCCTCCTCCTCTTCATCCCCCCTTCCTCCTCCTTCTCCTCCTCCTCGTCTGCTTCTGTACCTCAGGTATTTATCTGCCCATTAAAGCCTCATAAAAAGCTGTAACCAATAGTTTCATAGCTTCTGTAAATCTCCCAAATGAAGCCGACGTGAATAAAGAGAGGAAGGAGCACTGAGCACTGGGCTGGAGGCTGCTGTCCCGAGTGGCAAGCCAAGTCTTTAAGGGTTAAAGGCAAGTGTGTGAGTCTAGAGTTGGGGGTGGGGTGGGGGTGGGGTGGGGGGGAGGGCAGCTTGGCTCTCTCTGGCTGCCTGTTTGTGTTTACAGAGAGAGAAAGAGAGAGAGAGAAAGAGGGAAGTAGCTACTGTGTCACAGTAAAGGGAAGAGACTTAACATTGAGACAAAACACAAGGGGTGTACAACTGTGTGTGTGTGTGAGTGTGTGTGTGTTTGTGTGTGCGTGTCTATGTCTGTGACTAAACAACAGAGACCAGACACAGGGCTCTGAACACACACACTACATAGAGTAAAAACAGTGGCTTCAGCACAGTCCCAGCCAAGTCCATGAGCCCTGAGCAATCAACTCTGCTAATCAGACCTTATAGATGACTAGAGTAGAGTACTCTAGAGTAGCTCAGTGTGTGCTGATCAGATCAGAATCAGCCCAATGAGTTTGAGTGATTAATCCCATCTGCACTGAGCTCAGTAGATAACACATCACTAAGAGATGGTAGCCAAACAGTGTGCAAATAAAGCAAGATGAACTGGAGTTGAATTGTGCTGGTGTTGAATTGAACTGGTGTTGAATTGAGCTGGTGTTGAATCGAACTGGTGTTGAATTGAGCTGGTGTTGAATTGAACTAGTGTTGAATTGAGCTGGTGTTGAATTGAACTGGTGTTGAATGTGATTAGCGTGAGAGAGAGGGAGTTGGAGGGGCAGCGAGGGAGGGACAGTGTCACCCAAAGAGGCCTCTGGCGGCTGTGGGAACGGCCTGGAGCTTGGAATTTCGGAGGGGTGTGGGGGGGTGAGTGGTGGCCACAGACAAAAGCGTCGCTCCTCTTGGCTTTGAGTCGTCAATGGGGAGGTCAGGGGGACCCAGGGGAGTCACGTCACATGATCATGGACCATTCGCTGCTTTCTATCACTCTCTATCTCTCTTTTTTTCTTTCTCTCTCTCTCTTTCACTCTCTCTCTCTCTCTCTGCTCCTCTTCCTCTCTGTCGTCCTCATTTTGTGTCTCTGGTTTTCCCTGAACCTTTTTCTCTCGTTCTCTTCTTTGTGTCTTACATTCCTGCCCATCTCTCTTTACTTTTACACCATTTATCCTTTATTGTCCTCTTCTCTCTCTCTCTCTCACACACACACACACACACACACTTACTCACTTCACTCACTCACTCTCACTCACACACACACTAACACACTCAAACAGGTGGACTTATTCAATCACTCACTCACACACACGCACACACACTCACTCACTCACTCTCTCTCATGTGCACACACACACTCACTCACACTCTCACAGACACGTGTACTCACTCACTCACATACACACATACACATACAAACACACACACACACACTCACTCACACTCCCACAACCACAACCACATGCACTCACTCACTCACACACACACACACACTCACATACTCATACAAAACTCTTTTAATGTACAGCTGTAATTTATTCTCTAAACCATGAACAACAGAACACTAAGGAACATACTATTAGGGTGAGTCAGGTATCTCACCATAGGACTCAGAGAAAGAGGGATAGAGAGAGAGGGGAGTGGAAGAGTGGAGGAACAGCCATACTGCAGCCATACCAGGGCCAGATCTCAGTGGGATTAAGGCCAAATGAGGGCCAGACCAGGGCCAAATCAGGGACAAACATGGTTCTCGATTGGGGTCCTACCCAGGAACTCAGATGGGATCGGTGTCCATTTGACCTCCAACTCAGACTTCCATAGTCATCTTGACCCACCCAACATGAATAGAGAAGTATGTGTGTGTGCCACACACACACACACACACACACACACACACACACACACACACACACACACACAGGAACACTCATTACCATAGATATACAGGCACCAGCTCATATTTCGTGTTATTTCTGGAGTCGGTGTGCTGTGATCTCTTCTCTAGACAGTTATGTGTAATTAAGGGTAATCCAGGGGCTTTGTTGTGGTTGCCATTCGTGGGCTTCATGCTAAAAGCTTTAAGTTGTGCCAACTAAAACCCACACCCTCTTTTTTCACCTCCAAAATAGGGTCCTTCCCCTCTCCCTCCTCCCCTTTCCTCCAAGTAGCATCAGCTGAGTGTGTGTGTCTGTGTGTGTATGTGTGTGTGTGCATGCCAGGACAGTGTGTGCCAACGTTGTGTGTGCCAGACGGCCAGAGACTCAGGGCGGATAAGAGAACAAACCGCGCTGAATGCTCGGCGTCTCGGAGCTGTGTGTCTCCTGGGCGTGGTCTGCTAGAATGCACGGAGCAAAGGCCATGTTAAACTTAATTTAGTCCATTTGATCTGATTATTTGGCCTTTTGTGTGGACTCATGCTAGCTGTCTGCTTGAGGAGCCATGTTGTTGTTGTTGTTGTTGTTGTTGTTGTTGTTGTTGTTGTTGTTGTTGTCGTTGTTCATCTGCTTACTTAAGAGCTGTGTTACATAAAAGCAACAGAGCCAGGGGGAGAGAAGAGAGAGAGAGAAGAGAGGGAGAGAGAGACAGAGAGAAGAGAGGGAGAGAGAGACAGAGAGAAGAGAGGGAGAGAGAGAGAAGAGAGGGAGAGAGATAGAAGAGAGAGAGAGAGAGAGAGAGAAAAGACAGGGAGAGAGGAGAGAGGGAGAGAGACATCAGAGGGAGGAGCATGCCATGAAGGTCTGTGTCTCTCCTGTGGAAAAGAGATGCTGTGTAAGCCGCAGACAAGGGGGAAGCATTTCAGCGTGACACAGAGCCCCATCTGAGCTGTGTGAAGATGAGCCAGCATGTGTGCATCCGTGAGAACGGGTGTAAACATAATCCAACATGACGGCATCTCATCATGGCCTCACCACAAACACACACACGCACGCACGCGCGTGCACACACACACACACACACACACACACACACACACACACCACAAACACACACACACACATCATTCTAGCATTACTCACTGAGCCTGCTCTTTGTAGATGTTATGTAACCAGTAACATGCTTCAGAGCATGCTTTAAGGCTCTGTACATAGAATGTGTGAGATAGCCATGTTGTGACTGTGTGTGTAGGATATGTATGGTATCCATGTCGTGACTGTGTATAGGATGTCTATGTTCACATTGTTGTGGCTGTGTGTTGTGGATGTGTTTGCTGTGTGTTGTGGATGTGTTTTGTAGCCATGTTGTGGCTGTGTGTTGTGGATGTGTTTACTGTATGTTGTGGATGTGTTTACTGTGTGTTGTGGATGTGTTTGCTGTGTGTTGTGGATGTGTTTGCTGTGTGTTGTGGATGTGTTTACTGTGTGTTGTGGATGTGTTTGGTAGCCATGTTGTGGCTGTGTGTTGTGGATGTGTTTGCTGTGTGTTGTGAATGTGTTTGCTCTGTGTTGTGGATGTGTTTGCTGTGTGTTGTGGATGTGTTTACTGTGTGTTGTGGATGTGTTTTGTAGCCATGTTGTGGCTGTGTGTTGTGGATGTGTTTACTGTGTGTTGTGGATGTGTTTTGTAGCCATGTTGCGGCTGTGTGTTGTGGATGTGTTTACTGTGTGTTGTGGATGTGTTTTGTAGCCATGTTGTGGCTGTGTGTTGCGGATGTGTTTACTGTGTGTTGTGGATGTGTTTTGTAGCCATGTTGTGGCTGTGTGTTGCGGATGTGTTTACTGTGTGATTGGTTGAATCATTGTGTTTGGATATCTGTAACAGTAGGGGACTTTAAAAGGAAATGTTCCTTTGCAGTGCCACTTTGCATGGAAGCTGGTAGTCGTTGTTGAGGACCTCTGGGGAAGGAAAACAAACGCTCCTCCGCTGTGGCTGAATCCAAGTAGTCGGGCGGAGATGAGTGATCTAGCTCTGGCGGTCAGATCCAAGGCCAAGCGTTGTGGCTGCAGCTCACCAAGGACCCAAAGTGTTTTGTGTTCCTGATAAATGCACAGCACAGCAATCTTCAAAAGGAGTACACTTACTGTGTGTGTGTGTGTGTTTGGATGGTGTGTCTAAACACAGCCTTGAAAAGCAATAGCATAACCTTACCGCAGTAGAAGGCACAGCCTAAGCTCACTACCAACTGCTGACAAAGGCTTTAAAAGGTATCCTTGATGTTATCCTGCACTTAGCTCAAAGAGGGGGGGTAATTATGGAAGGCACAGACAGAGAAAGAAATGCAGAGAGAGATGGGTGGAAAAAGGAAGAGAAAGCCAGAGGTGGATAAAAGAAGGGGAAGGGGGGGGGGCGGTGAGAAGGAAAGAAAAAGTGAGTGTGTGTGTGTGAGAGAGAGAGAGAGAGAAACAGAGACTGTACTTGTGTGTGTGTGTGTGTGTGAAAAGAAAGAGTGAGAGAGAGAGAAGAAGACTTGAGTACTGTGAGAATGTGAGATATGAGCTGTAAATACCAGTGGCATTTCCTGACTTACTGCAAACTCTGAGCATCTCTGTGCCCGCTTCAGTGCCCACCAGCATGTCTCAGTGCCTGCTGATGTGTGCCAACTAGCAACATATAGTCCTCCTGCCTTTTGCACATTCATTAACACTTCATGACATACACAGCACTGAGTTCTCACACACACACACACACACACATCTCACATGACTGAGCATAAGAACTGATATTATGGCAGCTATGCAGCCATTGGAGTCCCACTCACAATGTGTAAATATTTAGAGAAGATATTAACTGGAGACGCCATTATGAAAGCTCCTGTGAGTCTACACACAGAGCACAGTTCTTCTGCTTGTGTATAAATAGACCCAGTCTTCTCCTGTCACCTAGCAACAAGCTGCTCTGCGAAAACTCTGAAGATGACAAGCGCTATTGGCATTCACGTCATGGTATGAAGCCGTCTGAAGAAATGGTTTAACGGCCGCACCGGCCTGGGGGCTCTCTTGTTCAACGGACGTTAACTTAGCCAGACCAGCTCTCGTGCGCAGTCGTCAGATGCTTCGGCTGTGAGACACAGTCACTGCTGGGCTCAGGGTGGAGATGCTGGTGTGTTGAGGCGAGGGGACAGAAACATCTATTGTTATAAAGGGGAGGACATCCTGAATGATGCTATTTCCTGTCTCAGTACTTTCAAGGGAACTTTTGCTTTGAAAGACTAGGCTAAAGGCAAACAATACAAAGGATGTTGTCTTTTCAGGCAAGGAAGCAACAAAACCTTCTTCATTCCTTGCTGTGATTGCAAGGGTCCAGTTTGGTATTATGACATGAAATATAATTCTTAGTACGACGGGAATGGAGTGACATTTAAGGTCAGGGCTTGATGTGATCTAACT
>JAIFZK010000014.1:2800000-2802500 GCA_027481765.1 Tenualosa thibaudeaui
ATCCAAACCTTATTCCTGACCTAACCCAGACCCTTGTTGAGGTGTTGAACCTTATTCCCGACCTAACCCAGACCCTTGTTGAGGTGTTGAACCTTATTCTCAAACTAAACATTTTCTCAAAGCCGTGAGCTTGAGCCTTGGCCCACACCTGTAGTTAGAACCTTGTTTAAGATCTGAACCTTATACCTGACTCAAATCCAAACTCACAGCCCTGTTCAGGAACCAAAAAATTTTTTTCGGTGTTGAATCATATACCTGACCTAAACCCGTTCTCTGAACAACGTTCAGGAACTGAACCTTATACCAGACCCAGACCCGTGCTCAGAACCTTGTTCAGGAACTGAATAACGATTAGGTGTTGATCCTTATACCTGTTCAGGAACTGTATGACGTTCAGACCTGTACTTAGAACCCTGTTCTGTCTTTGTTCTGCTGTGTGGCCCAGCAGCAGGATGGCTCAGTGGAGAACCAGGTGCCGGAGATCACCCACCGGGTCCGGCACGCCACAGATGAGGAGAAACTGGCCTCTACCGGCAAGGGCCACAAGGGGGAGCTGGAGAGCGAGCTGTCTGACTGCTCCAAAGGGTCTATTGGAGGCAAGAACAAAGTGGTTAACGGTAAATGAATAGACACAGTTGTTAGCACACACACTGGCACTATCACTATCACTGATACATACACACACACACACACACACCTACCCACTCATAATACACAAATGACTGGGTTCAGTCCCTGATCAGAACAACACCATGACCAGACCATGACTCAGTACATCCAGCAGAGGCACAGACACAGTGAGGAGGAACAATAAGAGACCAGTTCCTGTATTATGGATGTGAAGAGAGAAGAACACAGTATTTTGTGTTATATCATGTAACCCTCTACAGCTAACTGTAGTTAATCTAATTAAGAGTCGTATTATCACACACAGAATTTCATTTGTGTGAAAATATACATAATTTCACTGGCGTTGTATGGATGGATGTAATTAAAATGTCCACTGTGCATGGGGTGACCTAGTATGACCTGTGTCCTAGCTCATGGGTAGGCAGTGTCATATCATTGCTGCTTAAATGTAGTGTATCTGTGACACTCATGGTGTGTGTTGTGTGTTGCATCACCGTGAGTGGTGAATATACACAGTCTAAGCAGCAGGACTGTGAGACTGGCCCCCTTGAAGCCACTCCATAGAGAGGCCAGGGAGATGCTGTAGTCTGGCCCACAGCACACGACTGGCCAAATAAACATAGAGTCTCTCACGGGGACAGTGTGGCTCACGGCAAGGCAAGCCCACACAAACGCCTCTCTGTTCAGATGGAGCTTCTGATGGTCAGTGCCAGTCCTCTGTGCAAATTCACGTCCAATCAGACTGGCCTCTCATTGTTCTCTTACACTACTGCCCTCTCTCTTTCTTTCTCTTTCTCTCTCTCTCTCATCCTCCCTCCCTCTTCCCCTCATTCCTTCTCTCTCTGTCCTTATCCATCTCTTCCATTCTCTCTCTTTCCCTCTCTCCTTCTCTCTCTCTCTGGGTACTGAAAAGGCAGAATAGACTCTCTGTTCTGTTCTCGTTGAGAGGAGGCAGATTGGGCAAATATTTCCCTTTAATTCACCCTGCGGAGCCAACAGAGAACAGAGGAACCGATTAGTCCAACACTCAGACTAACATCACATCAGAGAGAACCGATGGGGTTGGCAGAACACATAGAGATGCTGGAAACACACACACACACACACACACATATATATACACACACACACATATACACACACACACATCCACACACATCCACACAAACACACATACATACACACACACACTCTTACACTCATAAAGTATGTAAACTGTGGTTATTCAAACAAAGGAAAACAATATGCATACAAAGACATGCTCTCATCAGAATGTAAAGTTCTGGTGCACATGCACACATATCCACTCACACACAGACACAAACACTCAACTGCATTAGAAGTCTGTACAGTCTAAAGTGTAAAGAATTAAGGTTCTGCCTGTTGAGGGCTTCTGTAGATGAATTCTGGTCCACATGTAAACAAATCAGTAGTAGTAGCTTTGCCTCCACTGCCCTCTGGTGGTGGATGATAGACGTGCAGTTCCAGTGGACAATTACTGTTACTAATTATAATCAGGATTAATATAACTGTGTCAGAGGTTGGCTACTCTCTCTCTCTCTCTCTCTCTCTCTCTCTCTCACACACACATACACACACACACACACACACACACACACACACACAGACATTTTACAGTTATTTCCAATGTCTAGCATAACTATGTCTGAGTCAAGTGAGACTCTCTGTAATGGTGCCATCCTTGAAGTGTCTTCTGAAAGCACTAATCTGTCTTTCCCCTTTCTTTACACTTTCTCTCTCTCCATCTGCTCCCCTTCTGCAGACCTTGAAGATGGGATGACAGACCACCTTGATGAGAAAGACTCTTGCAGTCCTGTAAGTTCAGCCATCACATAAGGAGGAACACATG
>JAIFZK010000014.1:2807500-2820000 GCA_027481765.1 Tenualosa thibaudeaui
CGGTCTTTGCTGTTGAGTTATTAAAAAATCTCACCATTCAATCTGATGTGATTTATTTGCTTTGACTGTTCTCTGGGCTTCTTTCAAACGTTTTAGTGTGTGTGTGTTTTTGTGTGTTTGCTTCCTTTCTGCAGAATCAAGAGATTGAGGAGCTCACTAAGATCTGTGATGAGCTCATTGCAAAGCTGGGCAAAACAGACTGACCTGCTCCAGTTCCACATGGCAACCCTACCCAAGACCTACACCTACTGAGTTCACACTCTCCAGCCCTCTACCACCCCTACCCTGCCCTGTACCAACCTGCCCTACCCTGTACCACCCTACCCTGCCCTGTACCACCCTACCCTGCCCTGTACCACCCTACCCTGCCCTGTACCACCCTACCCTGCCCAGCCCTACACTCTGTAATTCTGCACCCCTCAGACTCTTTGGGACTCTTCCTCTACCAATGACTGCACAGTGTCTTGGCATTACCAACAACACAGCTCTTTCCCGCAAACCCTGTACACACACACACACAGAGACATACACACATGCACACAGACACACACACACACACACATACACACGCACATGCACACACACACACACACACAAATATGCAAACATCCCCGGAGCACATCTGGATATCTTTGTGATTCGCTTCTCCTAAGCCAGCCGTCAAAGTCCCCTCTCTCCCCTGACATCTAACACAGTCAGTATAAAGTCCCCTCTCTCCTCTGACATCTAACACAGTCAGTATAAAGTCCTCTCTCTCCCCTGACATCTAACACAGTCAGTATAAATACAGACCCAGTCTGATAAGGCATTTTAGCATATTAGCCAGACAGCCAACTAAAGAAAAAAGCTTTTTTAGAGGAGTAGCAAGCCCACCACCCTGCTCTGCTCATGTCTGCGACCTTCTATGTTATGTGTGCATGTCAAGGCAGTGTTGGGGAAGCCTTACTCTCCTGCACATCTTATTCTGCTGATGACTCACAAGGATGTTTGTTACCATGTGGAGGAACACATGTTTGGCTGTGGAGACAGCGGTTCAAACAAGGCTTTGGAAAACATGTATGTATGTGTGTGTGTGTGTGTGTGTGTGTGTGAGGGTTTGTTCCTTATGGCTGTGGCTGCACACAAGTGTGTGTTAAGGGGCTGTTTGCTTGTAGTTTACATGACTGCTGCTAATCTTTGTGTGAGTGAGTGTGTGTGTGTGGTTCATTACTTCAGTTCATTACTGTTCACCACTATTTCAGTTCTTAATGTTCTTTAAGAGTTACTTACTTCTGTAATTAAGGTTCTCCAAGAGTTCCTTCGTTCTGTTATTACTGTTCTATAAGACTAGACATTCATTTGTCACTATACTTGTGTTTGGAGTAACACAGATTTTCTTAATCCAGAACACATATTCCTGTTTAACATCTCCTCATATTTAATGCAGAACACATATGCAAGGTTAACCTGTTCATATTGTAAAGTCTGGGATATCAACTGCCCTGAAGTTTGTTATAGTCAGATAAACTTCAGGTTATCACTGTAAAGTCAAAGTACTGAACAAATTATGTTTTGTTAAGTTATCTTAGCTGTTAGAAACTTGTGTTCAGTTAGTCATAGACTCATTCAGTTAATTGGTTTGGTATCTTTTTAGTGATGGTTCTTGTCAGAGAGACAAACTGATGATTTAATGTGTTTATGACGAGCATGATGGGATTTCATTTCCATTTGTTGCAAATTGACAATGCACATTCTTGTCAAACGTCAAGAGACTCTCTAGTTGTCTGTTGTGTTGCCTTTGTGTGCTGATGCAGGCTGTGTGGCTTTGCGTCCTTCCTTTCCTTATAAGAACACTATTTTCATACTCCAGAAGGGCACTTAACCTGCACAGAGAAACACCACACTGTCAGCCTTCCTCACAGTGCTAGAATGTCATGCCAAACCTTAGACCAGCATTGCTGCCACACCTGTGGTACAATGAGGTCTCCCCTGCTACCATGTGCCTGTCCTTAAAGATGTTGTTGTAATCTTTTGACAACCTGCCTTTATTTTGACCGAAGTAATAGCCAATAGTCATTGAACATTCCTACTGTACTATTGCTGTGCTATGCTGTTTAATGCATCTGTGTGTTACAATCAACTGCCATGAAATTGCTCTGAGTATGTGTGTGTGTATGTGTGTGCGTGCATGTGTGCCAAAATAAACACAAACATCTTGTAGAGATGTTCTTTTCCCCCCTTTTGATGTGTTGTCATGGCAACTAGTGTTCCGTTTAGCAGCTTTAGCGCTAGTGCTGCGGTCAGACTGTAGATTTTGTATGGAAATACTGATATGCTCTCTTATTGTTCTGCTGTCTATGTTTGTAAAGAGTAAGAGAGACAAGAAGCAGGACTGGTTGTGTTTACTAATATATATTTTATGCATAAGGCATTCCCTAAATAAAGGTTGTAATTAGAAGCATCTCTTTGCATTGGTGTGGATGTTATTTACAGAACTGTGTATATTAATCAACATGTCCAGTTTGATGTTATATTAGGGGCGCTGCTAGAAAATATACTCTGGACAACCAAACATTAATTATAATGTTATATGTTTATTAGAACAACACACCGAGTGTGTGTAAACACCACCTTTCTCGGCAGTGACACACTTACCTGCCTGCTATGGAAGTCACCTGCTATGGAAGTTTACCCGCCCACACACTCCTCCCAGTAAGAGAGAGCAAGAAAGAAAGAGAGTGTGTGTATGTGTGTTATGTGCTCTGAGAGAGAACTGTGCATGTCAGGGGACAGAGGATAATCAGCATTAGTAACTGGCCTCAAGCAGGATGATTACCTCATCCCCATCATGTTTAAAGGCAGAGACGGACAGAAGGCTGAGTGCTGGCCCTCGGCTCACCAGCCCACACAGCAATGAGAGGCCAGAGCTGGCCAGATCTCAGTGGGGTTAAGGCCAGACCAGGGCCAAATCTGGGACAAACACGATTCTCGATTGGGGTCGTATCCAGGAACACAGATGGGATCGGTGCCATTTGACCTCCAACTCAGACTTCCATACTCAACTTGACCCACCCAACATGAATAGAGAAGTGTGTGTGTGCCATACACACAAACACACACACACACACACACACACAAACACACACACACACGTACACACTGGAGGACTGGATCTGTGCGGTTTGACAAACTCCATGGCCTTCTGAAAAGCAATACAATGGAGTTAGAAACCCAACTTAAAACAGTGACTGATGTTCAATTGTAGCTCCAGTACAATGCATGAAATGAGATTACATTAGGAGCACACCCAGCCTCCCCTCCTGACTCTCTCCCTTTCCCATAATGCACCTGTGGCACAGCTCTGGCCCTGATCTTGCCCATGACCCCACCCCTCGCCACACACACACACACATACCTCCATACCTCCATGCTCCTAATCCGTGCTGTCGAGGCCATGTACTGCTGAATGACTAAACTGTCATCCGTCTGCAGATTAGGGTGGGGGTGAGAGGGACACTCAGTCTTTTGCTGACCGCTGCTCCATTGCCCCTGTGCCTGCGCCACACTGGCTCCTCACTCACACACACACACTCTCTCTCACACACACACACCAACATGAAGGCTCTGTTTGCTCTCCTCCTCGTCCTCCTCGTCGTCGTAAACAGTGAGTAGCCCTTAACATAGACAATAACAAATACCAAGGCAGAAGTCAATTAACATACATTAATTATTTTTCATTATTAATTAAATGCAGAGACTGAAATTCCCTGAAGGGCTTATATACTTTACATTTATTGTCATCCATAAGTAGAGGACTGTATTTTGAGGGGAAATATTCCCCATGTTAAGATCTAAGCATTTCTGGAGTAATAAAGTTAATCCTTGTTTATAGTGCTGTGCTATTAATGACATGACTGTAAATAACATCACACTAGACTTAGAATATGTAGTTATTAAATCTAACTGTCAGAAAGAAAGACTGTCAGAAACTGTTCTATGGTGTAACTTGTTAAGTGTTTAACTAAGTTAAAGTTAAATCAAGCTTGAGCATAGTCCTGTTATACAGCCACTGTCTGGGAGCTGATGGTGCATTAGGATGATTCTAGAAACATGATGTCATAGTCAGGAAGACATCTATCATAGAATGTTTTCAGGGTCTCAGCTGAATACTTTTGCATGTTAGTAATTCCGTGATAGTGCATGACTTTTACAGCAGCTGTTACCTATCACACTTGTATAAATGTTTAACATATCCTGCCAAGCCTGGAAGTCTATCTTCAGGCCTCAGAGATTTCATTAAGCTGAAACATATTTGGTTATCAACATAAATATCTCCCAAGGTTCATCAACAGATTGTCAATCTCGTGAAGAGTAAATGAGGGTCTAAAGGTGATACCAATGTTATCAGTGTCCATACAGCATTAAATAAAGTCCTAATTTCTGAAATCCACTTGTCAGCATAACTGCAATCCTGCTGATTAGAAATAACATGGAAGTTTTTTGTTATCTCAATAAAATGTCAGGTATTTCTATGATGTGAATGATTAGATGAAATTTGAGGATTTGCTGAATTCTGCTGTTGAGGTCAAAAGAAAATATTTCAATAAAACTGTTTGCTCATGTTCTGTCACATACAAAGGGTACTGTGGATTGCCCCGACACAGTATGTGGCTTTAGACTTTGTGGGGTGCTTGCTGTAAGCCATTCTGGCAGGTCTGTTGGGTCTCCCGTTTAATGTGTGTGATCAGGTGTGTTTTCTTGCTCGGTGGCGAAATGCGAAGCCAAGGCACTGAAATGTCACACCTGTGTGGCCAGCAACATGGAGGAGTGCAACAAACAGGGATCTATGGCGTGTCCCAACCATGCTGATGCCTGCTCCACCATCACTGGACCCAGTGAGTACACACACACACACACACACACACACACACACACACACACACACACACATGTGAGTGGTGGTAGCATAGTTCCAATCCCAGCTCCCACCATTGTGCCCGTGAGTAAGGCACTAAACCCTTGCTCTAACTGGCCTGGGGAACTAGAGAAACTGGCCCTGCACTAATTGATAGTTGACAAATGTAAGTCGTTTTGGATAAAAGCATCTGCTAAATGCATAAATGTAAATATACACACACACAAGTCAAACACATGCGCACACATTTTCATGTATGAGCATGCACACACACACACACACACAGACAAACATAAACACACACACATTGTGACCATTAGCAATGGTGCCCCCTAGGGGCATGGTTGTTCCCCAGCCACATTTACCATGTATACAAATCTGCACACATCCAGCAGCTGACAAAACAGCTGCTCTGAAGCTCCTATCTGTCTCATCAGATTCGTGCAGTTGTTTACAAACAAGACAAATCAGACACAGACATCTGTTTACACACAAGACATCAGATACAAACAGTTGTTTACAAACAAGACATCAGATTCATACATTGTTTACAAACAAACATCAGATACATATAGCTGTTTACAAACAAGACATTCATGACTCTTCATCACCCTGAGTCCAATGCAGATACACGACAGAGGATGGCATTTGAACCAAGCCGCAAACTATAAACGCCCTTACCTGTGTCAAATTTCACCTGTCTCAGTTCTTACCTCTGTCAGTTCTTATCTGTGTCAATCCTTACCTGTGTCAAATTTCACCTGTCTCAGTTCTTACCTCTGTCAGCTCTGTAATACCAAACTGACATGGCCTGACTATTCCGTTGGAAATGGTTGAGACTAGGCTCCAACAGCGGCTATGCTAAATTCATAGCATTAAGGCCTTTGGTGTCAGGCAGTGTGACGTATTCTGTTGAGATTAATAGTGTGTTCAGTTGGTCTATACCTCACACTTCAGGGCAGGCTGCAATCAACTCATTAGATGTTTCAGATCTCATCCTGAAAGCCAAATTCTTCCCTCAGGTGGATATTTCAGTGTTCCCCATTATGGAGCAAAAAAAATCACACAGACACACGTGCATACATGTGCAGGCACAAAGTGGTCATGTTTGAGAAATCTTCTTTCCGCGCTCTCAGTGGGAAAGCATTCTCCTTAAACACCAAAGAGGAACATTTCACTCAGAATGGATAAACCGGATGGTCCTGGCCTCTTGCCCTCCCTCGTTAAGTGACTAGGTGGCATGCATTACTGAACGTGACCTACGTGCGTAACGTGCTGTACCGCCATGCACCAATAGGGGGAGAGGTAACTCAAGGACGCATGCTACACAAGTCGGACATCCCTTGGCACACTTCGGAAATAGTCATACACACATCTGAATCTCTACTCTCCAACGTTTTACCTGTAGAGCAGAATAACGACTTATGTTTTTGGTATATGTTGTATATGACATGTTTTAAGTTAGACCTGATATGTCACAGCAAGAGGAATTTAGTTATGACTAAGGATTCATAAAATCAGCAGCATCAGAGGATCTAATGTGCCGTGTACAACTTTGAATAAGATTTGGGGAAAGTTTTCAAGGGTGACTACTCCGCGTCTTATCATGTTCTGCTGTCTGACGCTCCAGACGTCTAACGTGTGGCGACCACTGGAGCCAACTGATTGTCCGTTCCAAAGCCCGTTCTCGCTGTCATCCTCACTGTAATGTAGACTGTTAATTACACGGTCACATTCCTCTTCGCATTCAGGGATGTCTGTCCTGTTTCCCGTGTGAAAATATATAATATAAATCTAGGAAATGTATAATTCTTATCTGTCCAATAAGAATAATGTAAGGACTATGTAAGCCCATTATACAATTTGCATACATTTTTATTTGGCTGCAAGTCTGATCGCTTTTTTGTTCCTCGTGTGCTGCAGACTCGGTCATGAAGTCCTGCTCGTACAAGTCCTTCTGTGACAAAGCACACATGTCCAACGGAGGGGTCAAGCTCGAGTGCTGCTTCACTGACGACTGCAACGGCCCTCACCGCGCGCACAGCCACGGGTACCACAATGGAGCCACGACTGTTGCCTCGAGCTCCACGCTCCTGATGTGTGCAGTGATCATCCGACTGGCTGCCAGCGTTCTGTAGCTCACCTCTTACCCTTTACCGAGCCCCCGTAACCTATGTATTCCATTACAGAAACAGATCTGACAGAGCAAACGGTTCATATCCCCGGGAGGCATCTTTATATAATGATTATAATAATCATTGATACTTATATATTAAAAGTAGTCTCTTTTAACAAATGTAGACTGTACCATGAGACAGAAAGACGACTGAGAAATAAGTACACGATGAGGAATGGTTAAAATATATATTAAGGATTTGAGAAAGTTAGGCCAGAAAAAATCTGAGACAGATATGTTCGTATACTATGATATCTATGATGTATAGAAGACCACTTTACTATTATTATGGGATATCTTTTAAGAAGGATGAGAGAGACTTGGCTAATGCCCATGTTTATTTGTTAAATTTTACACTTCACACGCAACAACTTGGACACGTGCATACTTGGATATGGATACTTCAAAACATAATAAATGATAACAAATAAATGTATATTATAGGGAAAGTTTCGTGTTTTATTAAACACATCTATCTATATATCTCAAGTAGTCCTGTTTGAAGTGCCAGACGCTCACACTTCACTATGGACCCCCCTAACGTTGTTCTTGTTGTGTCTGTTGTTCGATGCCCATAAGGCTGTTTCCATTACACGCGTGGACACGAGAGGGCTGGGATGGTGCATTCCCGCCCCCCTCCTCATCGTTTCACCCCTGTTCTCTAGCCCACTCCACGGACTGGGGCTGGTCTCAAATTCCACTGATATTGCAGGAGGTGGTGAAAGTGTCTTTACAGACAGCCCTGCGCGTTAAAAGCCGAAAGAAGGCAGGAGGGTCGGTCCAGTCACGCCAGGCATCGCCGGAACTCAGACAGGACGCAACTGGTGTCACGGGCAACAGATCTGAAGAATTCATTAGCAAGCAAGAATAACAAGGGTAGGTGTTTCGGATGAAACTACTGACTGACTTTTAGCTGAATTTCGGTGGCAGTTCCAATTTGGTAGCGGTTCTATATCTGGTTCTAGCAAAGTTAATTAAATTTGTCTTATGAATATTAAACTACTTAAATTAACAAAACGTGTTTCACTCTAACAAAAAGATTTACTCGATGCATCCATTTCCCAGGATGCAACATGAGGCTATGTGAATCAGTGTTGGTTTTAACATCGTGTATGTAGTCGTTAAAATGTATTACGCAATATTTAATTACGATACATTTTGATTTTGTTAGTTGATATAAACTGCGGTTGTACCTATTTTAAATGTGAGGATGTAGTTTATCGACATTTATGAATTTAGCAAACGCTTTTATCCAAAGCGTCTGACTTTTGTCAGCTATCAATTACATCAGGGCCAGTCTCCCCTGGAGCAAGTTAGGGTTAGGTGCCAACGGCACAACGGTGAGCAGCCGGTTTCCAGGTTACTAGAATGCCAGACAGCTTCCTTAACCGCTACGCTACCACCGCCCACAGCAAAAGCTCAAATTTATCTCAGTTACACAATATGTATTCCTGTTTTGTCCAAACATGACGGGGGTCCATGCGCCAGTAGTGGAATTTTATCAGCTGTGGTGTCAGACTATAATAGGACAAGCTTTAATGAAGTAATTACAGACTGAGTAATGCAGAAGTCTCAGAGAAACTTAAAGAAGCCTTTCAGCGGTAGCATCGCCGTGAAGAAAGCGGCGAGATTAGCTGTTGGCTGTCTGCGATAGCTTTCAAGCAGGTCATGTCCAGGTTTACCTGAGTGTGTTGTTCTGAGTGAGGCTTGCACGTGTGGTACCTTACATCCGCTCGGCAGGACTGGAATTAAGTCAACAGCCTAAAGGCTGAAGAGGTTCAATGACATGTTGGTTAGTAAGTAAACTGCAAACTGGTCTGGTTTGAGAGCTTTGTCTTCTTGTTACTGTCTGTCTTATCAGTAGGCTATTTAGGGGGAAAATTATAAATTATTATAATAATTATTATTTTTCCTGTGCGGAAAAAAACAACTTGTTCTGATGACTCTGAGTGCCCAGCCATCTCTGCTTTTCCACAGGCCAGCCATACCCTTGTACAGATGATTAAATCTCTGGTGGTATTCCCTTATATTTTTTTGCACAGATGATTACATTTCTGGTGTCTATTCACTAGATTTTGTTCTGTTAGATATGATGGGCAGTTTAAAGTGTATTGCCATGCCTGGGACGGGTGAGAGAAAGTGCTTGGATGTTGGGATGTTGTGACTACAGGGATGTGTGTGAGTGTGACTGTGGAAGTGTGTGGTCTTGGACACATAAAGATCTTCCAGAAACTTTGGAGTTGTGCACATTCACTAAAAATGCTGTCCAGGCCATCTTGGTGACATTATGACTCATCCCTTGGAGTGAGTTGGTCTCAGCGGTTCGGTTCTCATGTTTGGAACACTGGCAAGGGGAATCTAACCATAGCTTTGTGGTTGTACATCTCTTGCTTTTATTGAACTCCACATGCATAGACCACTGGTGCTCCTAAATCTGCTACCCTCAGCATTTCCACTATGGACCCTCCACTACTTGTCCAGATACCCAGATTACCATAAGGTCACTGAGGTCATATTGAAAGGTACAGTAGAACTCAGAAGTCAGTCCTCATACAAACATGGAGAGTCACTGTAGCATTTGAGCAAAGCAAGGAGAAACTCTAAGTGCTAAAAGTAGATCAGTCAGTTTGTTTTTTGTCTTAAGGAATGTCTTTGTGATGATGAAAGAGATTGCTTGTTCTCAACTTCTGTGTGTAACACGCCAAAGTGATGTCACTGGGAGCTGAGTTTAACCAGCTGCTAATTGACCATCCTTCCTGCATACACTGCTCTGGCATTTGATGAGGAAGCACACAGCAGGCTTTAATAAAGGACCCTTACAGCTAATGCAAACACACACACACATACACATACACATACACACACACACATGCACACATACACACAGAGACAGACAGACAGACACACAGACACACACACACACACACACACAAACACACACAGACACACACACACAGACAGACAGACATACACACACACATCCGCAAACACACAGACAAACAGACAGACTGACACACACACATAGGCTCCCTTAGCCGGGGGTCCATTCCTCTTTCTTCAAAGATCGTTTTATTGACTGATTTATAACCCAGAACACAACAGCCAGTGCCTGAGGAGCCAAACATCAAGCTGGGCCCTTTTATCGTTTTTCATGGGGATCAGAGGGACAGAGGGCGTTCTGAGACGCAGACAGAGAGTGGAAGACGAGGATCTCTGTGTGCTTGCACTTACACATGTGTTTAACATTAGTCATAAGAGAACACCCCCAATAAACTCGCCCCCCTCAGTGGAAAGTCCCCACCTCCCCACTGCCTCGGCATCCCATAATGAAGTCACTGTTGAATACACAGCCGTTGCCATGACATGACGACAACTTAATGAGTCAGCGAAATAAAATGGAACTCTTGGAAGTCTCTCTCACATGGAGGGGTTTCCTCTAAATCTGCCCGACTGCACCAGCAATGGTCCATGACACCCCCCCCAAAAAAAACTTTCATAACTGTAAAGCCTTTCATAACGGGGTTCTTTTTATTTAGAATACTCATGCCAGAAGTGTAACAGGAACAGTAATTTGTTTTTCGCCCCTCTCCTAAACTGTTGAAACATCCCACAGATATTGTGGTTATTGTAGCCTTGTCCTTTCCTGATGGTAGCTGTTCACTGATGCTATTGCATAGCTAGTGTTACATGCCATTGAATACAGTACTGTTCATATTGTGAGAAGTCACACATGCATGTGAAGTACAATCTAATATAGAGAGCAGCCACACCATGTTAATACCAATGTTAATCAGAATCTTACTTAAAGCTCTAAACATAGTTTATTGTTGTCAGTGCCAGTTATCAGTGTATATTGTCACGCTTAGTTATATATTAAACAGAAGATATGATGCTGTATGATAGTATGTGTGTGTGTTGTTACATTCTCTAAACAATAATATGTATACCAAATGCATTATGATACAATGTGTGTGTGTTGTTTGTCCCACAGCCCTTATAAGCAGCACTGTTAGCATGGCTGTGCTCCGTCCCCACACTCTTCCCTCCCTGCTGGTGCTAGCAATGGCTATGTGCAGCCAGGCCCACCGGACTTCCTCCAGCACCCCCAAGATCCAGCTGCGTCTGGCGGGCCAAAACCGAAAGCACTACGAGGGCCGTGTGGAGGTCTACTACAATGGCGAGTGGGGCACGGTGTGTGACGACGACTTCTCCATCTACGCAGCCCACGTGGTTTGCAGGGAGTTGGGCTTCCTGGAGGCTGTGGCCTGGTCCCCGTCTGCCAAGTACGGCCGAGGGGAAGGTGAGCGAAGCCTGACTGTCTGTCTATCCATCTATTTGTCTGTCTATCTATCCATCCATCTATCTATCTAAGTCTGTGTTCATTTCCTATAGACATCTCTAGGCACCTCCATGTGTCTTTGTAAATATTACAGCAGTTACAGTATTAAACTCTTATAAACTGTGTTGAAATCTCAGCCTGAGTTTGGTACAGCTTTGTTGAAATGTGTGGTCAGAGCCAGAGGTCGTAGTCAAGTTAAGTCAAGTCAAGTCAAGTCAAGTCAGTGCTTTATTGCCAGTACGATACAGGGAAACCTATGAATGGTAAGACAGTGGGCTACTCAGAGCCAGAGACCATAGCTCACGTACAGGGAAACCTGAGGACCTGATTTATTTCCAGTGATGAGTCTTTTCTACTGGTGTTCCATGGAAACCTCGGCGCTGTGCGTGCACACTCACACACATGCACACATGCACACACACACAGACGTGCACACACACATGTACACGTGGACACACACACTCAGGCATACCCATAGGCATGCACACATGCACACACATGCAAACCCACAGGCACGCACATACACAGACATGCAGACCAACACACACACATACACAAAGGAGCCTGTGCACACACACACAAACACACGTCTTGCTGGGTAATCCCTGGAAAGTGGTGTTTTAGCTATTAGAAAGGCTATCTGTCCCTCTCCCTCTGCCCAGCCTGAGACCAGGCCAAGGGAAAGATGATGGAAACTGGAGGTAAAGCACTCAGACGAGCAGACAGGCAGACATAATGTCATCCCACGTCGTCTACCTCACCATGCGCCTGTCACAGTGTGTGTGTGTGTGTGGTGTGTGGTGTGTGTATGGGGAGGGGTGGTCAAGGGTTTGAGTGATCTGAAAAAACACCAACCCTCCGTCGTAAATCTCACACGAGTCCCGTAAACTCGTGTAAATCTTCCATAAAGCAGATCTGAAAGGCCAGACTGGCTGAGATGAGGCTGCTTCACTACGAGACACAGCAGGGGCTTCATGTTTTCCTGTTGAGCCATCAGTTTTGAAATGTGTGTGTATAGGAATTATTTGGACATAATAACCATTAGAGGGTGTAACTGGTTCCACACACACAGCTGAAACTCCATCCCAGCA
>JAIFZK010000014.1:2822500-2840000 GCA_027481765.1 Tenualosa thibaudeaui
GAAGAAGATTACACCAATGTGGGGTCCCACCCCCACTCCTTCCTCCTTCCCAAGTGTGCCCCTGAGACACCCCTCTCTCCACACAGTGGAAAGTTTGTGTGTGTGTATGTGTGTGTGTGTCTGCATGTGCCTGAGTGTGAGAGAAGGAGAGGCTGTTAAGTAAGATGGGGTGTTGGGGAAAGTGTGTGTGTGTTGTAAGACTTCTGATGAGGTATGTATATCATCACTCACCTTGTAGTCATCCCCACGGTAATGTAAGACCTTCCAGTGGCTGAGGAAATGGCCAGCAGGAGTGTGTGTGTGTCTGGTCTGCGGAGGAGCAGGGACGGAGCTCGGCCGGAAGAAGCTGTTTGAGCTTCAGAAACAAGGGCACATTCCGGAACACCTCACAAGCAAACGCAGATTAGAATCGCCAGAGCGACACCCACACAACTCTTTCTTCTGTAGTCTGTAGGAACCAGCAGGAGGATCAAAATTGGACTTTTAGAATGTAGTTGGCAGGGAACAGACAGACTGAACAAATTCCAAGAGACCACCCCCTCCACAAAGACACACACACACACACACACACACACACACACAACTCAGTGTTATTCAAAGGGCTCTGAGGGCTCGACTCAGCAGGACAGAGTCTCTACAGAGCTGTGTGTTTTTCCCATCACTGGTCACTCCGGTCACAGATAGCAAGAGGAACCCACTGGTAGAGGGGGAAATTATCAAGAAAGATTCCTGTCCTTCTTTTATGACAACCTCGTGTTCATGTCCAAACTAAACATACATATCTAATTGAATTATATTTATACAACGTCTACAATACAATAGTTTACAACGTTTACAATAGTGCCCTAGAGCACCCTAGAGAAACATGGGCAAGGAAAAACTCCCTTATGTTTAGTTAGTCTAGGAAGAAACCTTGACCAGATCCACAACTGAAGGGGCCAACCAAACTGCCAGGGATCATGCAGGAAAAATACAATCAGTAGTAATCCTGTGCGGCGTGGTTGCACGGCAACTCAACACTACTGCAGGGATGGTCAGTGGCCGCCATGCCTCACAGCTGGGGGCAACAGCAAAGACAGTCCCTCTCAAAAGACCCATGAGGAGGGATGATTTACCATGCATCCCTAACTATGGGGAACAGTAAAGAGGAAGGTTTTAAGTCTAGACTTGAAGGTATTGACAGTATCCACTTGTCAGATGTTAAGAGGGGGGGCGGATTATTCCACAAGACAGGCATACGGTATCAAAAGGCTCTTCATCCTATCATAGATTTTGATATTCTTGGAATTACAAGGAGAACAGGTTAGGAGGAGTATTTTAAAATGTTGGCAGGAAAAAGAATGAGAAAATTTGATACAGCATACACTGAATACTAGTGAACCAGCAGTTAACACTAACTGAAAGGGGCATGCCTTGCCTCATTAGTTAGTGTTAGCTCCTGCTTCGCTATTCAGTCCTCATTGTATCAAATCTTCTCGGTCCTCTTACAACCGGCAGCACTCAGCGAGCTCGAGCAACAGGCCTATGGGTTGAATTATGCCAGACTTTCCTTTCCTTACTTCTAGTTAAGTCTTTGAGGATTCAGTGTCCGGAGCTTTCCTTTGAGGGTTTAGGGCTAAGGGCAAACACTGGGATTCGGACAGCAGAATAACTGACAGAGTAATAATAACCAACTGGATGAAAACTGGGCATATGCAGCACCACATCATTATGAGCTGGAAGCAGAATCTGATCTCCCACTCCGAACTGCAGAACACGTTGTGTAAAGTGACTGAAATGAAACCCTGAACCACACGGGCCAGAATAGCTCCCTCTCTCCAAAGAAAATGCACAGAATAGCTGCGGTATTTGGCTGTCTGGGTTTTGAAGAACTGTTCATGCAGTCGGCTGTTTGATGGGAGGGAAATATTTCCCAAAATTAGATTTAGGAACCGGTATGAAAACAGAACAACTCTAAGCAAAGCTCACTGCTATTTGTGTGTGAGGAGAAACACACTCTTTCTGTTTGACTGCCTGTTTATTTGTGTGTTTATTTGTGTGTCTCTGTCCCCCAGGGCTGGTTATAACACTCCCCTACCCTGGCAAATGTTCCGCTGATTGACCAGCACCTTTTATGTGTGTTAGGGAGTGTCGGGGAGAGGCTGAGGCTCAGCTCAACATTTTAGCAGGTTCAGTCACGCGCAGATGTGAAAACACAAGCCCACCTTCTCTCGTCTCGCCCCCTTGTCTGTGGAATGAGGCGGTATTTTATTCCAGTTGAGGAGGTCACGCCCGACTGTGTCAACGGCAGGATTTATGTCTCACAATTTTCAAAGCATAAATGCTGATGACATCTATGATGAAAGTGTTTCCTTTAAACAAAGTTGTTTTACTGGATTTAGCAGTTTGAAGAGGTCATCATTTCCTAATGTGTTTACCTTTCATGAATAAGAAAAAGGCTTCTTTATACCTGAAGTGCTTTAGTGAAATGGGGAATTATCCCTTTTACAAGGTCACCGAACTCAACATGAAGCATGATTATACTTTAATACACATTCAAACGATATTACACACAAAGATGAATAAGAACCCACAAGCATGTCTACAGACACACACTTTAGATCTCAGCTTTCTCAGACCAGATTTTTTCATATAGACTCACTCAAACGGGCCCCTGGACCGCCAGATGTTTATGTGGGCCCCTGCTTTATCGTGGCTCCTGAACTGCCTCTAATTCCCTGCTCTAAGGTGGCCCCTGAACTGCCTCTAGGCCCCTTGAACTGCCTCTAGGCCCCTGCTCTAAGGTGGCCCTTGAACTGCCTCTAGGCCCCTACTCTAAGGTGACCCCTGAACTGCCTCTAGGCCCCTGCTCTAAGGTGGCCCTTGAACTCTAGGCCCCTACTCTAAGGTGGCCCCTGAACTGCCTCTAGGCCCTTTGAACTGCCTCTAGGCCCCTGATCTAAGGTGGCCCTTGAACTGTCTAGGCCCCTACTCTAAGGTGACCCCTGAACTGCCTCTAGGCCCCTGCTCTAAGGTGGCCCTTGAACTGTCTCTAGGCCCCTACTCTAAGGTGGCCCCTGAACTGCCTCTAGGTCCCTGCTCTAAGGTGGTCCTTGAACTGCCCGTAGGCTTCTGCTCTATGGTGAACTGCCTGATGTCCATGTAGGTCTCTGCCCTAAACTGGCTCCAAAAACTGGATTCATTGTCAACAAAAGGTAAGGCAAATGCCAGCGCATTGATGTATGCAAGGACGACTTGTTGTGTAGCCAAATTAGTAGCCAAATTAGCCCTATGATGTGTGTCATACCATTTGTTTCCAGGGGAAAAGTACCAAACAACATGCATAATCTTGTGTTCTCTGCTCTCTGTGTGTGTACCTTGAGTGAACTAAATTGACCCCTTTTCCACAGAGCTCCCTTAGACCTCCACGTTGTCCTGCCTCTTCTCTCTCTGATATCTGTAGTTGCTGCCCTTTCTCGGGCTCTCTCACACCTGGCCACTGTTGACCCATGTTGGCCTCAGAGCTGCCCAGAGCCAGAGGTGAGGGCCTGTGAACAACAGCAGCACTTTAACTTTAACGTCACTGTGTGGCCCCCTCTGCTTTATGACCTGAGACACAGTGGAAAACTAGAGTTTACAGGGCCTGGTCCAGGGCCCTTTTCATGGGAACTCAAAGCAGGGGCTAGGTCACTCTATGGCTCTGTAAATGCTCACAGTTGATAATTAGTCCTCCTGCACTGGGTGCAAGAGTTTAGCACACTGTAAGTAGGCCATACTGCACATCCATATTAACACCGCTTACACTGTGGATGGTAACTCTGGACACAAACAACTTAGAAACACATGCCATAGAGAGCAACAGTTTTTTGCGGTTTTTGTTTTTTGTTTTTTGGCAATGATCAAGAGAACAAGCTCACATTTACCAGCACAATATGGACTAGTGTGTTGCTATAAGGAGCTAACAGCGGGGCGCTAGCACAGTATAGACTCTAGCTGTAGCACAGTGTTGACTAGAGTGTTGCTATAAGGAGCTAACAGCGGGGTGCTAGCACATTATGGACTCTAGCTGTAGCACAGTGTTGACTAGCGTGTTGCTATAAGGAGCTAATAGCGGGGTGCTAGCACATTATGGACTCTAGCTGTAGCACAGTGTTGACTAGCGTGTTGCTATAAGGAGCTAACAGCGGGGTGCTAGCACAGTATGGACTCTAGCTGTAGCACAGTGTTGACTAGCGTGTTGCTATGAGGAGCTAACAGCGGGGCGCTAGCACATTATGGACTCTAGCTGTAGCACAGTGTTGACTAGCGTATTGCTATAAGGAGCTAACAGCTGGGCAAAATTCGTCTTGCAAAACACTTGGCTGAATGAAGTCTAAGAGATGGGATGGGTTTCATTTGTCAAAACAGGAAAATGCCTTAAGAAAGTTAATATTTTAATTTAATTATAAGGAATGATAAAATGCCTGTGTCCAAATATTGCTTTGCGTTTATTTGCATCTTCATTCTTGTCCCAGCACTGCATTTATGTGTTAACCACCAAAATGAACAAGATGCATAGAACATCCCAGAATATTAGGAATCAGGTGGTTTCATCGAGTCTTTGGGGTTAGATCATTCTGGAAGATTGAAAAGCACCACACATAAATGCAACAAGAGTTCATAGCAGCCTTGAGTTGGGTGTTATTTCCACAGGTGCTTGCATGTTGGCATGTCCATCCTAAGCGAGTCCAGGGTGCTTCTCATTTGGAGAGGGGAAATTCATTCCTCCTCCTCCTCTTCCTCCTCCTCCCTGAGACTGAGTCGGGCAGACTCCCAGTGAGCTGTGTTTGTTCCGTGCAGTGCCAACAGAGACACTCTGTTTACACAAATAGAGGGGGGAGGGGCGGAGTTGTTTACTCTAAGAGAATAGCATGACCTCAGAGGAGGTCACGTGATTCCTGGCCGCACGTGGGAATGCGCTCGGCAACCACTGCTAAGGGCCTGCCAGAGAGCGCAGCAAAAAACTCAGCTGCGAAGAATGTTCTAGTCTTGCTGCTGCTGGGGGCCCCTAATATGGACCGGGCAGGTTGCAAGCATGCCAGAACTTGATGTCCTGTGGGATGTTTATGCTTCTGTTGAAAGGGTTAGCTGGCTTTTTCTTAGCCTGGAAAGCCATTCTCCACAATAGCCTCATCCTGCAGTGTGTGGAAAGACAGTCTGGTGTGCATCACTGAACAGGGTTCACTAAACTTCATTCAGAGCCCAGTAATCTAGCACAGATAATTGTAGAGGTCTGAAGGCTGCATCAAGGCTATTGTTGGTTTAAATGTGTGTGGTGATGTCTCTAAGGCTTCTTTTGAACTAATGGTGGCATTGCCATGGTAGAGAACATGCTACTTAGATGACCTGATGTTTTTTTCTTCCTGGAATCTTCTGTTGTTTTCTTTAATGTACACACAGCAGGATGTGATGAGCACGGGGGGTGTCTAATGCCCACCTATACATTAGGTCTGTGATATATTGCTAACCATAAAGGAAGCATTCCCTCCTATCTAAACACATGGCTCCATTCCTCCACTAGCAGAGATCCTTTTTGGAAGCCAGTTGTCATAACAAAATGCAATGACAGCAATGGTCCCTTTCTAAAATCAGCTACAGGGGGTCAAAGGGGACATTTCTCAACGAGCCCAAGGTGTCGACTTTCCCCATGAGAGTCTCCTCCTCAGGCTGCTCAAGTTTTTGCACATCTCTCTCTCTCTCTTTCTCTTACATTTACTCTCCCTTTTCCCCCTGTATCCTTCTATCTTCTGTCTCTCCTCACACACACACACATACACACACACATATATTTAGTCTAAGTGATTCCTAGCGTGTACAGTAGAACCTGGTGACAGGTGAAATGAAAACAGCCCAAACTGCCAGAACGACAGCTGTTGCTATAACCCAGCTGTTCCCCTGCTTCCTCTGTCCCTGGTTTATGTGTGTCTCTCTGTGTGTGTGTGTGTTACATACAGTATGACCTGGGGTAATTTAGGCTGTCAGTCAACTGAGAAGTTTGGAAGGCTTGAAAGCAGTTTTTCAGTCCGTGAGTCTGCAGTCCTAGTCTGCAGTCTTAAGGTCTTACCTGTTCCTTGACTTGTCGAGTTCTACAATGCTGACAGTGGCAAGCAAACAGCCAACATGTAGCAACTTTTATGACATTTCATTTTAATGCATTACCATGTATTACACAAGCCATAGCCCTGTAGAATTCCTTGGAATTCAGTGGGAGGTGTTGTGATTAGCCTTACACCATTTGACCCTTGGATGTGCTAGTTGGCTCTTTGTTGGTAAGGTGAGCTGTTTGCTCTTTGTTGGGAGAGGCATTTTGTAAGGAATTTGTAATGGCTGTTCTGAAAGAGTCTTTGAGGCTTCTCTTAGAGAGCTCTCCCCTTGCTGTCGTTAATGTGACTCTTACTTGACCCTGTGAGCTCAGAGGTCGCCGGCGCAAGTTTCCACGGGTCAGGGCGGGTGCAGATGGCCATGGCGACCTTGAGGGACCAGAGGGCTCAGGCAGTCTGTTACATACACACGCACACACACATACACACACGCACACACACACTTAAAACCACAGGGTTTAGGTGTCAGTCAAAGCTGTTAGGGTCTTTGCACACTGACCAACACTCTCACACACAAACACACACACACACAAACACACACACTCTCTCTCTTTCTCCATCTCTTACACACACATACATGCTCCAGCACACACACACACACACACACACACACACTGGGTTCCATAATGACGTGAGGCTGTGATGCTAATGATTAGCGTTAGCGTGCTGATTAGCATGATGCTAATGATTAGCGTTAGCGTGCTGATTAGCATGATGCTAATGATTAGCGTTAGCGTGCTGATTAGCGTGCCCAGAAGTGTGATGGCCAGCCGTGGCGCCCTGCACACCACCTCGCTCTGCTGTGCGTCTGGGTGACAGCAAAGCCGGCAAGGAATGCAGGGGCATGCTGAGACCTGTGCTTTAGAGGGTCCGTTGTGTGCCGACCTACTGACAGGGCATGACAGTGTGTGTGCGTGTGTGTGTGTCTCTTTGTGTGTGTGTGTGGGTGTGTGCCAAACCTGACAGGGTACGACTGTGTGTATGCCTGTGTGTGCTCAAGGGGCATGGTTATGTGTGTGTGAGGTATAGCTGTGTGTGTACAGACTTAGTGGGAGTAGCTGAGTCATGGATGAGTCTCTCTCTCTGCTGATTTTCATCAGAAGCCTCTCCTGGGGAGCACTTGGAAAGGGACTGCTAGACCAGCTGCTAGACAGGTTCCCTCCCTCTGCTCCCTCCTCCTCAAAGAAACCCTCTCCCCCTCTCCTCTCTTCACCTCCTTTTAAGAAACCCTCTCTCCCTCTCCTCTCTTCTCCACCTTTTAACAAACCCTCTCTCCCTCTCCTCTCTTCTCCACCTTTTAACAAACCCTCTCCCCCTCTCCTCTTTTCTCCCCTCTGCTCCTCTCTCTAAGTGAGTCGCTTGAGTTTTAGGGAAATCCTCTCTTTGGAGACTTCTGTCTTACACTTTTTACACCTGTTGCTCACCTCTGTCCATCTGTCCATCTGTCTGTCTCTCTCTTCCTTTCCTCTGCTCTCCTCTGCTGTCCTGCCCTGGTCTGGGGGCTTCTGGAGGTGGAGGTGGTGTGTTGTGTTATGAGACTGGGCCGTGGAGTTTCTTGCTGCACAGCAGAGGTTTTCAAAACAAGGCACGTGTTGGCCCAATGTGCACTACGAGCCTGGAAGTGACTTAGAGGGGGAGAACCCAGCAAAAAAAAAGAGAGAGGGGAAGGAAAAAATGAAAAGAAATAGAAAAAAGAAAAAAAAAGTTTTTAGAGCATGTCTGATTCACTTCAGTGATTCTATCTGGGAGCTGTATGGGTTTTTTTTTTTTTTTTCTGCCCGCCTGTGCAAAACAAGCGCAGTGGAGGATAAACATTGAGAGAGGATCAACATTTGGAGGCTGGACTGTGAAAGTCTGAAAAGTACCGTTGATGCCAGGCAGACTGGCAGGCTCGGACGAGTTGGTGAGCAATGCCCCGGGCATGCAGAGCTACCTCTCACACATGCCGACTACTTCTGTGCCTAGCTCCTGTGTGTGTGAGTGTGTGTGTGTGTGTGTGTGTGTGTCACGTTTGAGCCCACATTCCAGACCCAGGTCGGCCCAGTCACTAGTTCAACCCTTTTAAACTATGTGTGTATGTGTGTGTGTGTGTGTTGTGTGTGTGTGTGTGTCCAGCCGTAGTATGGCTCAGGATAAATAAGCATTTGTCTTGGCTGAATCCTGGAAGTCCAGTACATGGTGGTGTGTGTGTGTGTGTGTGTGTGTGGAGAGGAAAGAGAGCAAGTACTCTCAGACTTACAACTCACGACAGGCGCATTTTAGGTGATCGAGTTAATTACAGCGTTCAAAGGCAGTTGACATGCTTGATAGCGATTGGCCAGCAAAGTTCTGGGTCTGTTTCCCACACGCTGCCGCAGAGGATAGACAGTCTCTGACATCAGTGGGAGTCTGGCCCAAGGCTGGTTGGCATCTGGGTCAGTGCTGGCCTGTGTCTGGCCCATAGCCATGCCGACCCTATCAGAGCCAGAGCCACTGTAGGAGAGTGTGGCTGCTCCATTGGTAGTGGTTGCCCTGAGCCAGTCTCTCATTTATCCCCCTCTTAGATGCCTGTGTGGTTTAGACAGCTCAACCAGAGTCTGGATGTCGATGCTGATCATCTCTTACATTCCAACCAACCATATTCAGACACACACACACACACACACACACAAAAACACGCACACACACCAATGTTGCACCACTGCAGGCCAAACCAAGCCTGTTTTGATTTGTTTGTTTTGTAGAAATAGCAGAGTTTACAGTTTGTGTTGTTTTGGAAAGGCACACACACACACACTTCTGTTTTAGAACGCTGTTTCCACTCTCTGCCTTTCTTTCTCTCTCTCTCTCTCACACACAGACACACACAAACATGTGCAAACCAAAACACACACACATACACAAACTCCTATAAATACAAACACATATAGCTCCTTAAACATAGGCATGCACACACATACCATTATACAGGAACACACATACATACTTTTTACAGCATATCATAGCAGTAGGTGAGGCCAGCTTACACAGCGGTGGTGTTGCATAGCGCAGGCCTGCATCCTGTATAGGGCCCTTACATGTTGCTTATATTCCTGTTATGCTTCTCTTTTTAGCCCTTCAGACTAGAGGGAGACATGGAGGCTAATAACACAGAATATCAAAGCCACGCAATCAATCAAGGGTAATCAGTAGATCATTTAGTGGACTTTGTGTGCATGTGTGTCTGTGTGTGTGTGTGTGTGTGTGAGAGAGAGAGAGGGTAAAAGTGTGTGTGTGTATGTGTGTGGTTGTGTGTGTGTGTGTGTGTGCATGTGTGTGGGAGAGAGAGAGAGTGTGTGTGTGTGTGTGTGTGTCAGTGTATGTGTGTGTGTGCTTCTGACGGCTACGGAAGTGTTTGCTCATGTTAAGCCTTGGCTGATGGGCTCAGTAAGGGGTTTGTACTTGATCGTCTTGGCTGCAGGCTGGCCTGAGCATGTTCACTTAGGCTGAGCTCCACGCATGCATAGCCACAGGTTCTAGTTATGGAAAGAGATAATAAGGGGATGGGAATCAGTCAAGGTTCATCTCTCGCCACAGTCAATCTTCCTGACACAAGGCGTATGTGAACTCATAGTGCCTACGTGGCTAGACACACACACACACACACACACACACACGCACACACACAGATAGACAGACACAGTAGGAGCAGCATCAATGCACATGATGAGGTACCCTTTGGGGTGCAAGAAACACCAGGGGATCAGGTGGGAGGAAAAAGATGAGCTTTCAACTATTTGCTTATGTCCTGTGAATGTGAAAGAAAACAAAAAACACTAAACGTCTATGAATGACTAGAATAGACACTATACGTCTATGAAAGAATAGAATAGAACCTATTCCACTGCGAAAGGATAAAATAGACACCTGTATGTCTATGAAAGGATCTTTGCACTCTCATGCTGCCATAGATCTATAAATAAACTATACAGTAATCCTCTACTGCTATACAGTAATGTCAAGATGTATAATGCTATACTGCTCTGGAGCTCTGGAATGTACATAGAGTAATCTGCTACTGCAGTGGAGCTATAGATCTTATCTATAGATTAAGAAGAACTGCCTATTGTAAAATAGTCCCACTTTCAAACTTATGAGTAAACACAATGGTTCCATCTGTCTGTGCCTTACTGAATTGTCTGTGAACTCCATATGATATTTCAGATAAACACAGCATGGGAACTAAATGTGATATTTCAGATAAACACAGCATGGGAACTAAATATGATATTTCAGATAAACACAGCATGGGAACTAAATGTGATATTTCAGATAAACACAGCATGGGAACTCCATATGATATTTCAGATAAACACAGCATGGGAACTAAATGTTATATTTCAGATAAACACAGCATGGGAACTAAATGTGATATTTCAGATAAACACAGCATGGGAACTAAATATGATATTTCAGATAAACACAGCATGGGAACTAAATGTGATATTTCAGATAAACACAGCATGGGAACTAAATGTTATATTTCAGATAAACACAGCATGGGAACTAAATGTGATATTTCAGATAAACACAGCATGGGAACTATATTATAACGATATTTAAGATAAACATGACACGTCTCTCTCTGTGTCCGTCTGTGTTCGTACTTCCACATGCATGTTTTGCCTCAAGCTATCTCACTCATTTTCATCCTCTCCACTCGTTTACCTCTGAGTATTGGTATGGGTTTGAGTCTGGGTCTGGGTTTGAGTCTGGGTCAGGGTCTGGGTCAGGGTCAGGATCTGGGTCTGGGTTTGGGTCTGGGTCTGAGTTTGGGTCACAGTCGTTTCTCCTGCTGTATTGGACTGTACCTCACGTCTGTGTTGGATTAGGCAGGGTGTCGTTTTCACCCTCAACTCACGGCGGAGGTGAGAGGCTCATGTCTGGTCTGGGGGGCGCTTTGTGTAGGCGGTGGTCCCAGTACTGTGGAAACCAGGGTGTTTGTTCTACAGGCGGCCCTCTCTGGACACACACACACACACACACACACTCATCAGCCCACTCACCTTGTGGACACAGGCTTTGTGGTTTTTTGTCCCGTCTACCCCTGCTAAGCCAAATAGGGCAGAGACAGATTTAAGGGAGCAGTACTTCTCGCTTTACATTAAAGGCAAACTGTGTGTCTGACATCTTTGAAATTCCTCCTCCCTGCCTCCCCCCTCCCCAATTCTACCCTCCGTAATGGAAACTTACAGTCATCTTGTGGGACTGGGGCACAGAGGCTGCCTTCAGTTCTCGAAAGTGTAACCCCCTCCGCCCCTACTCTCCCCACCCCTCTCCACCCTCCAGGCCCAATACCCACCCCTACCATCCCTCCACCTTCCCCATCCTTGATGCTCCAACCTCCCCTGCAGTTTGTGGCTTGTGTGGTGGCTTAATAAAAGCATGTTTCAGTCCCAACTCTTCCCTCTTTCCCTCCCTCTCTCTCTCCCTCACTTGTGCTGTTTTCATTTCATTTTCATCTTGTGTCATTGCTGGAAAGGCATTCCTGGGAGGTGATGCCGTTTTGCAGGAAACCGACCCGTTTCCATTTGGGGGCTAGATTGTGGATTGTGGGGGCATTGGGTGCAGCAGACTGCTGCTTGGCCACCAAACTGCCCTGGGGTCAGCACTACTGCATTACCGAACTGGGAGCCAGCCCAGGATGGAGCCTTTCACCTCCAGAGAGAGAGAGAGTCACATGATGGAGCCCTTGCCACACATAAACACACATGCACACATATACAGTTACACACACACACACACACACACACATACATGCACACTCACAAATACATGCACACATGCACACATACACGGTTTCACACACACATGCACACATACACTCACACACACTGGCCCTTCACTGATGGACACTGATAGATGGGGAAAGAGATGAGAGGTCAGGTCTGTCTGCTGTGTGCTCCACCCCTGTGTTTAATGAGGTCATAAGGCAAGCCCAAGGTCAGAGTTCAGAGGGCTGAAGATGAGAGCTGATACTCTGCAGATCCTCCTGAGTGCCTCTCAGGTGTGCTCCTCACGACAGAAAGACTCCAGATGCAGTGCCGTCTGTGTGTGTGTGTGTGTGTGTGGTTGGTTGGACTTTGAACCTCCGTCACAGGCTTCACAGGCTGATTGATTTAGTGACCTTGTGACCTCTGCCACATGCCTAAGGCACACACACACAATCACACATACACACACACACACATACACGTCATGCACACACACATACACACTCAATCAGAAAATGCACACATGAAAACATACACGGACAAGCTCACACAGGCCTATAGCTGTGCACACACACACATACAGACACACTGCTTAAAACACAAGTATTTGTGTTATGTAACGCTGAAGAGGAGAGTTATGGAACAGTGTGAGAGTCATAAGGTCCATATCTTCTGGCCCATTCTGGCTTCAGTGGAGCGTTTTATTGCATCTAGGCAGTATGCATTCTAACCATAAATTACTACCATCATTCCCAAAACTTTCCCCAATCCATCCTAAACTGGTTCTTAAAACTTTACCCAGTTCATCCTAAACTGGTTCTTAAAACTTTCCCCAATCCATCCTAAACTGGTTCCTACAAGTTTTCCTAGTCTCTGTATGAGACTATGGGTGGTATTCTCCCACATGCTTAAGTCCAAAAAAGCGCTTAGCTCTGCCCTTTGTAGCCTGTGCACATTTTGCATAAGACTAAAGTATGTCACTAACACTCGCAACTGGCCTTATGACACATACTGTAAGCGACAGACTTAAGTCATTTGTGTAACTAACCAATGACTAAAAAGCACGTGGCTAAGTGTTATTTTGGACTTAAGCACTTTAGAGAATTCCGCCCTAAGAGACTCCTCTACTCCATCATTTACTGATTCCCACAACATGTCGAGTTGTCCTTGTCTCTAAGGTACTCATTCCTCCAGCTTCACCCAAGTGGTCTCAGGTTTTGTTTTGAAGTGTACTGCGCTGGTGGATGTTCAAACTGCTGTATGTTTTACTTACTTTGTGGAAAACGTTGTGGATTTTTTTTTCTCTTTCCTCCAAATAAAAATGTGATGACATTTCATTTCGTATTCAATCTTGAATATGAAAGTTATTGAAAAAGACCTAAAAGGAATTGTGTTTGGAGATTGTTTGTCAGCCTCTTGTGATGTCCTATCAAATTATGACACGATCAAATTCACCTGTCAAATTATGACACATTTATGGTAAACTTGTTAAACTCAAAATGTTCTCCTCCCCTCCCCTCCCTCTTCTCTTCTCTTCCCTTCTCCCCTCTCCTTTCCTCTATCACGTCTTCTTCTCCTGTGTACCCCATCAGAGTCTGAACATGCAGGTGGAGGACGTTCGGATCAGAGCCATCTACTCCCAGAGGAAGCGCGTGCCCATCACCGAGGGCTTCGTGGAAGTGAAGGAGGGGGGCAAGTGGCGACAAATCTGCGACGAGGAGTGGAGCGGCATGAATTCCCGTGTGATCTGTGGCATGTACGGATTCCCCGGAGAGAAGGGATTCAACACACGCCCCTACAAGTAAGCAAGGCCACCAACTCAGAACCTATGATAAGTGTCGAGGTGCAACCATACTTCTGCTCAGAATTAGCTCTGAAGCACAATCAGACTTCAAAAATTAAAATCAAGCACAATCACATTCAAAGTCAATCAGCTTGATGTTGAAAAATAGGAGCATTTGACAGATTTAGCAGATTTTATACAGACAATATTAGCTAGCATGAAAACAACTATACTTGTGTTTACAACAAGATGCAAAACAAGTCCAAAAGTTCCTGAAAGCAATCGTATTGTGCTGGGTTTTTGAGAGACCCGTGAGAGATTTGCGCTTGGAGATTTCACACAGTAGTTCCACGTTAGAAGCCAAGTGGCAGAAGATCCATCCAGCAGACTGGTGTTAGCAGCATGTTTTAGTGGACCCAGAAGACTTGGTTGGAGAGGAGGTACACACATGCTTTCAGAATCAGCTCTGCAAATTGCACTCTTTTTTTTTACTTTTAGGAATCATGCACTTCCAGGAACACTGCATGTGTTTGCTAACTGTGATGTTGCATAATGTTTGTTGATGAAGAGAGTGCGTTGCCAGGGTGTACGAACACATAAGCTATAAAGCACAAGGCCAGTTAGACTGTTCTCCAGCGTTGCATTCATTATCAAACCAAGATTGTTGACACAAAATCACTTGACTTTTTGAACTGTAGCTCTCAGAAGCATTTGGTTTAGTTGTTTCTGCTCTGTGAGGCAAATGGTGAGCGTCTCTTTGTGAAACATGACAGCCAGGCTTAAGTAAACTCTCTCAGTGAAGACAGATGAATCTGGCCACGGAGAGAGAGTGAGTCACTCCAATTCACTGCAGAGAACTTGTGGTTTGATTTGTACGGAAAGCAGTGAATTCCTAGATCAGGAATTTGAGCCTGAACACAGCCAGACCTGGGACAAACCTGGCCCAAGTGGTCCTGTTGATCAGGGGTTCTAGAGATCATGTCTCAGAATCTATGTTAAGACTGGGCCAACTGGTTCTTGAGAACTGTAGCAGAACCAAACTCAAGCCTTCATTTCCTTTGCTGGGTTGGCAGCTGAGAGAGGCAGAGAGCCACTCCTTTACTAGACAGAGAATCTGAGGAAAGTCTGGATCTCATCGGATCTATGAATCAGTTTGACCAGTGCTTGTGTCTCTCTCTTAGTCCACGACAGAACTCTGTGTTCACAGCTTGATGTGGAAGCTTGATTCTTCAAGACTTTTTTGAGGGCTTTTTTTCCCTGTTACTTTAAATCATATGCAAACTGTGGACATGGGGCTTACGAAAGCTGGTTGCCAAGGCAACTCATAAGAATGTCTCATTCCCTCAGTGTTTTTTAGTTGCATACACACACACACACACACACACACACACACACACACATACTCCAGCCCTCACCAGACAGTCCCCACTCTCCCTCAAAGGCAATCAATTCCAACATCTACCCAACATAAATCTTCTACTTTCCCCTTTATTGCATCACAGAGAACAGCATGTTTTGTCAGTAAAAGTATCTCATCCCATGCGGGGAAGGGCAGAAGAATCTGAGTGTGTGTGTGTGTGTGTGTGCGTGTGTGTGTGTGTGCGTGTGTACATGTGTCTATCCAGATGTGGGGGCTGAGACGGACTCTTGGGTGAACTGTGGAATTCTTCCTGTAATGATTTACTCTGAGTCCGTTCTAAACGGAACAGATGCAGCCGTGGGCTCACGTAATGCCCAACGCTCAGGGGCTCTCAGAGAGTGAGAACGTATTTGTGTTGACAAAACATAATCACTACTTGTTAAGTGTGAGGCCTCCATTTAATTGCTTTACTCACACACACACACACACACACACACATACACACACACGTACACTCTCTCCGCTTGGCACCAAAATAGCCGTTAAATTCTGCAAATCCAAAACAAGCGATTCTTTCAAAAACTACCCCTCAGACTTCCATGGCGCTGGACTGAAAGTGCTGCTTTAGTTTAAGGGGGTCATGTGACCTTAAAGTATCCCTATTGGCTGCTCTCGTCATACAAATATACTGGAATCATTTAGCACCATGTTGACTCTTCTGTACTCCCCAATGGTTTTCCTGTCCTCCTAAAGCCTTTGGCCACCGCCTGGCTTCCATTCAGAATGGTGGCTGTTTGCCCTGAGTCTTTCTAGTGTGTTTAATATGGCAGATTTTGCAGTTCTGGACCATACATTGTGGGGAATAAATTACTGGGCACTCTGTGTCTAAATTCCTGAAAGAAATTACTAGCTATTCTGGCCATGTGAAAAAGTATATTGGTGTTCCAGGCCAATTGTGTGTGTGTGTGTGTGTGTGTGTGTGTGTGTGTGTGTGTGTGTGTGTGCGCAAGTGCATCTTTGTCTTCAGATGGTTCCATGGGTCAGGGAAATATAGTATGAAGGCCCAGCACAGGGGTCCGTAATGCTGTTGATTATACAGTCATTTTTATGGGGAGGAAATGGCAGCCTACCCAGAGGAGTCCCAAGCCCTGGACTAGTTCTGTGTTCCATGTTCCTCTGCTCTGCTCTTTCAGACACGTACACTACATTCACAGAAGACCTTAGAGCCCAGATGTATCATTTAACTAGACATGATGTCACTTTTGCTTGGGAGTGAACAGTCAGGCAACTGCATTGTGTATTGTGCAGTGTGTTTTTGCCATTTTGCTATTTCTGGTACCAGTACATGCTAACATGATGCATCAAAACTTTGCAGCCCCCACAGTCACCCAGTGTGTCCACTTCTGACTCATCCCAAAGGCACGTTTTCAACCCCCCCCCCCCCACCACCACCACCACCACCACCACATCCTCAAAACACCCCACACCCTACACACACACACGCTCTCTCTCTCTCTCCCTCCGACAAGAAGGAAAGGACTGACCCCTCTGTCTGCCTCACCCTACACACACACTCTCTCTCTCCCCCCCGACGAAAAGGGAAGGACTGACCCCTCTGTCTGCCTTACTGGATAAGTGAGCAAGATGTCTAGACTCTGAAACAGAAGCACTTTTGTGTTTGGAGTTAACACACTTCCTTCCATTTAGATTTCAGACTGGAGATATGAAGCTGCCAGTTGTCATTTGGGGCAAACGCTCACCAACCCAAACAGCTCCAAAACCAGTCTGGCCCAGATGCAGTTCTGACGTGGCCCAGATCCACTTTTCAGAGTGACCCCTGGGGAGTGGGTAATTAAATGCTCTGATTCCCTTTGCGAGCACAAACCTATGTGACCCTGCACTGTGTGCACAATGTGACGTCTTGACCCCCTGAAGAAGAGCTGTCTTGTGAGCAAGGACCAGCCAGACCGGAGACAGAGCTGAGGGGTCGTGGGAACGGATAGCCTGACCGGAGGGCCAACGGAGGCTATTGTCCAACCACACGGCAATGGACTGTCTTTCATCTAGGACACAAGCAAATAAGGGAATCATTTTGCTGGGTCTAATCATCAGTTTGATGCCAAAATTCACTTAGATACACACACACACACTGACTCACACACACATACACACTCACTCACTCTCTCTCACACGCACACACACACACACTCACACACACACACACACACACACACACACAGAGCAAATTGCCTCGTTTTGCAGCATTTTGTTACCATATATAGTATATATAATCAATGTTTCTTTCTCTCTCTCTCTCCCCTCTGTCTCTGTCTGTCTGTGAAGGCTGCTGGCTCGCAAGCGTAAGATCACCTACTTTGGTTTCTTGGTGAACTGCACGGGGAATGAGGAGCACCTGACTGGCTGTAAGATGGGCAGGGCTGTGCCAAAGAAGGGCGATACCACCTGCCCCAGCGGAATGCCCGTGGTGGTCAGCTGTGTGCCTGGG